>CM062815.1:890135892-890359362 GCA_031772625.1 Pinus tabuliformis
TGGGCTAATAGAATAACTAAGAAGGCCTCCATAGGTACTTCTCCTTTTAATCTAGTGTATGGGAAAGAGGCTATCCTTCCTCCTAATCTAGTCCTCCCCTCATTAGCCCTGGTACAATTTATCAAAGAGAAACCTTCTTCTTCTCTGCAATTAAGGATATTGCAAATACTTAAATTAAAAGAAGAAAGGGAAAAACCCAAACACATACATGTCCACCATCAACAGCTAGTAAAATTTTCCTTTGATGCAAGCTCAGTTGATAAGAAAAATTTCAAGTTGGAGACTTAGTCCTAAAATGGGACAAGGCACATGAAGAAAAAGGAAAGCATACCAAATTTCAAAAATTGTGGCTTGGTCCATTTCAAATTATTGAGCAATTAGGCCCATCAACTTTTATTCTGCAAGATTTACAAGGAAAGAGGGACGCCCTTTCTATTAATGGGCTAATTCTACAAAAAAAAACTTAGAAGAACATCTGTTCTGATGTAAATTTGTAAATATTCATACGTACATACCAATATCTTTTAGTATAAATAATGTTAGGTAACACATAATTGGCTTTTTATCATTATCTCTAATCATTTTATGATTTTTGACTTTTCAAGTATAAAATTTTCAGGAAATAATTACAAAATTGAGAATTGGGTAATTGTTATAAAGCTCTTAAATATTTTATCCATCGAAGTTGTAGCCTCTTCTGACCTAAAAAACTTATAAAATCTTCGATCTAGTTATCAGCAGGGAAATGTTTAATTTAAAAAAAAAGTAACGACTACTTTGGAGCTTTAGCACCTTTAACTTTGATTGTCATCCAATACTCTTAAGGAGTGAATGTACCTCCCCATCCATTAATCATATATTTTTAGAGTGTAATTAAAAAATATAAGAAATTTAAAAGATAAGAGGTCTCATCACGAGCCTAATTACCATGATTATAGGAAAATATTATGTTGACATTATCATTACTAGAAACCAAACCAAGATAATGGCCTATGGTTATATAACTATATGACAAGGAGTCTCATCACAAGCTAGGTTGTTCAACTTTATGACAACCTGTGAATGGCATTTTCATCATCTAGCCACCAAACCAAGACAGTGGCTTTTAAGTATCTTCAAAGAAAAAAGGAAAAAAATTGAGATATTACCTCTAAATGTTACAACTATAAGTGGATGGGATATTGATTCATTATTGGTTAAAAGTTAACCCCGTCGAGGCTATGGATGCCTACTAGCAACAGTGGCTCTACCTGTGACAAAGAAAGTTCATCTAAAAAAGACAAGCTTCAATAGCCCCCTACTTTATCTTTATAACTAATTAATGACTGATTCGAATAGTGAAGATTTTCATCTATACAAAGTTGTAAGAGAGTTACAATGAAATGAGTTCTTTTTATTCAAAGTAATCTTATTTACCTAATATCTCAAAATAGTTTTTCTTTCCTAATTATTTTTGCTTTTAATTAAGTTTAAAATTTCATAATATACATATTTTCTCAGAGATAACTGGTTCTTCCAGTGAATCACCAATTGTTGTGTCACTCAAAAACCCCCCATTATGATTAGATAAAATAACTTAGCTAATAATGGGGACACTTTTAAATTTTTAATTTAGAATCTTTTAGCAATTAGATAAAACAAAATCTTCCAAAAAACCAAAAAAAAAAAACTATGATGTCTGAGCTTGAGTCTTAATTCTATTGGCTTGAAATGACTTAAACAAAAAGTTGTAAATACTATTATCATATCGCATATCACATATCGCATAAACAGATTAAAACACCCTATCAAGGAAAAATGCGATGCGACTTGCCTCGATTAAATCAACAAATGAAAAGTCTTATATATCTTTAACAAAGGAAAAATCCCTCCGCTCATGCAAATTCCAGAGTCAGCTCCACCAAGAAGCCGCGTCATCATCACATCTTGCTATTGCAAGAGTAATATCAACATTTCCTTTTGTTAAACAATTCTGAATTTCCGATAAGGCTCTTCTCTGATATCGCAACCACTCCATCACAATACTAATATCGCATTGCAAAACTCAAAGTGCCTTAAGAACCTCTGATGCGATAGACTCCTATATATGCCTTTCTTCCATTGTATTTTAATTATTATTTAATATCTGATCGCATGTTGGTAAATTTAAATCTCACAGTTTGAAAGTTATGCATGGCAAAGAAACTTACGATGCGAAAAATCTGACGAAGCACTGACCTATATAAAAGATCACGTGAACGCACATTTTTCATTTATGATCAGTTGTAATGGTATTTATGATTCTAGAAAATGGAAATGATTTGATCATTATCATTTAGTGTTTTGAGTTTTTGCATTAATCGTCTATTTGATACCATTTGGTCATTTTTTTGTCATAAGTTTTGAATTCTAAGTGTTTGTTCCTCATTATCTGCGTTCTCTCTTCTGTACGCTAGTCCTGATAATCAGAACCTGGGTGAAATGTCGAAAGCTACTATGAAGAACAAAATCTTATGGTGTAACCACAGTTGGCTCTACCTACCCCAGATGTAACCAAGATGCCCCCATTATTCTCCAATACCACATGCACTATAGATTGCGAAAGTTCTGCCTGGGGAGCCATGTACAGATTGTTCGAAGAAGAAGAACCCAAAGTGGTAACAAGGCAAGCTACGACTGATGATTCTTCATCAACTTCCGAAACTACTTGGGCAGACGTTTCTAATTCCCACCTCCATCGAATTGTTGCTCGGCCCAATATTCTACCCTTCATTGATATGGTCAAATGGGTTATCGAAAACCTAAACATCTCGGAAAGGACCTTCCTGACTTTGAAGCAGACATTAATTGGGTCATTCAGAGCCGAGGATTTGAGAAAGATGTATCATTTTCCAGAGCTAGAAAATATATATGATAAGAAGTTCCTTCATAAGTTTGTAGAGGGAACAAAGTTGAATCGGAGCTAATAAGGCAGTGGAGACGGGATTCGAACAAACACAAACATGAATACAAGGGTATGTATTCTATAGATTCCCTTGCTAATCTATTGACCTAGGTTGTCATTGATGTCAATATGGAAATATTCTAGATACTAGATGATCCATGAAGGGGAAGCAGAGCAGATCCATGAAGAGACAGGAGTAAGGCCATCAGGATAGCCAAGCCATAAGCAAGAGTCTGTTAACGGAGGAGTTAACAAAGGAGGCATATCAAAGCTATTGCAGAATATCAGAGCAAGAGAGGCATATCGGAAAAGGCAGAAGCCATCAAGGTATGAAGATATGAGAGGAGGTCATTGAAAGACATTGCAAAGCCAAAGGAAGACATTGGAGCAAGAGGAGCCACATCGGAGGAGCATCGCATGTAATACATGCCCAAGAAGAACCGAGAGGAAGAAGTCATCAAAAGAGCTATCAGAGCTATTGGAGGAAGCAGAGAGCAAAACAGAGAGGAGAGCAGAGAGCAAAACAGAGCTATCGGAGCTACCGAAGCCATATCGGGAGTAATATATGCCATTGATGCCAAAGAACGGAATACATATATATAGATATATGTATATATATGTATATATATATATATATATATATATATATATATATATATATATATATATATATATATATATATATATATATATATATATATGCGAAAGATTTAAAGTTAGAGGCGGAGCAGCATATAACATATATGTGCAATTTACACTATTGGAGGCGAAAAACATAGTTATATCGGAGAAATCATATCGGCGGGTTTTGTTATGTGCCACTACCCAAAACCCCCGATTGCAATATATCTATATATATGTGTGTGTGTGTGTGGACCCACGAACCATTACAATGTGATGTAACATAATATTGGCAGAAACCAAGTTATGGGTTAAGTTAAGAGCAGAGGAGTATATACACGGACCCGAAAGGGTTATAGCAATAACCCTTAATAACATCGTGTCCGCCCATCAAGACTCTCACATCGCAATGTATAAAGGGCTGTCACCCCCGAACCACCGATTGCGATATATATGTATGGACCTAACGGAGGCATTAAAAACAGCCTATAATAATATCGTGTCCGTCATATCGGGAGTTATGTATCGCGGTGTGTAACTCATTGTCTCTATAAAGCACCAATTGCGATAAAGTTGTGGAGGAGCAGACCTGATAAAGTTATAAATGCGGGCGTAATGCATTTGAAGTCCGCCCTTTCGAGTTTCAGTCAGGTTTTCTCATATATTCTTGTGTATTTCAAAAAATGTATTGCCCAGGGTTTTTGAAGGCCAAAATGCATAAATAACGGTTCCGATAGTTCAATAGGCCTGAACAATGCCGATTGTGATTATGATGGTGACATGGTAGGCAAGGGCCTCCTGATTGGTACAATCCCTCCGTAAAATGATAAAGTCCTGTGTATGTCTATGATTATTGAAAAAGGAGCATTGTTACAGTTTTAACATGGAACATGTTTTCTCTGTGTATTTTCGGTCCTCTCTTATGAATTTACTTGTCCCTAGAGTGTTGGTGAACTTGAATAGACAGAGGAAGCCGAAGTACAAGCCAGCGCAGAGGAAGCCAAAGTGACATGAAGAGCCGGGAAGCCGAAGAACAAGCCATCGCAAAGGAAGCCAAAGCGACTCAGGAAACCGAAGAGGCAAGCAACCACAAAGGAAGCTGAATCGAGCGTTGAGGAAGCCAAAGAGCTAGCGGAAAGATGAAACCAACGGTCAGAGGCATCAGGAAGATACAAAAACAGAGAACAAGGAAAAGGATGGAGGAAACAGAGGCAGCAGTAGCATCCAGCAGAATAGAAAAGGGCCGAAGGACCAACAGGACAGGAGGCATTCGAAGGGTGAGCTGCTCAGCTAATCATGTTACCCTGTGAAAGAATTAATCAAGTATACAATGCAGCCTGAAGAATAATTATGTGATGTAATGAATAAATTTTTATTTAACATTGTTTGAAGGGAGAGGTATCAAGCAGAGAAGCAGTCATGCTGAAGTATTTATCGTGACAACTAGAACAGATGCTTAAACAGAAAGTTGGTTATTATGCAAAGCTTAGTGCAGCTAATAGTATACTCACTAAAGCTGTGTGGAGACATTATCAGAGGTCATGAAGGCTATTGAAGACTCTGTGTGGATAGTATGAAGAGTTGTAAAGACTCCTTCATAAGAAGACTGGTTGTCATTGATGTTGTAGCATGGAGACTACAATGAAGTTGTAAACAGACGGAACTCAGTAAAGAAGAGTTCTGAGAACATAACATTACTATCAAACATGCCTTGACAAGATTGGGTCAGAACCCTTGGGGTTGGTGCCTCAGAATTAAGAAGGATTGGATTCCTTGGGGATGATGCCTCAGAAGTAAGAAGGATTGGAGTCCTTGGGATTGGTACCTCAGAAGCAGGAAGGATTGGTGTCCTTGGGACTAGTGTCTCAGGAACTGGAAGGATTGAAGTCCTTGGGACTTTCTGCTCCTAAGTCCAAGATTGTTTCCTTGGCGAAACAGAGTTGGAGCTTTGGAGGTCGGAGCCTCACTAAAGTCCAAGTTGGTGCTTGGCAACTGATTTCAACCATTTATATATTGTATCTGTTTTATTGCAAAGATTATATTAATAAAAGCATTGATACTTGTTGTTCATCTTGTGTTCTGAATATAAATGTTTTAACTGGAAAAATAATAGTTGAAAAAGAAATATTGATTCAGCCCCCCTCTCAGTATTTCCAGCATGGTCCTCATTCTCAATCTATTGCTATGATGTGTAGGTTGTTTGGATGTCCCAACACACACAAATTTGCAGTTGAATTGGTACCCCTGATGGATGTTGTGTCGGGTGCCTATATTATGCATTAGGCCACTATTTTATCTTCCCAAATCCTAGCCTATAGAAGAAAGCACAATGTTTCCACTAGGACTGTGCCCCCTTTCTATATGAGTGCATACATTATGGATGTAGTTTGTTTTACCTCTGGATTTCCATCCATGGGATGGAAATGGACCCTAGAATACCCTACCCCTATCCACATCTATCATAATATCCTCTGGGAGTCTAATTTCCAACCCCATTTTTACAAAATCTTTCATGGAGTAATGTTGCCTTTATACCAAGATGTCTTTAATGAAAGACCCCCTAGATTATCTAGAGAAGCTAGTGATGATTTTACAGCCATAGGTAAATGGTTTGGTGAGGAATCCTTCACTTATGTTAGGGTTTTTGGCAGTCTGGCTAGTCCACACATTCTCCCCCTCTATGTTCCTGATAAGCTTTTAGCTTGAGAGGTTGCCTATCAAACTATGGGCAATGGCCTAACTAAATCCCTCAAAGAAGCCAAGAAGTCTATCTGGCCATCATTCCCTATTCACTGTGGAGTATATAATTTAGAAAACTTCAAACATGCGGCGCTTGAAATTGAATAGATACAATGCTTAAACTTTCCCATTGTTCCAGCTAGGGAATATGACCCAAACAAAATAGCTCAAAATTTTACCGCTCATGTCAAAGTCAGACAATTCCAACATGAACCTGATGATTTTGATGACTTATTTGAATCAGCCCAAGATTATAAACAGGTGAAGAAGTTAGCTGAGATTCACTTGAATGTAGAGGAATTAAATAAATTCTGAGACAGAAGCAAAAGGTTGGAAAACCTCCCTCTTGATACATTGAAGATTTCTCAACCAGTTCTAAAGCTAGATCAGGTTTCGGCCAAATTTTCAAAGGGTAGCGATATCGAACATGAAAAAAAGGAAGTCACATCATCATCGCAGAAAACTGATGAATTGTTGTCTGCTAGCGATTTAGATAAAGTATGGGAACAATTTGATCAAATTATCAATATAGGATCACAGGAAGCACATATTTCAACTCCAAAAGAAACACTTAATACTCCTAAAATCACTAAGAAGAACCCTCTCACTATTGATTTTTCTGATAAATCGGTCAATACTGATGATTTGGAAATCATCCCGGTCCACCCTACTTCTAAAGTTATTCTCAAAACTCAAGAAATACCTCCTCTCGATGTATTTTACAGTCCGAAACATAGGGTTGTTATGAGCAGGCAGAGAAAGAGAAAAAGAGTAGAGCAATCCTAGGCACTAGTTCCTGGAGATATACCATTGGATGTTTTCTGGAAAGATCCACAGACAAACCCTTCTGACGATCTAACCAAGCTATTGCAATTCGCAGGGGCCTATGCAACAACTACCATTGATAAGGCCTTATAAGTTCAACAGTTAATCAAATACAAGGATGATAGAATCCTAAAGTTGGAATATGAATTATTGAATGCAAAATAGAGCATTGAACAACGATGGCAGGTACAGGTAACCCAATTACAGAAATTTTTAGATGAGATGAAGCTTCAGCATGAAGTTGACATCAAAAGCAAAGATGATTAGTTACATCAACTCTAACTCAAAATTGATCAATTAAAGGATAATCCTAAGATTGAGGATTTCAAAAAAGAAGTAGGAGAACTCAATACTCTCCTTGCTCAACAACAAGTGGTCTTTTTCCAAAAACTAACAACAATCAATGATTTATGTCAAACAAGAGATTCATTGATAAATCAATTGTTTGATCTGAGGACATAATTTAAAGACAGTGAGGATAAAATCTATGATTATATTACATGGCAAGACAGTGCAGACGGAAGAGTAGTGAATCCTCCAAAGATAGAGGGTTCACATAAAAAAATCCTCTATAGGGATTAGGATATAAAACTTTAGCAAGATGAAAGAGCCATTTTCAATGCGAGGAACATCGTGAGCAACCTTACTGAAACCGTCTACGAGAATATTTTTTGATGCTAATGTAATTTGAGAATGCCCAGCTGAGGCTTTACCCGATGTCAAAACATTAATGAAATATTGGCAGGATTGGTCCAAGACAAAATAAGATAACATTATTTAAACTTATCAAAGTTAAATCTTGAACATTATTGGTAGTAGTTGGTGAAGCCACATGGCCAATGGATGATGTTACGGTGCCTAGCCAATACCACTTCACATATGCTCCTAGCATTCTCTGATGTTGTGTACATGGGACAAATGCGCATAAGGCCAGCTCAACCTTCTAAATTGAAGCCTATGTTGGACATCTATGAATTAGGGTAGCAAATGAGAAAGCATCCAACTTCCCATTCTTGATCTTATTTTCGAAACAATCTCTATTTTTGAATTTTAAGTTTTATTTTAGGATGGTTTGTTTAAACTTCCCCAGAATTTCTTGTATTTGCTATTTTTATAGTTTAGTTCTCAGCCATAAATACCCTTTCATGTCAGTTTGGAAAGGGTTTTGAATTTTTGTAAAGAAGGCTTTATAGAGTTGCACTACTATACTTTTTAATCTTCTTAATAGAAAATTTGAACCAAGACTCTTTTCTCACAAGCAGAGCACCAATATATCAGGTACTTCTATATTTATATTATTGTTGTATCTATGTTTGATCAATAGTCATTTTAGAACTATTTTGCTATATATGATCTTTAAATGCATTTAACACGTATTCATTATTGAAAGTGCGAAATTGTCATCTTTAAATGTATGCGTTGTTATGGGATAAAACACCCTAGGGTCTGGGTTGAGAACCCCAATAGATCGAAGGGAATACACCAACAAGAAGCAAGAAAATAAGCAGTCCTAATGCTTAAACTACTAAAGTGGGATGAAGAGATAGTACTCGTAGGTCCTACGTTTGAGGATGTTCCCGTAGGGTCCAAACCCTCTACTTCCTCCAATGCTTCAAAACCTGCAACTCATTCCAGAAAATCATATATACTAGCAATAGTTCAAAGCATGTTCAAGATATGAATGTTAGATCATATAAGCATATAGATATAAAACATGAGATCATACATAATTAGATCATAACATGAGTTAAAGCATAAAGATCATCACATCAGGAACAAGACAGAGCTTCTTTATTGATGTTTGCAAAGAATGTGGAAGAATACAACCTGATTTGACCACGGCTCCAAGCAAAACCTTCCTCTGGATCTGTCCATCCCAAGCCTCAACAATCCTCTTTCAAATGCATACACATAGATGTCATATAAAGGAGATGGACATCTCTATGAGGAAACAAGGGTTTCCTATAGCTGGGAGTGCAGGAGGCACAAGGATAAATTAGACTTGATCAGGGACCAATTGGATATAATATCAATATCCTATCTTTCTCCCCCCTTTAGGCCTTCCCATGAGGTGTATTTATACCACCTCAAAACAGTTGTTTCAGTTGGGATACAGTTAGGCCACGGGCTCTTGTAGGTGGGCTTCCAGTGTAACCCGTAAACCTCGCCCATAAAATAGGGATTTTATATTTTTTTAATATTTCAAATTATATACGCGGGTTGGTTATAGATGGACCCACATGTGCATGCACTTTTTGAAGGGCAGAGTCACATATGGAATTCAAAATAAAAAATTTTAGTAAAAGGACCAAGTCTGAAGGGAAAGGGTTGCCCAAGGCCATGACTCTGAGCATCAAGTATACAAGGGTGATAAATGGTGCTATAATGGATTCCCCCTAATATATGAGGTCATAAGGGGTACATGATGGTCAAAATGTATTAAGTGTATAGAAAGAATCATGCGAGGACTTGGGAGGAGATCACCAGATTCCAGCCTGCCAAACCAGTGGAAGAGATCAGAAAGAAAGCTCATGTCTGAGGCGGGCATACCCATGCTCAGAGATAGTAAAGCATGTTTGCATATCAAGTGTAGAGCGGATCCAATATGTATACAAGTACAAAGGAAACTGAGAAATACATAGTGGATCATTTGATCATAGCCGCAAAAGTACATATCAAGGCCATGTCACAATATCACATATAAAAGAACTGATCAATGATGCTGAAGGAGATATCTGATCACTGATGTCACATAATTGATCCTCAAAGTACCAAGTCAAAAAGTGGAATAATGGTATTGCATGCAACTCGGGTGCCAACATATAAAATGTTGTTGTGATGAACTGCAACATATAAGGTGGATGGTGTCACTGGCAGCAAACTGGAGGAACTGACAAGTGAACCAAAAAATGTTGATGCAACCCGAGGTCTTCACCGACCGCCATGGTACATTTCTACACTATGGGAATAAATGAGTTGAAGTCGACCATGTGAGAAATTGTTTGATTACCGATCATTGATGTATACCATTAACAAACGCGAGACAACTCATCGATAATGATGATGAGAGTCAAGGTACCCCAGTACAATCTAACAAGTGTGAATAAATGAGTTGAAGTCGAACACTTGAGAGAATCTACCAATCAGGAGACATTGATGTATTCTCATTGTCGATAGCGAAGGAGTTTGCCACTAATGACTGCAAACCCTAAGGTACTGAAAAAGGACTCTAGACCTTATTCCTAGAGCAATGAGTTGGAGTTGATGGGAAAAGATTTGTTGGAAGGAAGGCATTAAGGCATCCCACATCAATCCAGCACGAGTGTAACCCGCAAGCCAATAATTTGGAAGGAATCAGATGAAGAAAGATGAAGTAACCATACTGAAGCATGTTTTCAGTGTACACAAGATGTGGCTAGCACACAACAGAAACCCTCTGAACCAACCAATAATGAAAGCTGACACAGAGGCGAGGAATCCACCAATAGGGTCAAATGAAAACCAAGGTACTACACGAATCCCAATGTGTGATAATGTAAGCTGACATCGAACACAAGGGAAACCACTCAGTCAAAGACCCATGATACTGATCGATGTTGAGTACAAGGTCACCTATCAATGATGGAAATAGGGCCAGGGTGCAGCTCTAGGCCTACTCTCAAAGCAATTTGTCGAAGTCGATAAGAGAAGACCCACCAGAAAGAAGTCAATGGATACCTTCTTAACTAGCACGAGCAAAGGACCAAATAGCTGATGTGATACTGAACATAACTCTGACAGACCGGGTATGACCAACTGAAAATGAGTCAAGAGACACTGCAGAAAGGCCGACTTAGGTTTACTTCCCTTGAACAAAAGCATGACTCAAATGTGATTGTATGACAACATATGATAACTTTGTATAAGTTTGTCATGCAGGAGGCATAAACAAACTCTCCATATGATTGGAAGAGATAACCAACTGGAGGAGTACTGACTCAATGAAAAGGTTATGGCTCTCCTAAGTCAAACTAAAGCCCATCCCAATGGAGGAAAGACTTGCTTTGAGTGCTTTGTTCAAGGGCGACACAACTGACTCTTGCTGCCATCAATTATGGAATTAAAGTCTCATTCTTGCTCTTTTTTCAATATATAATTTTTTTGTCTTTTTCATATTTAAAAAGCTTGAAAAAGAATAAAAGAATGCCTATGGTACAGTGGAAAGAATGAGTGTCCAAATACAGATGCACTAGTTCCTAGGAGTGGAACATTCCTATGCTCAATGCAAGGTGACAAAATTGGTCAATGACACTCAAAGGAATGTTCTTTCCACGGGCATAAGGTGTCAAGTTACAGAGGATAAGTGATTGCAAGCTTGATTTTTCAGAAAGATATGGTCAAAAAGTGGCTTATACACAAGTCCAAGTGAAGTCGGCTTTAGGCCAAAAGGTGCAAATAATCAACATGAAATGCAGCATTACAACTCAACATGTGGGAGCCTCTACGGTATAAAGCCAGAGAGATAGCGAAAAAGAAGGAGAATGAAACTTCATCGCAAAAGTCATGGCGGGACTAAAGAGGACTCCCAAGCCTACTCAATCTTTGCAGCATGGGAAACATATGCTAGCGAGGATCTAACTAGGAAGCCCATGTAAATGATGGCTCTACCATCATGTCATGATTTTATAAGTCAGCAAGTGAAAATGGTTTAAGAATCATAACACAATGGGGTCGACCCTATGGCAATATATCGCAGTATGGAGGCTAGAATGCATAATGCAATGGAAAAAGTGATCTTCCCTAACCTATATGCCAGTGATGAAAACGATACCTGCCATGATGGGTCAGCGATCATGGAATCAAAGTGGTAAAAAAACGTCTCAAAGTCTCCAATTTAACCTGAAAAACAACCTATCCCAGCACTCAAAGCCAAAAGGTCACAAAGTTTATAAAATAAAAAAATAAAACATAAACTTTGCAAAAGTGGGTTTTTTAAAGTTTTTGAAATTACAACTTATAAATAGACCTTTTGACTTACCAAGCCTCATTTGTGTTTTAGACAATTGAGTGCAAGAGCTTTGGAGCAAAACTTGGCAATCACAATCCACCAAATTTCTCAGCCAAAACAACTATCAATCTTCTAGGTAATCTCCTAATTCGGTTTCTTAATGAAATTTCGTGCATTTCAAGTATTTTTTCAAAAAAAATACCATAAGAAAATTATTTTTTGGATTTTTACTCTACGCATATGTGGGTTGGGTATATCAAAGTCGCATATTTGGAAGCCCTATACGCGACTGTGTATGAAGCGAACCCGCATGCGCGCAGTTAAATATTTTAAATCACGGATTTTAATGGATCAAAATACTTGAAACTGCAAGATGACAATTACTTGGAGGGAAAGAGAGCATAGTACGGTATATAATGAAGTTATGAATTATCTATTAGCACTATATGCACTAAGAAGATGTGGATTGTTGAATTTTTTAAAAATGACACACATGAAAACCAATACAAGATTGCTAGAAATGCTCGTCAACTACTGAATCCGGAAAAGGATGGATTCATGATTGATTGGATGCCCCTGAGCATTGAATTATAAGGCATATACTTCATTACTATACTTTCCCGAAGAGGAGAGCCAATCAATATTCAAGAGAAGGCCCGAGGAAGCCTTAATGTGGATGATCACATTCGTATTTATTGCCCAGAAACCCCAAGAAGGTATAGACACAGATCCCAACTAATCATGTGCAGAGTCTGCCCCTAAGGATTCTCCTTTTTACCATTGTAAGGGTAGTTGGATCAGTCTCATTGCACAAATCTTCTCATGTTACAATGAACTTAGCAGTGGATTGCCTTACCACAGTTTTTGACTGGTTCACAACCCTTCTAACCAACATGAAAAACAACTTACTTCCATAAAGAAGAAGAGTAATACCAAAAATTTTGAGTATGGTACTATTCTTTGTACTTTCTTCTTTGAGAGATTACCAGGACTTTGACCCAAAGTGATTTCCACCATCAGCAGCCCAAGA
Source organism: Pinus tabuliformis (assembly GCA_031772625.1). Taxonomy (NCBI): domain Eukaryota; kingdom Viridiplantae; phylum Streptophyta; class Pinopsida; order Pinales; family Pinaceae; genus Pinus; species Pinus tabuliformis. The sequence goes on from CM062815.1 coordinate 890,149,018, forward strand.
GATCCACGAATAGGTAGATGGGCTGACTTAATGAAGAGACTAGGGGGTGGTGAGGTCCCTAGAACGACATTCGATGACGATTTTTTCCTTTGGTGGGAAGAACAATTCATTGCTATTGAGGACTACCCCTATGCAGGCATGGATTTCAGAGCGGATCCAGATCTAGTGCTTCCACCCGGCACTACATGGGGTGCCATTGGTAAAATTATTTTTAAGTTTTTAATGTTATTTGATTTTTTTTGGATTTCAAAATTATGAATTGAAATTCTTTTTTATGAGACAAAAATTCTTACAAAATTGTTTGATCATGATACAAATGTGGGACCAATAAGACCTAAGGGTCTACCCACCCATAGGCTTCGTGGAAGAGACGTGGAGGGTGTCGCAGCAAAGACTAGGAGAGTTCTCCATCCTGTACAGAGGAACTTGGAGAGATTGGCTCACTAGGTACCTATCGTAGAAGTAGAAGATCTACTAAAGGCAATGCAGATTCGCGTGGTAGGAGTACCACGAGATTGGGTGCCACTTTTCCGACATGTGGCTACTGCCATCGTCTTCTTTTGAGATGCACATCCAGGGCAGGGCCCACAGATATAGATTAGATATGTCCTGATCTTTTTGATAGACATGATTGGGCTTAATCCCTAATTTTGTAGGACATTTTTGTCCTGATTTTGTATAATATTTTGAACATATAACTTCTATCTATATACAGACGGTTTCATGATGTGACGACCATATATACAGATGATTTTTTATTATTTTTTATTTTAATGTGATGAATGATTAATATGCCAATCTAATGCTTGATTAGCTATGGAATCAACAAATGAGTTTTTTGATCATGGAATATGAATAAATGTGATAAAATTAAATGATCTTTGTAATAAATGCACTCTCAGAAATTGGCGATATAAATAAGGATCTCTCACATGATAGATGTTGTTTAACTAAGACACCACCAGTTGTGAATCCAAGTATACTACTAATGAATCAATACCAAAAGATATTGCTTTAGATAGTAAGTTAACAACAACAATATATTCAACAACATTGTTTGAAGCAGGGCCGATACATATGCCTCTTGAAACCAACAACTGACTGGATGGATAATAAATCACCGAAGCAGCGGAAGCCAAATACTGGGTATGTCGAATAGCACCATCAGCGAACCGTAGATATACCAAATCATCCAGCGATACCTGCCAAAGCAGATAAAAAATATCAATATAACTATGAAACCTATAGACATATATGCACAAATATATACAATATCTACAACCAAGCAAATGCTAGGTAGAAGACTAGGCATAATACTTCTTAAGATAGAGCCCATTTCTGGGCTCCACCAGCTTGTTTCCATCAAAATCAACCAATTCATAAGCTCCTTTTTTCAAGACATTTTTAACGATAAAAGGACCGTACCACATGGGTTTGAACTTACCTACCCTCAAGACGTCTTTGTCTTGCAATAGACTAGGACAAAGTCACCTTCAGAGAAATCCATAAGATGCACAGACTTATCATATCGGATCTTCACTCTCTTTTTATGAGCTTCGTTAATTGTGGTTGCATCTCGACGCTGCTCATCAAGACATTCCAAATAAATGAGGCATTCTTCAAGACTGGAAGTGTCTGGAAGAAGTTATACAACTAATTTAAGAGAAGGAATTTCACATTCCATAGGGAAGATTGATTCCAAACCATAAACTAGTTGAAAAGGAGTGAAACCCATAGCGGTCTTAACCGACATCCGGTATGCCCAAAGCGCAGGATATAACATGATATGCCAATTGGATCGAGCTTTATTAATTGTCCTTTGCAGGATAAATTTTAGGGATTTATTCACAACTTCCACCTGACCATTGGCCTGAGGATAGTAAGGAGATGAATGCTCCTACCGAAAACCCAACTTGAGAGCCAATTCAACCATCATCTTGTTTTGGAAATGACTGTCATGGTTAGTGAAAATCTCCTCTCGAATATCAAAACGAGAAATGACTTGGTTGAATAAAAACATGGTTGTTGTTTCACCATCATTCGCAAAAGTGGGCATAGCTTCGGCCCACTTAGTAAAGTAGTCCACTGCTACAATAATATACTTGTCACCCTTTTCCGAAGGTGGGTTACAAGTTGTAAAGTCAATGCCCCACTTTATGAATGGGTCGACGGTAATAACAGGAAAGAGCAGAACTGGATGAGCGTGCATTTTTCGAGTATAAACCTGACAAGGATGACATTTTTTGACCACTTCAACATAATCTTTGATAATTGAAGGCCAAAAATAACCTGCATGCAAGATTTTTTGGGTTGTAGCAAACCCAAATAGATGACCCACACAAGCTCCATTGTGGCAATCATTCAACACCAACTTAGCTTCTTCTAAGGTTAAGCAACATCTAAGGATTGAATCAACCTCGCGACGATATAAAGTGTCACCGATAATAACATAACTTTTAGCTAAGTGACACAATTTTCTTTGCTCATCCTTTGAAAAAGTGAGAGGAAACTTCAAAGTCTAAAGATATATTATAATATCTCCATACCAAGGATCCTGTGAAGAAGTAAGGAAAATCATCAGGGAATGATTCCTCATAAACCATTTCCTCTTCACAAGGCAACTCTAAGATTAATTCAACAAATAATAAAGATTTTTTCAATTTGGCTGACAAGAAATCGAGATTGAATTCTTGTAAAACAAAAATCTGTCTATTATATTTTCCCCCAATCACTCACCTACTGAGAACAAACTGAAATGGGTTGACAACCGCTAAGACAAAAGTTTTTCTAAGCAGAATATAGTGTCGAAGTCGCTGGACAGCATGAACAGCTGCCAAAGCTAATTTCTCTACAAGAGAGTATCATAATTCAGGACCTACCAAGCCTCGACTCAAATAATAAATCACGTGCTCATGGAGAGCATCATCTTCCTGAACCAGAACCATACCGATGGTTGATTCTTCCGCAACAAGATATAAGAGGAAATCCCTGCTATAATCGAGTGGACTCAATAAAGGAGCAGAGGTCAATGCTTTTTTCAAAGCATCGAACGAGTGCTGAGCAAAATTGTCCCATAGAAATGGAACTCCTTTTTTCAGCAATCTCATAAATCCCTTTGTGATCTCAGCATAATTGACGATAAAATGGTATTTATAATATAATTTAATTACTATTAATATAATATTAATTTTTAATTTTCAACATTATCTAGCCGTTTTTTATAGTTGTTGATAGTCAACCTAGTCAACCTAGCTATTTGGAGGATTTGCTCTCCCTATTTAAGATGCAATGATGATCTGACTCCTCAACTTGTCCTGACGATGAACCACACTAGTTGGTTCGAAACGCGTCGACAAAGGTCTTTCTACATGTGATTTATGCCGAAGTTCTTCTTATGACCACACCTTATTGAAAGTATTCAAATCGGTTTTGGGTCTTATGTTTGAGTCAAATGTTGCCAAGTCAAAATGTCGTGTCGCCAATATGTTCAAGAAAAGTTCAACATCAGTTAAAATTACCTTGCAATTCATAGCCTTCAATCGTGTTAGCCATCCCTGAGTCAGTCCTGAATCACTCCAAATTTGTTCTTTAAAAATTCACATGAGTTTTGTGTCATAAGCTCTCCTGCGATGGGTTGCTTCTTATTGACTTCAACTCATTATCTAGAAAGTTGACTTAGAAACCTCCTTTAGTACCTTGAAGCCTGCATGCCTTAATGGCAAGTTTCTCGCCTTCGACGATAGGTTCTCATCATTGACCTTCAATCGAATGATTCTATGAGTGTTCGACTTCAAGACATTTATTCACACTCCATAGATTGTACTGGGGGACCTTGAGAACCATTGCCATTATTGGTGGTTTTTCGCGCACATGTTAACAATTCACATCATTGACTGGTAATTAAGTGGTTTCTACCATGTTTGACTTCAATGATCTGGATTTAAACAGGAATGCAACAAATTACAGAGATAACCATATACACAAAGATGCAGCGGAAATAATACTTCATTTCATTAATGGAAAATACTGAAATATGCTTACAACCAGAAATGGAAATAAACCAGCTAGGGCGATGGTGGCTTATCTCTGAGAAGAGATGTGGTGGCTACATGCCTCTGAACTGTGTTACAATGAGGCTCGAAGGCCTATTTATTGTTGAGAAACAATGGAAAACCCTTAACATTCCAAAACCTAACCCTAGGAGATGAAACGCCAAACTGTGGGCCCCGTTTGGGGGTAAATTGGTACATCAACTTCCCGGGGTCGTAACTTTGGCATATGATCTCCGTTTGACGCGTACAATAGCTCATTAGAAAGATCTATCCGAGCACTATCATGTTGCCCCTGGATTCCCCAAAAAACGTCGTTTAGGGCCTCAAAACGGCTCTGGAAGTTCAGGACCCGAAAAACTGCTAAAAATAGTAAGTTGTGCTACAATTAAGGAAACTGAAAATGCTAAGAAAGACAATGGTGGGGGTCCAGGTGGACTTGGCAGGTGGCCACCAATATCCACCTGGATCATTCCTCCCCCCTTAGGAAGCAATGGTCCCCATTGCGTTGAGCTCCTCCATGAGATGAGGAAACTTCTGCTGAACTTGTTCCCTGGTGAGCCACTTGCCCTGCTGAAGGAGTTGGCCTGCTTTGACAACTCGATACAGTTGGATATTCTGTTGGCGAGTGTTCTTGATCTGTGTGTCCATGATTTGATCAGTTGCAGCTTGTTCCATGCAATCTGGATTTAATTCTGTGGGTTTGAGCTGTTCTGCAATGTCGGATGTGTCTAGCAATGGTGGAAAGTATGGCCGAAGGCGGTCCACAATGAACACTGGGTGCAGGCCAAGGAATAGGTGAATGCTGAGCTCAAATGCATTGTCTCCCATAGCCTTAGTAATGGTGTAAGGACCATATCGGAGTGGTCTCAATTTCCGATAGGCTCCAGTAAGGCGTTCCTTTTGCAAATGCAACCAGACTTTGTCGCCCACCTGAAACTTGTGTGGTACCCGGTGTTGATCATGTCACTGCTTGTACTTGGCATTTGATTTCTCAAGAATGTCATGGACCTGCTGGCGAATATGTTGGATGCGCTCAATGAAGCTGGTGGCCTTATCTGTTTCAGACTGGACATGAGCTGAATTCATGTGAGTAGCTGCAAGGGGCATGGCCACATCAATGGGGCATAGTGGCTGGAATCCCAAACCCACCTAAAAAGGGCTATGGCCAGTGGAGCTGTGAAGAGCTCGGTTGTAGCTGTGCTGAACATAGGGGAGGCTCTCGTCCCATGTGCGTGGATGCTTTGAGTTATACATGCGCAAAATGTGCACAATCACCCTGTTGACAACCTCTGTCTGGCCATCAGTTTGAGGATGGAAGGCTGTCGACTTCGTGAGTTTGGTGTCCAGCATTGACCAGAGACTGGACCAAAATGTGCTAAGAAACCGACTGTCCCGATCTGAGATGATAGACTGTGGGATCCCAAAGTGCACCCACACTCGTTCAAAGAAGAGTTTAGCAGTGGCTTCCGCTGTGATATTCTTCTTGCATGCCATCATAATGGCCATCTTCGAGAACCTGTCGACGACCACAAAAACACAGTCATTTCCATGCTTAGTGGAAGGAAGGCCTGACATGTAATCCATGGAGATGGATTCCCAAGGTCGACTAGGGGTAGGCAACGGGGTATAGAGGTCGTGCTTCTTAATGGTCGATTTGGCAATGGCACAGGCAGTACATGATCGGATGTACTTCCCAACATCCTGTCGAAGATTCGGCCAATAGAAATAATTTTGCAGTACTGCCACTGTTTTCTCGACCCCGAAATGCCCAGCAGCCCGACTGTAGTGTGCTTCCCAAATCATCTTGGCACGCTCGCTTGAAGGAACACAAAGGTGACCGAGGTGGCATAATAGGGCGTCCTGGAGGTGAAAATCTGCAACATGCCAACCCTCCAAGAGTGTCTAGTATGCGTGGCCAAAGTCTGGGTCGCTTTTGTAGAGAAGTGGCCAATCAGCAGTCTCGTGCCCACAAGAGTTGAGCACGGTGGTTAGTGCCATGATCGGTGGCCGACTGAGGCAATCTGCAACATTATTGGTGCTGCCCTTTTTATACTTGATATTCAAGTGAAACTGTTGCAGGTATGTAGACCACTTCTGATGGCGATCATTCTGCAATTTCCCTTGGGTCTGTATGAACTGCAGAGGTCGGTGGTCTGTGTGGATGACCGTTTCCTTCCCCAAAATGTAATGCTTCCATTGTCGGCAGGCCTGTACAATGGAATACATCTCTTTATCATAAGTGGGGTACTTCCGGACTGTGTCTGAAAGTGTTTCACTGTGATATGCCACTGGATGTCCATGTTGAGTAAGCACTGCCCCAATAGCATAGTCAGAGGCATCTGTCTCGACCTCAAATGGTTGTTGTAAATCTGGTAACGCGAGCACTGGTGCTGTGCAGAGGCGATCCTTCAATTCCCTGAATGCCTTCTGTTGAGATTCAGACCAAAAGAATTTTGCTTTCGCCCCGCCCTTGGTGACTTGACTCAAGGGCCAAGAAATATGAGAAAACCCCAACACAAACCTGCGGTAGAAGTTGGCAAGACCAAGAAAGCTGCGGAGCTCTATTAGAGTGGTTGGAGAGGGCCAATCCCGAATGACTTGGATCTTGGCCGGATCGACATGCACCCCCTGTTCATCAATGATGTATCCCAGATACTGAACCTGGGTCATGCCAAAAGTGCATTTCTCCAAATTGGCACATAGCTTGTGTTGCCGCAGTGTTTGGAGAACCTGTCGGATGTGGTGGAGGTGCTCTTCCCAACTCTGGCTGAAGATCAGAATGTCATCCAAGTATACTACTACAAAGGAGTTGGTGAATGGCCGCAAGATGTCATCCATTAGCCTCATAAAGGTTGCAGGAGCATTCGTCAATCCGAAAGGCATGACCAACCATTCGAAGAGGCCCTCCTTGGATTTGAAGGCAGTCTTCCACACATCGGAGGGTTCGATTGGTACCTGGTGATATCCTGACTTCAGATCGATCTTGCTGAAATATTTCGCCCCCTTTAGTTGGTCTAGGAGGTCATCAATCCGCGGGATCGGGTACCTATTACGGACAGTGATCTTGTTCAGCGCCCGATAGTCAATACAGAGTCTCCACGTCCCATCCTTCTTCTGTACCAACACGATCGGGCTCCCACAGGGCGATGAACTCGGACGGATGTGACCTTTCGGCAGGAGCTCCTGAATCTGCCTCTTGATTTCATCGTTCTCCAGAACGGAGCGCCGATAAATTGGTCCATTGGGTAGCGGCGCACCTGGGGTCAGGTCGATGGAGTGCTTGACTTGACAGTGCAGAGGAACCCCTGCCGGGGAGGTGAAGATGTCCTCGTACTCCTCCACAACCTTGTCCATCTGTAGTTGTCGTGCAGAGGGACCCCGTTTGGAGGTCGTGGCCATTGTCTTCTTCTTTCCTTGAGGGTGTATCATCAGGAAAACAAATTTCCTGGTTTTGGAAATGATCTTACTGCATTGTTTTGCAGTAATCAAAGAGATGGCGGCAGGTGGTGCTACCTCTGGTATCCTGAACAACTTATTTCCCAATGTAATAATAACAGCACGGGGCCTTGATTCATACACAGCATGTCGCTTCCACAAGTATGGTTGTCCTAGTAATACATCACAAACTTCAAGGGGAGCAATGTCACACAATACCTCATCCGTGAAGGGCTTGATGTTGTATGGAAGGCGACACTGCTGGCTCACGCGAAGATCTCGTCCTTGGTGAAGCCACCCAATGGTGTATGGTTGTGGATGTGTTGTGGTCGGTAAGCCCAACCGCTTCACGACCTCTGCCGAAATGAGGTTCTTTTGACTCCCGCTATCAACAATGAACTGTATCGGGGAGCCCTTTACCCACATCTGGGAGTGGAAGAGGCGCTCCTCCTCCTCTGGATCTTCGGGTTCATTTTTTTGGATCTTTGCGGTAGCAACAGTGGCGCTGGGATCCGCATCAATGATCTGCTTCCCTTTTTCATACCCCTTATCGGGTTCTGACTCAGAGTCGGAACATGCATCTGATTCTGAAACCTTTAGCTCAGCCACCAGTGACTGCTTGGCCCGACACTCACTTGTGTTGTGAGTGGAGCTCTTATGGAACTCGCACCATTTTCCAGTGTCCTTTCTCGGCTTCGCGGCGCTGTTCTTTGCTTGCGGCTTCGGCTGGTTGGCATGGGCTGTCCCGCCTTGGCTTTGTCCTTTGTTCTGTGGTTTAGGGGCACCTTTCCCCTGCTTTGGATTCGAAGATCCAAAGTCTCGCTTCTTTTGTTTAAACTTCTGCTCGACCTTGACGGCATATCGGTATGCTGCGCCGAGCGAGGGGATGTTTAGGAATTGTATTTCTTCCTGGATGTACTTGTGCAGGCAGCCAAGGTATTTGAGTATCAAATGTTGCTCCGAATCCTTGATACCCAACTTTGTGCGAAGGGTATGGAAAAGATTGGTGAACTCCGGCACGTCTTGGTCCCTTCCCTGCCGCAGCGTGGTCCACTCTATGTATTCATCCTCATAGCTTTCGACAGGGTAGTACTGCTCCTTGATGGCATCCCGGAACGAATCCCAGGTGGGTGCGGCTGAAAATAGTGAGCCAGTACTTTCATCCTTCTGCTCGCAGTAGGTTTCCCAACAGTCCTTGACGTGGGGGGCTGCTTTGAGAAGAGCAAAAACAATCTTTTCCCGACTCGAAAATTCATGAACAGAAAAATAACCCTCTAGCAGATTTAACCATTTATCTACGGCATCTGCGTCTATCTGACCCTCGAATATGGGGATTTCAAAATTAACGTGTACCTTAAAGGGTGTGGCGTTTCCAGAGTAGCTGCTGGAAGCCGATGCGTTGCTTCTGGGTAGCCGCTGAAGGATCTGGGCAAAGCTATCCATCATCGCGTTCCGTTGTCGCTCGAGGGCTTCTTCGAGCAAGATTTTGATGGGATCTCCTGCCCCCTCGTCTTTCTTCTCGTCCGCCATGGGAGGCCGTCGGGATTTGCGAGGCTGGTCTTGCAAAGGTTCAACCAGTTCAAGCCCTAACTCCTTATATCCCGACCTTGTTGGGGACATGCAAATAAAAACAGAGAAAAAGCAGACCGCTCTGATACCATTGATCCGGATTTAAACAGGAACGCAAAAAATTACAGAGATAACCATATACACAAAAATGCAGCGGAAATAATACTTCATTTCATTAATGGAAAATACTGAAATATGCTTACAACCAGAAATGGAAATAAACCAGCTAGGGCGATGGTAGCTTATCTTTGAGAAGAGATGTGGTGGCTACATGCCTCTGAACTGTGTTACAATGAGGCTCGAAGGCCTATTTATTGTTGAGAAACAATGGAAAACCCTTAACATTCCAAAACCTAACCCTAGGAGATGAAACGCCAAACTGTGGGCCCCGTTTGGGGGTAAATTGGTACATCAACTTCCCGGGGTCGTAACTTTGGCATATGACCTCCGTTTGACGCGTACAATAGCTCATTAGAAAGATCTATCCAAGCACTATCATTGTTGAAACGGGCAACATCGGTCCATTCCATGGACCCATGTTGCCCCTGGATTCCCCAAAAAACGTCGTTTAGGGCCTCAAAACGGCTCCGGAAGTTCAGGACCCGAAAAACTGCTAAAAATAGTAAGTTGTGCTACAATTAAGGAAACTGAAAATGCTGAGAAAGACAATGGTGGCGGTCCAGGTAGACTTGGCAGGTGGCCAACAATATCCACCTGGATCATTCGAGACATTCACTCACATGGATAGATTCGTACTATCGATCGATGGAGATGAAGACCAAGACCCTGGATCTAGTTTCATCCATCCAGGTTACATAGAGTTTCAAGATATTCGTTATTGAAAAAAAAAGATCCATATTTGATGGTTGCGTCCATACTGTGTCTATTGTTGACATGGATCTGTGTATATTTTCATATTGATTCTTTGAGATACTTCTACTCTGAGTATGATAATTCCTACCCAGTGATGTTTATATGAAAATATTGTATCATATCCTTGATTGTTTGTTTCAGGTCTGCAACCAATTGGTCTCTAATCCAAACTTTGGCATGATAAAATGCTTCAGTCCTCAACATCCTTTCTAAACTTTTACTTTAGGGGGGGATTTGTTACATGTCATTTTGTCACCATTAGGAAAATGATCGCCGATCTGGATCTCTCGTTGTCCAATGTAATGTTCCAAGCATTCCCCTACAAAGTTGGAAGTAAAACAATCCCAAAGACTACAATAATTCTAGATTTCATTGCTCAAAAACATATTTTTAAGCACTTGCGCAGGTTTCCTAACCAATTCATGCGCACGCGCGGTTTTGACCATTTTGTCAAGCGCAATTTTGTGCTGTCTTCCACTAAAAATTACACAAATCTCTTAATGAGAGTAAAAATAAAAAAGTGATTTCTAAAAGTCTTTGTTGACACCTAATCCGAAACGGATGGGTGAACTGGATAGTCATCAGGAAGATGAACTGATCCGTTGTATTTATGTATATAAATATGAGTTAGCTAATGAATAATAATATCAGTTTTCTCTCCCGCTCATTCTGGAGTTACCCTGGTCTGACATGGTATCAGAGCACAGGTCCCAGAAATAGTTGTAACTCCTGTTGTTCTGAGAGCTGCTCATACCTAAAAGTTGCTCTCTCCTGAGCACTGCTCTGCTCTGACATCCTGAGCGATTCCCTGACTGCACTATAAGCGTTGATGCGTTTCTGATTTTGAATTGATATTGAATGCCCTGCGCTCTCTGACTGCCAGAGACTGCGCCCTCTCAGATCATGAGTCATTGATAATGAATGCGCATAAGCGTTGATGCGTTTCTGATTTTGAATTGATATTGAATGTGCGTTGTTCCTAGGATCAATTTTACGCCAAAGAGACTCTGGTTCTCCTCATCACCTCATCTCCTCATCATCTGATCCGACATCATGTTGAGGCCAAAACAATCCATCTCCGTCATTGTTCCACAAACGAGCAAATTGCAGACATCTTCACCAAAGCGCTTGGAAGAGAAAAGCTTGAAAGATTCAGAACGATGCTTGGACTCACCAACATCCCTTCAGATTAAGGGGGGGAATGTTGACACCTAATCCAAAACGGATGGGTGAACTGGACAGTCATCAAGAATATGAACTGATCCATTGTATTTATGTATATAAATATGAGTTAGCTAATGAATAATAATATCAGTTTTCTCTCCCGCTCATTCTGGAGTTACCCTGGTCTGACAGTCTTGTTGGAGGAATATTTCCCAATTGAAGGCCTCGAGCCTCTACCTACTTGGGTCTCATCCCTTTGTGGAGTCTTAATCCCTCGTTTTAAGGATCGCATCCCTTGAGAAGAGGATTTCAAACCTCTTCCTCTTGGCCTATAAACTTGACATAGGCCAGAGGATGAAGAAATGACTTCTGAATGTAAACTTATGTTGTTGGAATAGAGCTGGAAAGTTTGTCACCTAAGGGGAGGATTGGAGACCATTGTGAGGAGGCTTACATCATCAAGGTAAAGATGTATTGATTATTTTTGTTCAAAATTAATACAAGCAATTGTTTCTTTCCTAATTGCACTTGTTTTAACGCTTTTTGCAAAGTTCCTTGATATTTTGCATAGTTTATAACTGAATATTGGTTTAATCTTATGATATATGTTATGTTGCAATTTTCATTCATTTAGTGTTTCATCTTTATCTACACTATGTTCTTAACATAGTTACCGATCAATTGAGAAAATTACCGATTACTGGTTTTTTTGAGGTAGCAAAAGAAACACTCGATTTTGAAAAGTGGTTATTCAGAATAAACTTTTTTTATGATGTTGCAACTCCTGGGGCTCCCTTCTTTACTTTTATCAACCCGGTAGTTCGTAACAAGCTTGGAAGCGATGGTGTTGTATGCACAAGTACTAGCTCTTGTTGCAGGTTGTCACTTGATCAGCTGACACAAGTCCACTAGGAGCTTAAGCCAACTTCTATGAGCTCTTAGAAGAAGCTTTTAACTATGATGGACGAAAGCTAACTCAAAGGAGGCTAATCTACTTGCAAAAAGAAGCTGAAAGCTGAAAGGAAACGCAAACCCTAGCAAACCCTAGTTTTACCGACTAGCCCTACTGGTGCAAGAAAAGAGATGAAAGTTGCAGAAATGGGTGCCATTGACTCTTGGAACGGTGAAATGCATGTGACTAAGCTACTTCTGAAGAAAAATATGGAAAACACATCTTTTTGTATTTTTGAGTAATTTTGCAAGATTATTATGCATGTGCTTTAACTATGTTTAACTGTGCAGGGGTTATTGGCGAAAGGAGATGGAGTGGGCGTTTGCAAGAGGTTGGGAAGGTGAGAAGAGGGCCTAAGGGGTCCCTAGCACCCTTCCAAAGAGTTTCACAGCGATCAGATCTCGAGAAACTGCTCACGTGATCTTCTACAGGAAGTCTGCAGGGGTTCTACAGGATGTTCTACAAGATGTTGTACAGGAAGAGCCGAGAGAGGATTTTTTAGGGTTGATGGAGGAAAAACGGCGGGAAAGTGGAAATGGAGGATGGATGAGGCTGTGAAGAGGTCTAGGACCTAGTAAATGAGACTAGGGAGTGATGAAGACAGTTGGATTTGTTCAAGGATGGAGGGAGCAATGTTGTACAAAAATGAAGAAATTAGGTCAAACTGGCAAAGAATGGCAAATGAAGGGAAGGAATCCAAAATTTGGGGTTGAAGCAGGTTGTGTGAGGAAGGAAGGATAGGTAGGGATGGATTACAGGTGATCTGCACACTATCTCTCAAAACTAATCAAAGAAAGACTAAAAAATCAGAGATCTATCTACTTTGACCTAATTTGACCTAGAAACCAGAATCATGATGAACAACAAGCTATGCACAGGAAATCATGCAAGAGAACTATGGAAACCTAAGCAAGAATAGATCTAAATATGCAAGCACAACTGGTATCAACTTTTCCATCTAAAAATCCAACACTTGCAATTGCATTTAAGGGCAAAACAGTGTTTTTGTGGCAGCGAGTATGCCTTGGGCTCAGTTCATGGTCCCAAGGAGGGAGAGGTGAGATCAAGGGTTGCTTGATGGCCTTTTTTTGAAGAAATTTTCTGTACTCAAACTGTCAAATCAACCTGAAGCATGAAAAGCTATTTTAATCATCAAAAGCAACCTAAGTAACAAAGCAAGATTTTAACCTAAATAGCAGAAATTATTCTATGAATGTAAAGAAAACACATAATAGTACACAAAGGAGGTACTGGAACTTGGATTGGGCCCAGCCCCAAGAGCTACATCCTCCTAAGAAAAGCTTAGAGCTCGTGCAAAGTGAAATTTATCCCCATTACTCAAAAAATAACCATGTCACAGAAATGTTTACAGCAAAAACTCGAAAATGAGCTAAAAGGCAGAGCAGCACCAAAGTGCGAAAAAAACTATTCAAGAGCTAAACTACCAAGGCTTGAAGCCTTCCTACTTATGCACCACGAGGACCTCCAACAGCCCTCCTTAACTCGAGGGGCTTGGCTGCTCAAAACTGCAAGTAATCAGCCACTTCACAAAAGCTGCTCGGCTGCCCTTGGAAATCATCTTTGGTGGGCTGCTGAACTCCGAGCTGATGGTGGAGAACTCGAGGAAGGGGCCATTTAGTGCAGGAGACACCCTTCCTACTAATCCTCAACCTTGTTCCCTCGTATTTGGCTGTCAACTGGCTCATAAATGCTTGACCTTGGTCCAAAAGATGTCCAAAAATCTGCAATAAGCACGTATTAGACTTCATGGTCAAGTGACTAACCTCATTCATTCAATTAACATAAATATACTCAAAAACATGCATAAACTATGAAGAATGGTGGATTAATCGAGAATAATAAGCAAAATGAGCCCAATAAGTTACCTATTTTTGGGGCTCATTAGCAACATCAACCCATTTTTTTAGAGGGTTTATTTTTGACACTTTACATTTTCTAATGTTTCTTCTTCCTGAGATATTTATTTTTAAGTGTGCTTATGTATTTGTGTTTTTTTAATTTTTCTTTTCATTTTTTTGTAATAAAATCTTCATTTTTTCGAATAATTAAATAAATTTAAAAAGGGTCAATATTTTAACATCAGGATTTTCTATATGCTTATGCATTGTTAATTAATATTTCAATGCACATCAAATAATTGTCGCTAAAAACCCAATATTTTTAAGCATATGACAAAATAATACACATTTTCAATATAAATACAATGCAAAAAATACACATTTTGAAACTTTTTGTGAAAAATGACATGTTAAATAAAATATTTTAATGGGAAAATCTTAACAAAAAAAACTTTGAAAAATAACATTTTTGTATGAATTTTATGTCAAAAATTAATAGTAATCATTGTTTTTTTGCAAAAAAAATAATTCACATAAAAATTAAAGTGAAAATTAGATAATACAAATATTAAATGTATAACAACAATACTGAAATACTTATTCTTCTCATAAAATCTCAAAGTCTAAACATTACAAGTAAAACTAAGGAATAACTCTCAAAATTGAGTTTTATTTGCAAGCATAACTTAAACTTAATCAATAATATCAACTAATCCATGTACAACATCTTCTAGACCTTCATTAATGTCTTCTTCCACAATATTTTTTGCTTCAATTTGATCATTTTCTTCTTCTAATGAATCTTTGATGTCTGCAAATCTTCCAAAGTGTCATTTTCCAATCATTCGATATAACGGTGGTTGAGGTTCCTTTGTCTTTTTTTCCACATTTGATTCATTAAAATCCTCTTTCCTCAAACCAACTTCTTGTATTGCATCTGGAAGAAATTGAATAGCATTAATTCTTTGTTGAATAAAATTGCATTGTAGTGAGTCTTTTTTCAACGACAATGCAATTTCTTCCTTTTTGTAGGCAACATACAAGTGTTGTACTTAATCATCAAACACAAAAGAAATAATTAAGTAAATTAGTATAAACACATAAAAACTAAAAAATTAAAAATTAAAATTGAATTTTATATAATAAAACTTTAAAAAATTAAAAATTCAAATTGAATTTTATATAATAAAACTTATCTGAACCTGAGAATAAATCCAAAACTCGATCTCCTTCATTTGAACATAAATCTATAAGATAATTAATCAATGCTTGCAGTTTTTGATAAATTTTAACTATCTCTCCTTTTTCATCTTTATCCTCATATGTTAATTTTCTTACGACATCATCATGAATCAGTGCTTGAATATGACTCTTTCCATCTACTCGATTAAGAAGAATAAGCTTATAACTATCATCGTTTGTCCAACATTCAACATGGATGAACTCATAATCATTTATACTTGTCTGATCTTCGGAAGAAACAATATTTGACTTTTGCCTATAACATGACATACTAAAAGTTCAATTAAATTGTACATAAATAATTTTTTTTAACATTAATCAAACATACAATTTAATGTTTTACCATGTAAGTTGCATCCTTGAGTTTGATTTTCCCTTGAAACTTGTTAATAACATTGCAAATTGTGTGTCTGGATGAAATCTCACAAATATCCAAAGTGGTGATTTTGTGACTTCTTAAAAGCCCGTAATCACTTTACTAACAGCTTGATAAGTATAAGGTTCACTATCATATTCAATGTCTCAGAAATTGAAACCATGAGGAATATCTGCAATAACTAGGGCATATTCCCTTTTAGGTATGAGTTTTGCTATATGAAAATAAGAGGTATGCATATCTTTCAAAAAAAGGGCTCCTCATTAGAAAATAGATTCATATCTTCAAAGATTACAAGGAAGAGTTGGATGCAAAAATATATTTGGAAGCATAAGCAAGATATGTCTTTGATTAGATTGGAAAATTTAGGACTCTTCCATATGGTTATTTGATATATAATAGCTTGATAGATGGGAAGAACACTTGGTGATATTGATCAAATTCCGATATGGTCTCTTGAAGAACATAAGAAAGATAGTGATGACAACTTCAGAGGGAGCTAGAACACAAAGTGGCTTGAAGGATACTGCAATTTGAAATTTGAAGTAGCTTCACTTGTTTTGGAAAATTAGATAATGAGAAAATATGTTTGGGATATGATACGACTTCCAGGAAGAATACATGGTAGAAGTGTGTACATTATAAAGGCAAGAAAGATATTGATTTGATATGGAAGTCATGAGATGGTTTGTTGGTCACTTGATGGTATGTTGATCTAGAAGTTCACTTTCACAAAGACAAATAGAGGAAGCCATAATTAGATCTACATTGATTGGTTTGACAGATACTATTTCTAACAGTGATACTACTGATGGATAGTGGTAAGTGTTATAATTTATTAAAAGGATGATGGCAAGAACCCTATCACAAAGATAGATTGTGAAAGAGTTTGGCTTCGTAAAATGATTGACATCTAGGAAGGTCGAAGCTCATATATGATGTGAGATACGAGATAGGATCCCTGCAACTACAACTAGATATCCATAGAAGAATAGGTAGTTGATGATTGAGATAAGCTCAAGCTTGTGGTTATATCTCCCTGGTTGAGACAGAGTGATGGTGGACACCATATTCTCCATGTCGCATGCACTAGGCCAAGACTAACAATCATAATTCTAGTGAAGGCACTGGTAGGGAGAATGGAGGATTGGATAAGCATATGGGACCAATACTCCTTGAGGATTTGGAATCCAAGATAGGAAGTAGTCCAATGGATTGATACTCTTGAGGATAGGATAGGGTATCCAAGATAAGAATAGTAGAAGAAAACCGATATTCTTTGATGATTAGGAATGAAAGATAAGAATAGTCCTATAAGGACATACCTGGTGAACATCTGGATTGGGTATATGCCTTGAGAGGTGGTGGTGGTGGTGTCTAGATGTATGTCTCCCAACATTGTGCTCTAATCTAGTGGAGAGTTAAAGCTTGTTAGTCAAGGCCTTGCTATCTTGCAAATTAACAATGTTGATTATGATGTTGATGTTTGACGATGGCTTATCAATCTAAACACTTATTATCAGAATATTTCAATTTGAGAGTATCTTTGTATCCTAGTATGTAATTATGAATACCTACCTAGTTCAGAGAGAATGTTGGAAAATGTAACTAGGTTTGTCCGTCTTCATAATTATCATTGTACTTGTATAATCTTGTATTTCATGAAAAAACAAAAGAAGAAAACATATTTACTATTATTATTATTATTATTATTTCATTAATCAAGCATGTTCTTCATGCTTCTAGGGTTTATTGAATCAAAATAATATTTGTCACGAGTCAATATATTGTACTCAAGTCAAGTCCCATTTCGAATTTTGAAAGAAAAGAGGAAAAATAATTTTATTTGAGTCAAATAGTCAATTTTGTCCCCGCAAGACCTCGACCTCATTTGGATTATCATAAACTTTGATGTTTGTGCCAAGAAGAGAGAAATTAATGAGAGAGTCAAGCAAGAAGAGTGAAGGTCAAATGAGAGATAATATGCCACACGTGCAAAGGTTCAGGTTTGTTGCAGGGGCCGAAAAATTTTAGAAGTGTTGCAAGTTCAAAAATCAAAGTTTGACCAAGATTTGAAGAGATTTGACCATGATTAACTTAGTTGAGGAAGGTTTGAAGGAGGGTTGACTTGGGTCTTGTGGAGGGTCTTGGTCTTGGCTTTTGAGTCTTGGATTTCTCACTTTGATCTGATTCTATAAGAAGAGAAGTTGATTGGGTTTTCCCCCTTGTGGGGTTTTTCACTGGCATGGAGCCTATATCTTGTGTTAATTATCTTTTGTGATCTTCATGTTTATATTTTGGTAATTGTTTGATGAAGAGAACATAATAAAAATAATAAGAAGTCGACATATATTCACAAGAAATTATCAAGTAAGAGAAATCAACTCTAACTTGCCGCCTTATCGATTTCTCAACATAGGGGGGAGCCTCTGAAGCCACTCTTATGAGCCTATTTCAAGCTACAACCATAGGTGAAATTTCCATATACATCGTAACTATTACATTTAAATGGCACCTCTTAATAATCCATAAATAAGATGTGATTCCAATCTTCGATATTGAGTCTTTCTACTTGAGGAATCCCTAGCGTGAGGTTCACCTATATAGAAATTATACAATGGCATGAAGACCTTGTTTGGGGAGAGATATTTCAATGAAGCTTCTAAGTTTTCCACCAATGTCTAAGAGGGATTTGTCATCCTAAAGGATCAATGAGAGGTGGGAGAAGTAAACCTAGACCAAAATAATAGTTGGGTTGTATACTTCTAGATCAAAGTACATGAATCACTTGTGTAGATACATACTTCACAATCCCATGAAATATTACCCATTCTAAAAGATGAGATCACTATCCACGTTCTCTTCAAATAGGAGAGACAAGAATTCTTGACCACATAAACTCCATTAAATATGTTTGTTGATCAGAGTTATCTAGTTGAAAGAGATCTAATTCTTTACTAATTTTGGTGATGGAAAAATTCTTATGAATTGTCTTATCAATGCATGTTCATGAAATGAGAGAGTATTTTTCCTTGGAAAGGAGTGGCTAAGATCCATTGTGGGGATTTCTTCCCATCTCTTCATAAATTTTGACAAATATGATTGTAGTTTTCTTTGATTTCCACTATTTCCAAGATAATCTTCCTAAAGGTATTGATTTCTTCATTTTTTGGGAGCATTAGATTAAAGGTAGAAGGACCTACTAAGATTGTTGCCAGCTAATTAAAGGATGGAAGCATGTCTACAAGTGTAACGTCAATGTTAGAGGAGCTCCTTGCTATAACCACCATCATGGATGTCATGCTTCCACTTGTTACCATCGAAACCTTATATCCTAAGCCAATGATGCATCCAATAAAAGTTTTGTGTAACCATTAATTGTATCTAATCTAATATGATTTAATCCTATTTTTATCATCATATGTCACATGTTCATGGGACATTGCCATTTATTTAAATGGTAAATCCTAACCTATGGTTCCTATAGTTGACTACTTCTATTTTAACACTCCCACTTATCTACATGTTCTATAACATCCTTCCAGTTGAATCCACTTCTATGGAGCTTAAACCTGTTTCTAAGAAATGCCTTTGTAAATTCATATGTTACCATCTTATCTATTTTACAACATTACACGGTGCATTTATACTTGGTTACGAAAAAAATGATAGTACAATTATGTGTCCTTAGTTTGGTAAAATTTGAATTCTTAACAATTGCATGCAATGTTGACTACTGTAATTCAACATTTAACATTTTATTTGGACAATCTCAATATCTTGTAACAATCTTCTCAACCATTCTAATTTCCTTTTGGATTAACTTTTTTCTACATATTTTTCTCTTCAACTTGAAAGATATATTTATGTTATTTTTACCAACCCATGAAAGTACAACTTTATTCAAACTAGCATGGTACCAACATATGTGTTCAATCATTAATATCACCCAACCAAATTGCATCACAATACCTAGTAAGTTGTAGTTTATCTTTGAACTCCCACAAAATGTGATACCATAATTAATTGTTCTTGAATATATTTGAAAAATATTTTTCACTATTGTGATCCAAGATTGTTGCAAAACTAGCTTAATATGCAAATGAGATATGGAATATAACAGAAACCATTGCATACATTAAACTTCCAATTGTGTTTGGATACAAAATGAGTTTCATATAATCTACCTCATCCCATGTCTCGGGACATATTTATTTTGGTAAGTTGTTACCAATTTCCATTGGTTTACAATTATCCATCTAAATTTCTTGAGGATGTTTTTTATGTGCCTCTCTTCATTGGGATGAACGTATTTCCCTTTTAAATTGTTTCAAACTTGAATACCTAGGTAACATTGAATTTCATGATGACCATTCATTTCAAATTTAGATGCTAATTTAGGCTTAAACCATTTCATTAAAAAATCATTTATAAGAAACAAAGGATCTCATCACTGAGGAGGAGGTGGAGGTCAAAATAAGAGAGGTACAGACAAGTAAAACTATGTAAACTCGAGAAATTTCAATTTTTTTATGTAATTCTTACACATTAATGATAATGAGTAGCTTTTATGAGTAGATTCTTGTGTATTTGCGTTTTATGTTGTGTGAAAATGTGTTTTTATTCATTTCCTATCATAAATTATGTGGTTCATATTTAGATGTGCAAGGTTATTGTGGATCCATTTCCCTTGTTTTGTCAAAAAGTATCCTAGATATCATTTTTTGGGATTCAACTGTGTTACGTAAGTCATTCATCTATGACCATTTCCATGAGAGGTAGTCATAACTGACTAATATCTCATGATTTTTAATAGTCCACTTAGCACTCATTGCATGGAGTGATGCTCATAGGGGTGAAGAAGTGGGATTGAAACTAGAGAAATGAATCAGAAAACTCCATAATTAAGCGCGCTTGAGCCAGAGGCGATTTGGGATGGGTGACCTCTCGGGAAGTTCTGGTTACTGGGTGCAATCCCCATAAGTGATGATTGACGCTATGTGATTCATTTCACTAGTTTCAATCCCACTTCTTCACCCCTGTGAGCATCACCCGATGCAATGAGTGCTAAGTGGACTATTCAAAAATCATGAGAAATTAGTTGGTTACAGCCACCTCTCATGGAAATGGTCATAGATGAATGACTTACTTAACACAGTTGAATCCAAAAAAATGTATCTAATATAATGCACTGTGAAAACCCCTTGATACTTAAAAACTATCCTATTAATATCCACCATATCAATCCTTGAAACGAAACAGTTCCTCGATGCTAACTTGACGTCCTAATGATGTGGATCTTGGATTGAAAAGTAAAGATTACAGTTTTGTGATTCAATATTTTTTCTCTATAATTGTAATAAAATACTCCCCATATTTGATTGAGTCTCAACGTCGAGATTCTCTTTATGTTCATGATTTTCTTGGATCTCCATATCCATTTTAAGAGAATCCTTTAATAGAATAGTTTGTAATTTTTAATTTATTCCTTATTTTCAGTCATGGATTTCCGTATGTATTCCTTGATGGATTTTTGTATTTCTTCCTTCACATTTTTCATCTCTTCTTTTTTTTCCTTCATTTTTTTTCGATATGTGACAACTAACCTTGCAACTTGGATACTCGATACTAGAAATATTTTATTTATTCATGAGTCATGGAAGAGAATTTTGGAGAATCAAGTGAAGTAAATTTGAAGCACCCTTAGGATCCATGTGATTAACTAATCATTCTCCTTTTTTCCCTCTCTCACAAATTTTGAATCACCAAAAATATATCTTTTAGTCAAAATTTATTCCAATTGTAACTTATGTACCTTTCAAAACCCTAATTTGTAAACTATCTAGATGATTGACCTTTGTCTTGATATATAAATTTGAGGCCTTATGAATATGAAATTTGTCTATAATACTCTGATATGTCTTCTCAGTGATTCCATGCGCCTAACCAAAATTAGATGTGCTAAGTGAAAGTTATGATAACTTCTCAAAACTTGTTCATTTTTTGCCTCGGGCAAACTTGTATAGCATGCCACGTGTCCATTTTTTAAATATGATTTTAAATTTTTTACTTGAGGTACTTTAGTATTTCTCATAATATCATTTAAAATTTCACAATCTGAAACTTCTTTGGGATAAAGTTACAACAAAAATTCCAAGTTCGTTGGTTTGAAATCGATTTGAGGACTATTCACAAACCCTAAATTCCATAGAGTATATCTCCAAACCTATGGTGAACCAAAATCTAAAATTTTGACCAAATTCACCCCATGATTTATAATATATCACTTGTTTGACACTGATTTTAGGACCATTCACAAACCTTAAATTCCATAGGGTGTATCTTTGAAAGTATAGTGAACCAAAATGTGAAATTTTGATACGATGTACTATGTGATCTCTCCTCAATTGTCTCAAAATTGGACTATTCAAATCTTCCCTCCAAACAATATGTAACAAAAATGCCATGATGACTTGTTTGAAGTAGCAAAACCTTAGGTTCGTATGCTCTAATACCAAATGTCAAGAACCATGCACCTAAAAAAAATAAGAAGCCAATAATCATAGTACACTCCAAGGGAAACACCTCCTTTTACAATGAATACAATGTATGAGACAAGATTGAAAAATCCTAAGACTAGGTCTCCTTGATATATATATGTGTGTGTGTGTGTGTGTGTTCTAGGCTATATAACAATATAACAATGGAAATGAAATAACTCAATATACATGGTTTAATAAGTGGTATTAACATGGAGTTTGTCTATGGATTAACAAGCATCAACAAATCATGGGTAAAAACAATCTACCTTTTTCAATCACATGGTAAATAAAATCAATGGACTTTAATTGTTGATTATTTCTAAAATCTACTCGCCATTGATTTCACCCATAAATTAACGTGTTTGCTTGTTTTAAGTAGGAGGGAAACAATAATAATAAGGATACTAGTGAACAACAGCCAAATGTGGTGGAGTGCAAGATGATGATGGTCGTGTGCAGCCTGGCCATGACGATATAATGGCTATAAAATGAAAAGTGTGGATTAAAATTATTAATATTATTTTGCAAATGGTTTACTTATAACCTTTATTGTTTCAATGGTAGAGCAAGTAGATGAGGATGCTCGACAAGAAGAGGAACACATGGTAGTTGAATCAACAGTCTCGAATATTCCACCTAGTAAAGAACATTGTAATCATATTTGTATTAATGAACTACTACGAATAATAACTAGCCATATAAATTTAACTCTTTTGATTATTATAGTTGTTACCCCTTTGCAGTAGGCTACACATCATGGTACATGACTAGACATACAACACATCTAAGCATGCATATTCAATCAACACCAGGAGAGCGCCCAATAAATGAAGAGAACCAAGAAATGGATGAACCAATCATTAAATTTATAACAACTAATAAAAAGAAAATTGTATCTATTATGAAATACATGTATGATGGAAATGTATTTTGATGAATTTATTAATATAAACTATCTGTTGGTATAATTTTTGTTTTTCTACCTTCCTATGTATGAATCTTATATGCTTCATATGTACAAACCCACATATATGCATACACATTCTTTCTTCCATTTACCTTTAATTTTTGTTTTGCTACTTTTTATGCATGGATCATACTATGTCACTTTCAATTACTTTCAGTAAAAAAATTGGGTATGAGGAATTAAAAATAATGTGAAGGGGGAAGGGGCTAAATGAGCTTCCACCTTCTCGTGGTAGCCCTATTCAATAGAGAAAACAATTCTTCAAATGAAGACAAGCTCATTCAGGTGCTCCACTTTAGTCTTTCTGAAGTCTCGCACATATTGATATGTCTATTTAAATATTTAATTATTATTTAAACATAACCTTTTATTTTCTTATGATTTCTAAATGTCTTCACAATGAAAATACAAGTTAGAACTAGCCTATGTGTGATGTGGTTGTGCAAGCTCCAACCTCACCGAGATCATTGATGCAGGTAGATTGTTATAGATAATAATGCAAGCATGGTTAGGTAAATGCTTGGGTTGAAAGTATCCTACCACAATTATACAAACATATAAAACCATGTTACATTATTGTAGAAAATATATATTATGCTATAGTTATAAAGAATATATAGACATGTAAAGAGAAAAGTCCAACCCCTATTACTCATGAATAGTTTTCATGGATGATAATAAAATGTTGTTATGTCCCTTGAGAACAACATTTGTCAATTTGTTATGGTTGTGAAACCTTTGGAAAAATAAAGTAGTTTTATGCACTTTATATGTTGGTATAACAATAGGCATTTGTCTACATTTACCTTTGCTATGATATATATGAAACTTTTATGTGTTGAGTATGCATATGACTTAAAAAGAAAATGTTGGTTGTAGAAACAAACATATTTTGTGAAACTACAAGATTATTTTATATCATAACCTGCATTGTTGGAAGCCTTGTGGTGTACATTTACTATGTTGGGCGTGCATATTTTAGGTATGGTCACAAAAGGTTTGAGAGAGTTTAAAAATGGCATAATTTTTGTGCCCAAAAGTCAAAAGATAATAAAGTATATATTGTGGGCATGGTAATCCTAGTGGGTATTTTCTTAATGGCTAGGTATGCATTTCCAACATGCCTTTGGCATGCATTTTGTGGCTTAGGTGCGCATTTTTGTGCCTATGGGCATGCTTAGGTGGAAGCCTTTTGGCAAACATTTTTTATGATAGGATTTCATATTATGGACATGGTAATCCCAGTGGGCATTTTCTTAAGGGATGAGCATGTTGAAAAATGTAACTAGGTTCGGTCTTCATAAATGTAATTGAGATGTACTATCAAAAGAATGAAGAAAATATTTTCATTATTATTTCTATGACTTATTAAAGCATGGGTTTCATGCTTTGGTCATGTTTTAAGTCATTGTACATTTAAAGAGACCCTTCTTGGGCTTTCGGATCATGTAAAAAGAACTATTTTTTAGTCAAAAATGAATTTTGTCTCCTCCACACCAAGTCGACCTCAAAAAGATCAAGTCGGCCTCAAGACAAGTAATTAGACCTCATAGAAGGGCTATAAATACAAGCAGTTTGAATTCATTTGGAGTATCTCATTCCCTCTCACATAATTCGATCTTTGAAGCTGGAAGTTGGAAAAGTGCGAAATTGTCTAAGGGCTAGAAAAGAAGCTAGAAAGAAGTGTGAGTCTCTAGAGGAAGATAGAAGGGCTAAATATCAAAATTTTGGGACAATCTTACTCAATTCCGAGGTGTGTCAAGAGAGATCGAAGTTCTCCAAGTCTAGTCGAAGTTGTTGCTATTAAATTTGCTGGGTCGAAGCTGGTGTTGATGCTGTTAGGTCGAAGTTGCTTTGGAAAGGTTGTCATTTGCAAGAAGGATTGAGGGTTGACTTGGTGTGGAGGGAATCTCTGTCTGGGTCTAGAGTCTTGGATTATCTCAAGAAACTATTGAAGGAAGAATTGTTGATTGGGTTTTCCCCTAGATAGGGGTTTTGCCTTGGTTGTTCGCCGACATTTGTTGTCCTTGTGTTATTGTTTTCGTAATTGCTTGATGAACTAAAAGATAAAGAAGAACATAAAGATAAAAGAATCACAAGTAATTATCTATATAAGAAAATATTTCTGCCTTTCTGAGTTTCTAACAAAGCATGCATTTCCAACATGCCTTTGGTACAGTGTATTTTGTGCCTATGAGCATGCATTGGTGGAAGCTTTGTGGCATGCATTTAGTAAGCTGGGAACACATAATTTCCTTTGGGTTGCTATTAGAATTAGACATGGTCACATTATTCATGTCTTTGGGGGTTTTATTAGTGAGGATAGTTTCAAAAATATCTTTATTGTCATCTACAAAAAAAATTTAAGTACAAGAAATTCTTTACAAGATCCTTTCTTAAACTAAGAATTTTTCCTAAGAGCCATAGTTAACCCACATATCTTTAAACTCTTTAACTAAAAATGGTGGAAAAGTTTTAGCCATAGGGCAATTTGAGTGTACTTAGTTTGGTTAGCTTACAAGATAAAATTCGTGTAACATGCAATCGAGTAAAGCAACCACCTTCGTAACGATAATAGTAATATGAGAAGAATAATTCTTTAAACTATAATTACTAGTAGCTTTTAATTACTTTACAATTGTCGCCTTTTAATTGGGGCATGAAGTAATCGATAGGTGACATATTTATTACCTTTATTTGTGTTGACATGGGAGAATGATATGACCCTAAAACTTGAGTGGTTTTAGGCATGTTAAGAAGCAAGTTTATAAATGGGACAAAAAGCTCTGATGGGGTTTTCATATTAACATGTCCCTATTGGAGAATGTAACTAGTTTTGGTCTTCATAATGTGTACTATTATGAATTTTATGTGAAAATAAAAATAAAGAAAAAGACAATTATTATTATTTTTCTAGATAAACTGGTTCTACATGCTTCTAGGTTTTTGAGTCAAAAGAGTCAAATTCCTATTTGGACCTATTGTAAAGAAAAAGGAAAAATAATTTTAAATATGTATTTTTGGGTCACAAATCCCTCTAGGTGTCAAGTTGGCCCTGCCCCAATGGACATGTCTATTCACACCCTTCTGGACTATATAAAGAAGAAAGATGGAGCTCATTTTGGATACACACACTTGATGGATTGTGGTCTTAAATATCACACAGATAGGACAGAGAAGAAGTGGAGGGCCAAATCTGAAAGATAGGTTTTCTTCTTGAGCTAGAATCTGTGGAAATTATTCCTTGGTACATCTCTTGTTGTTGGTCTCTTGATGAAGGATTTGTTGAACAGAAAAGAGTGTTTAAATTGTCATCTACAGAGTGAAGTTTTTTGTGGTTATGGGTCTTGGATATCTCATTTGATCTGATTCTATAGGAAAAGAATTTTTTGGGTTTTCCCTTTAGAGTGGTTTTTCCCTAGCTTGGAGCCTATATATTGTGTTCTTTTGTTTCTGTAATCTTCATGTTCATGTTATGGTAATTGCTTGATAAAAGAACCAGAATAAAGATTAATAAAGAAGCAAATTAAATTCACAAGCAATTACTATGGAAAGGAAAATCTAAACCAAACTACAAGCCTCTCAATTTTCCAACATGGTATCAAAGGAAGGTTTGCTTACAAAGGCTTGAAGATCACATTGTTGTTGACATCAAGATCATAGATATCCAGTAATTTCGTTGAATACAATTATTCACTTTATCTAACAATTGTCTAAGGTTCATGCTACATTCCGTGGAATAACATTGTCGCATCTATTGAGAGAGATTGATCGCACTATGTGGCTCAGTTATTCTTCACTAGTTTGCACCATAACTCTGTGGCTCTGAGACTATCTGTATCTCTGTTCGTAGAAAACTCTAAAGATTTTGTATAAACTCTGAGGATCTCACTTATTTGACTCAGATTCATGGTTCAATATTAATATATCTAAGCGGCTCATATATTATGTTCTAAATCTCGCATTTCAATAACTCGAAGGCTCACACTAATCACTGTGGATTGCATTATTAATTATGAGATTCGTTATCACCATGACTCGCATTTGGTTCGTTGCCAATCTTTGCAATTCGATTGACTTGTATATCTTATTAAAATTATTCGCATTGCACATATGAGGCTTCGTATTATACTAATGATATAAAGCTTGACATTGCATGATGTATAAACAAGACATGAAGTAATAGACAATGACTGCAACATATAACATGATACAATGATCTTTGGAAGATTCTTATCTAAGGTTTGAATGTAACCCTAGTAGGGCAGTTTACTTATGATTGGATTGTGAAGTATCTCAGGTAATAATATACATATAAGAATGATGAATTCAACTTGTACAAAGACATCATTACACAATTTAGTATCACTTTTAGAGCATCAACAATAGCGTTGAATTTATTATAACAATGGCATGATGATCTTTGTATGAACAATTACTTAACATACATAACACAATGGCATCAATATGCTAGTGAACGACATTGTGACCATAGCCACCCATAATATTTGTATAATCAAAATGTTGTGGAAAGCCGACCTAACTATAAGGATTGTTTCAGCAACTGGAATGATCATGGCATTTCTTTCTACAGGATAATTGTTATCTCGACTCAAGACATTGACGATAACAAGGATAAAAGCTCGCTAATGAACGCAATGGCTCAATGATGTCAAAGTAATGACATCATCTCACTCTACGACCCAAGTGACATGTTACTATGGTCTCAGGCATAATACAATAAAATTAATATCGTTGAAGGAATAGGCATGCTAACACATGTCTTGCATACTTCACACGTTTAGTGTATAGTGGATCACATGTTTATGCTATATAGAGTCATATATTAGTGACCAAATGTATCTATAATCTCAATATAGTTGTAGCCTTCATGTGATAATCAAGTGATGTTTGACATGATGGATCATCACTGAAAATTTGAAAAGACTTAGGTATATGGAAAATGTCGAGTCACCTTGTTGTGACACAAGGAACCAGAACTATGAACTTATGAACCACATAAAGAAATAAGGACTTCATAGCTTGAAGGACAAAAATATGGAGCACCTTTGTTGAAGAATGATTGGCCCATATTTTTGTCCTTCAAGCTACGAAGTCCTTTGTACGATCAATTCTGTTATGTACAATTTGTTTTATGTGCATTTTATGTTATGAGTCAAGATTATGATAAATAGTCATTAGAAAGAGTCTATAAAGTCTTTAGGGTTTTGCAATCAATTCATTTCTCGAGAATCTGGGGTTTATAGGTTTGTGAAGTCTTGAAGAATTGATATTTAGGGTTTTTGAACCCTAGATTGAACTAACCCTAAGAATGAAAACCCTAACCCTAATTGTTTGTTCCCTTTAAAAGAAGCCCTAGCTCTTGATATCTAGGGTTTGTAAGAAGAATCGAGGGCATGTGGTAAAACCCTCACAAAGGTTGAAGTAAAAATGAAACCTAGGATTTGAAATCAAAACCCTAGGATTGATGTTTTTGCTAAAAACCCTAATAAGTGTTAAGTCAAGAAATATAGGTTTTGTAACTAGAACCCTACAAGTACACCTTCTAAGAAACCATGGAAACCCTAGATTGACAAAATTGATATCATGCTCTTGTCTTTGTATATTTTTTGTTGTACTCATTGATGAAAATTGTAGATACATAATGAAGGAAGCAAAATGAGAATGATGAAAGAACAAAACAAAGCAAAACTCATGCTTGATTATGACTCCTTGATGATAATGAGCATGATAGAAAGAGGGAGCTATCAGGACCTTAATGGGCATAATGTTGAAGCTTCTAGCTGGTGAGTTCAATCCAGGAATACATTGATGATTTGAAAAATGAAGCAGAATCTAGTTGCAATATGAAGGAAAAGAGTGCAAAGAAATGTTGACTTTAGAGGGAGCAAATGGCAGAATCTGACACCCTGTCTAAGAGGCTATTATATAGACAACTCTGATATTAATGATCTACTTGGGATTTGACTTGGCTGCCTAGTAGGACATACTGCAAAAGCATGTGAAGACGCTAGAAGGAAAGTTCATTTGATGATATTGATCAACATCAAATATGGTCTCCTGAAGAAAGAGAGGGAGTTGACAATGACAACTCCAAGGAAGAAGAAATTATTGTGTTTTGTTTAGTTCGTTCCATGGGCACTTTGATTGAAAAGTGAAAAGCACGGAGAAGGATTCTTGTACAATATGCGGAAAGATGTTGATCTCAAAGGAAACAATTTGTACCTGAAATAATGTTGCAGAAATAATCGCAATTAAGGCAAGTGTATCTACAATTGTTTAATTTGAACTCATTTCATTGAATACATGGATTAAGTGGATGGTTTTGGTAATCCTTGGAAAATTATGTGGTCAAGATGTCTACATCATCTTGGGATTGAAAGGTAGTAGTACAATAAGATAACCTGATGTGTATATTTCGACAACAATGAAGATCACTTTCATGATTGGAGGAAGCTATGATTAGATCTACTTTGATTGGCTCAATATAATGCCTCTGATGACGATGGCTAGAGGAAAGTGATATGAAAGATTGATGGCTCAAACCCTGTCATAGATTGGCTCTAAAAGAATAAAATTTATATATGATGTGATATAAAGGAAAGGGGTAGCCATGCAGTTAATCGAAGATCTCCACGAAGAACTAGTAATTGATGTATTAATGAATGAGGGCATGCTAAAATAACTTGTGGTTATGACTTCCCAATTGAAAGGAAGTAAAGAATCTCCTCTCTCGTTGAGAGGGAGTGATGATGGACATTATATTCTCTTCTTCATGTGTCATGCACTAGGTCGGGACTAACAATCGTATGTCTAGTGAAAGCCATGGAGGAAGAATGGTGTTTTAAGGATTGGATAAGCATCTGAAATTAATACTCCTTGAGGATAAAGAATACAAGATAGGAAATAATCTTGTGGACCAAGACTCTTTGAGGTTGGCACTGTTAAAAATGTAGCAAGAAAATGCTCAATTTGACTTTAGCCTTAGTCAAATTGAGTAAATCAAATTTCCACATCAGCAGAACAACTTGGAGGCAATTAACTAGTGTGATATGGCTCTTGTCACTCAGCTAGCTCAATAAATTCAAATTAGAAGACTTGAAGTCCAGTTATGCATGTGCAATTGCTAATTTTTAGTAATCTAGTTCAGTTATTTTCAATTATATTCAGTTCACTGACCTTTCACTATTGATAGAGTCAGTGGAAGGTCGGTTGTGTAGTGGGACGATAGTCTAACTTAGAGATTTGTCAGTTAACTAATCAATCAACCCAAAATAGGTAGTGCATGCAAAAAATTCAAGTTCCTCAGCTGAAGTGGAAATGACAAAGCAATGTAACATCAATTGTAAACTAGTTTTTAACGTGCAGGTGTTGCATGATTCAAGAGATCAATCCTTGGGAATTGCACAATCAATTTGGAGGAACTTCCTAAATAATAGGGGCTAATTTCCTCAAGAATTGCACAAGGAAATAGGGGGCTTGGTGAGCAAATAATTGTCTAAAGTGTTGGCTAGAGTTTCTTATTGAACAGGAGAACAATAATTCTTTTGCAAGTTGAGCTCAGAGCTGGAGCTAGCAAATGTAATAGTTTATCAATTCCACTGATTAATGCAAAGAGGCTTGAGGGGTTTTTCCCAGTTGGGTTCCCCTAGAAATAATTGTGTATTTGTGGTTTTGCTTATTGCATGTCTACAAATGTTGTTCTAAATTGTGAATTTCATTCCGCGAATCAGTAGAGTAGAATTGTGTCTCTTGTTTTTAAGTTTGAAATCTTGAGCAATTGCAATTTATATCAAATTTCTACATGGTAATCAAAGCTCTAAAATCACATTAGAACCAATATTTCGAATGTCTCTCAAGAATTTCAATTTTGCAGCTCAGTACAGTAGTTTTTCCTTCAGGATCAGGAGAATGTCTTTCAAAGGACTGAGATTGGAGTATGCCCTGGAGGGTAGCTCAAATTTCATAGTCTGGAAGGATTGAAAGGACGCAATGCTTGATGACAATGGTGTGTTAGAATATATTAAAATTGATATTGCAAAACCCCAGCAGTTGGATGCACAACAATTAGCCCAATGGAAAAAGGATGTTGCAAAGGCTAGGAGAATTCTTCTGGAAGGTGTGAGGGACCATGTGGTCTCAAATCTCAATGGTAAGGAGACACAATTTGCTATGTGGAAAACACTAACTGAGTTATTCGACAATAACAGTGACCATAGAAAATTGGTCGTGAAAGACAAACTTCAAAACAAAAGGATGCAGAAGAACGATATTATTCCGTAGTACCTCTCCAGATTTACACAAGTCAGTGATGAGCTTGGAGGGGGTGGGGTGACTGTTGCAGAAGATGATCATCGGCCTTCCAAAATCCTGACACAACTACCAAGACTCTGTGAATGGAAGGGAAAAATTACAGAATTGGGAAAGGTTGTAATTCGATTTGGTTCAAGAAGAGTTTAGTAGAAACACCAAAGATGGAACTTCATCTAAAGCATAAGATGAAGAGAAATTTGCCTTGATTGAAAAGGGGAAGAAAGGAAAAGGGAAAAAGAACAAGAGAAATCCTAAATCCAGCCAAAATAATGGCAAGAATAAAGACTTGAGCAAGATCAAGTGCTTCCACTACCACGAATTCAAGCACTATGCAACAAAATGTTTGCACAAG
Source organism: Pinus tabuliformis (assembly GCA_031772625.1). Taxonomy (NCBI): domain Eukaryota; kingdom Viridiplantae; phylum Streptophyta; class Pinopsida; order Pinales; family Pinaceae; genus Pinus; species Pinus tabuliformis. The sequence goes on from CM062815.1 coordinate 890,180,735, forward strand.
AAGTCTACCAAGAAAACTTCAGGAGGAGCAAGATGTGAAGCGCTAGCTTCACAATTCCAATTAGACTTCACCCTAATAGCATGCATGGCCAACACTGTTATGGGGAGTGTGTGGTACCTTGATTCTAGCACCTCGTTCCATATGATAGGGTGTAATGAGTTTTTTAGTAGCCTAGAGGAGAAAGATCTCCTTATGCATATCGAAATGGGGGATGATGGAAGGTATAGTACTACACGAATTGGTACTGTCACATTTGAGAGGGAGAAACCCTCTCCTCTTCGCCTCAAAGATGTTACGTTTGTTCCCGGGCTGAAAAAGAACCCGATCTCTATAGCAATTTTGGAGGATTGTGGCTATGGTGTTATTTTCAGTAAAGGGAAAGTGGTGGCCTAGGTGCAGGTGTAATGGAGAATTGTTCAAATCCGGAAACGATTTCTGCAAATTCAAGCAAAATTTCTTCTTGGATTTCCTTTGGTGTATCAATCATCTACCTCCAAACTTGACTATTCTGCTAAATTAGCAGCACTGCTTAATTTTAGCCGCAATGATAAGCGCCTTACAAGTCCTCTTAGCATCGCACATCGCAAATCGCACTTGCTTAAGGCCAAAGTTCATTCACTCATGAAATATTGCGATGCGAAACTAATTGACAGTCCTCCACTGTTGATCAAGGCACACTTGATCCAATGGTCAACAATGATATCGCACAGGGTCTTACGCGACGTTTACCCGCCCTTACAGAGCCGATAAGGGTTATAAATCCTTGATCTATAATTGTTCGGGTCCGATTTTGGAATTAACACCCGATCACTTTATGACTCGATATTCGTTGGATAACAAGGCCATCAAATCCTACGACTTGCTGGTCTTCAACTAGCACACAGGAAAAAAATGGCTTAACCCCCGCAGTTCACTGTGATGTAAGCGGTTGAAAATGAGATCGACTGCTAGGAGTGAGTGCGAGGCTTCAACCACGACCAAGAATCCCGTACACTGCCACCCCCGCAGTAACTGATCACTCAGATCTTATACATGGCAAAAGAGAAATTTAAACACGATCACACCAGATCATACAGAACTCTAAAATTTCAGGCCAAACTGGAATTTGCAATAATACACAGAGATTCTTCAAAGGGATGCAACACCTCCGAGATTGACCAATTTTACACAAAAATACACAAAGATATAATTTCTACAACCTAATCTTATATGGCCAAAACAAGCCAAGTCAGTCAAAATCAGCTTACAATCATTCATAACTTACATAAATAACATTCATTCTAACAATCAGGTCCTTAATCATTGGATCAAACTTGCCTAAACTTAAACAGTATCTAATCTGGTTGATATTCTTCTCGAGAATCTCAACTAAATCTAAATTGCATGAATTAATTACAAAATCACTCAATCCCTAAATCCTAGCTCAAATCCTATCTAGAAAACTTGTAAATTGACAGCTAAAGGATCCCACTCCTTTGCTTGTAAACTTTTTTTGTATTTTTGAGATAAATTCGAAGTCTTTTGTCTTCAAGCCTTATGCTCCTGCATCAGAATTCTGAGGACAAAATGCTTCATGGGCTCTTGTCCATGAGCTCTTCTACAGAACTGCCCAACTTTTGTAGCATGGCATCTGTCATCCAAATAGCTTCAGCAATTGGTTGTAATGTAGAGGTGTCCTCAGACACGTAATTTTATTAATAAGAAAATAAATTACATCTGGAATTTTGCAAGAGTTTACACCCGAACCACAAAACGCTCTTGCAATGAGCTATTTATAAGCTCAATGTCCTAACTACCTCTAATTATGGATCACTTATAAAATAACAAGTGTCCATTTACAATAAAATCTATTTAAACAACTTACTAACAATTCTCCTAAATTAGAGCCTAAAATACGACACATTTGTAGAGTCGTATCTTTTACAACAATATTCTAATTCTAAATGTCTACATTTAAGAATTAAATATTCTAGATTAATAATTATTAATTTAAAATATTAAATCAATAATTATTTTATTCTAACTTTATAATCTATGATAATATTTTATTTTTGGATCATCTAACAGGTTGATCCTTCCATTTGACCAAATACTGAAAATACTCTTGTCCTCTTGTCTTCCTCAGTGATTTCTTATCCAAAATCCTCTCTGGCTTCAATTCCTTGGCTATAGGCAACTATTTTACCCAATCAATCTCTTGTTCTTCTTGATTCTTTGTTGTGTCATCTGCATTTTCACTTTCATACTTATACAAATCAGCGAAATTGAAAATTGGAGATATTCCAATATCAGGGGGTAATTCAATTTCATATGCATTTGCAAAAAATTTCCTCAAAACTCTGCATGGTCCAATTTTTTTAAACTTTAGTTTATTATACTCCCTTTTTGGAAATCTTTCTTTCCTCAAATGTGCTGAAACCAAATATCCAACCTCAAAATTAACTTCTCTTTTCTTCAAATCTACTCTGCTCTTGTATTTTATGTTGATGTCTTGTAGTTGATGTTTTCCCTGTTCATGTATTGTTTGAACTTCTGTAGCAAAATCTTCTCCTTTAACACTTCTCCTTTTAGTTTTTCCCAAGTCTCTCAATTCAAACACTCCTCTTGGGTGCATTCCATAGATTATATGGAATGGAATTTGCTCTGTACTCCTATTAGGAGAATCATTATATGCATATTTTGCCTGTGCCAATACTTGATACCACTGTTTTGAATGTTCACCTGCAAGACTTCTCATAAGATTACCTAAGCTTCTATTTACGACTTCAGTCTGTCCATCAGTCTGAGAATGATAAGAAAAGCTCAAACTCAATTTAGTTCCAAGCCTCTTCCACAATGTCCTCCAGAAATGTCCAACAAATCTTGTGTCTCTCTCTGAAACAATGCTCTTAGGTAACCCATGTAATCTTACAATCTCCTTAAAAAACAAATTAGCAATGTGAGTAGCATCACTGGTTTTATAACATGGAATAAAATGTGCAATTTTTGAAAATCTGTCAACTACTACATAAATTTAATCATTTTCTCTTTGAGTTTTTCGTAAACCCAAAACAAAGTCCATACTTACCATATCCCAAGGCCTATCTGGAATAGGTAATGGAACATACAAACTTGTGTTTTGACTCCTTCCCTTTGCATACTGACAGAGTTTACAATTTTTCACATACTTTTCCACTTCAGACCTCATTTCCGGCCAAAAATAAAACCGGTTCATCTACTCATAAGTCTTGTCCGCACCAAAATGCCCTCCAAGTCCTCCACTATGTTTCTCCTTGATCAAATTTTCCCTCATAGAACAACTCGGTATGCACAATTGATTTCTTTTAAACAATAGTCCCTCTTGCAGGAAATAATCCAGCGACTTGCTTCTGTCCAACAAAACAGGATTTCTACAAACTTCAAATGCCTCTTTAAAATCTAGATCTTTCTCATATAACTCTTTAAGAAAATCAAAACCCAACACTTGAATTTGACTTTTTTGAGCAAACATGTTTTTTCTACTTAAGGCATCTACTACTTTGTTTGATTGACCAGTGATATGTTTTAACACAAAATTAAAACTTTGCAGTTATTCTATCCATTTTGCATGCTTCTGATTAAGCTTTGGTTGTTGCATAATGCACTCTAATGCATGGTTATCTGAATACAGTATTAACTCTTTAGACATCAAGTAATGTCTCCACTTCTTCAAAGACTACACCACTTCATAAAACTCCTTGTCATAAGAAGAATATTTCTTCTTTGTCTCATTCAACTTTTCATTAAAATAAGCTACAGGCCTATCCTCCTGACTCAAAACAGCGCCAATGGCTTCTCCACTAGCATCACACTTCACTTGAAAAAGTTTATTAAAATCAAGCAAAATTAAAATAGTTTTCTCAGTAATCTTTCTCTTCAACAGTTGGAAGTTATTTTCTGCTTCAGCTATCCATTTAAATGGTTGTCTGTCCTTCTTATTGTGTCAATAATTGAAGCATTAATCTTACTAAACTTCCTTATGAATTTCCAGTAAAAACTAGCAACACCGTGAAAACTTCTTACCTCAAGGACACTTTTTGGTGAAAGCCACTCCATGATAGCCTTGATCTTCTCTAGATCCATCTTTAACCCCTCAACAGAAACAACAAAGCCCAAATACACCAACTCCTCCTTCATGAATGAACATTTCTTTAAATTTAACAATAACTTTTCTTGTTGTAGCCTCTGTAAGACATAATTCAGATGTATCACGTGTTCCTCCTTAGATCTGTTGTAAACTAATATATCATCCAGATATACTATTACAAATTTGCCAATAAATTCCTTCAGAACTTCATTCATAATTCTAATAAATGTACTAGGAGCATTCGACAAGCCAGAAGGCATTACCATCCATTCATACAATCCTTCATTGGGTTTGAAAGCAGTTTTCCACTCATCTCCCTCTCTAATTCTGATTTGATGATAACCACTTTTTAAATCTAACTTTGTAAAATATCTAGCTCCACTCAAACAATCCATCAAATCTGTTGGACACCTAATCCTAAAGGGTTAGTGTGGAAGCCGAAAAGACTAAGCAGTCCAAGAGACCTTGGGATCTGAAACCCAAGAGTCACAACATTGTATTATAAATGTACATCTCCTGTTAATAAAAAAATGAACTCACATGATTTATCTTTCACATTGTTTGCTGTCCATGTGTGTTTAACATGGTATCGGAGCCACTTGTTTTTCTGTGGCCTGTTATGTGCACATCAGTACTGCGCCCTCTGCCCTGCTGAATGTGCTATACACCTGAGCGTTGATGAATGCATAGAAGCGTTGTTACTGGTGCGTTTTTTACTGCCTCTCTACGCATGAATACTGGTGCGTTTTTTACTGCCTCTCTACGCATGAATACTGGTGCCTGACATGGTGACAGTGAATGGTATTAAATGTTGCCCTATCTCACGCTGTTGACCTTATTCGAAACGCTGCTCCTCTCTGCCATAAGGTATTTTTAATCATTGTCTGCACTCTGCGCTCACTGAGCTAAACATAATTGCCTGACTGCATTCTGGAAACGCTCTCTCTCTGCCTCTGTCGTTCTGTCTTTGCGTTGTTCCTGACATAACGCTCTCTGGCTGCCTCTGTCCTGCTTTGTAACTCCTTTGCATCGATTTTTCCACTATTACGACGCTGCCATCAGACAAATGATAGTTGAACAGTTTGGGTTGGCAATAAGCGCTCCCTTCTTGTAACTAAGTTTTATGTGAGACATTGCCTCTGGATTCACCTCGGGAATCACAAGGGGTACACCATCGTCCATACGGAACGCAGAGCTGTTGTCTACTACAACTGTCCCCTGTTGTGTAGCTATGGGTCCGAACTTCTTGCTTATTGAGCCACCAGCACTGAACAGAGCAATGTCAATCCCGCGGAAACTATCTTCAGTGAGCTCCTCTACTACATAATCTCGTCCCTCAAATGTCATTTGCTTTCCAGCAGAGCGCTTGCTCGCCAGCAATCTGAGACTCCTGTAGGGGAAATCTCTATCATTCAACACACTCAAGAACTCCTGCCCGACGGCACCTGTGACACCCACAATAGCCACCGATGGACCATCCTCCCTCAACCCCATTCTCACCAATCTGTTAGGACGAAACCTCGTTCTCGCCCCTGGGATCGGTCTGAGGCATTTGCATTTTCCCCACATTTGGCTGCCATTGCCATTGATATCACAATCGCGCTGTAACAGTGCTCGGGAAGCGTATGAGTGCTGGGTGACTGCCATTGCCATCTTTGATCCTGATTCCTTTGACAAATGAATCTCTGTAACCTGCGTCCGAGGTCTTGAATCTCTTTCTTGTGTTCAAACCCCGGAATGTCGTGGATCCCGCCACTGGGAGTAGAAGCCTCCGCACTTGCGCATAGACATCCCAGTGACAATATGTACACCGCCATTGTTGTGATGCTGTCGTAGTCTCTCTTCGCCATTGTCATCGACGAAGCAGTGTCGCTGTGGGAGAGGTATAGAACATGTTTGACAAGGTTCAATGCCTCCGCCGGTGCTCATTTAATGCACGCGGAACTGGAAGCCCGAGCTGTGTTTAATGGTCGAATTCTTAGGCCGACTCTGCAACATGAATTTAGTTGTCGTCACGATCTCCGAATTGTTAATTTTTTCATGATCCATCTGTCTAGCAATGAGTCAGCGAGCTGTGTAATTTATTCAGATTTAGATATAACTTTGGATTGATGACAGCATCATATGTAAGGCAGAAGCTTTGGGCTATAGAAAAAGCACATAAATTCTTTCAAATAACATCACTATTGACAGCATACGAGGAAAAATCGATGCTTAACACTTCGCTAGGATAGTTTCTTTCTTTGTTGCACAATTTCTCAAGGGCCACACGCGCAGCTGCATGCTCTGCAGCTTTACGGTTACTGGAACAAGTTGAAGGAGGAGAATCATATCTTTGTCCATTCACAATCACTGTTGCTGTGAAAATCGCTTTGTGGTCTGGTCCTTCCTTTACAATCTCATATTCAGGTTCAGGAAGATGCTGCTTCTGCGTGTATATCAGTAGCTCGTTTTTTATTAGCAAAGGCTTGGGCTGCGACATACTTGAAAAATGAAAATTAATTTTATCGACAGTTGATCACAATTGGAGGTCCTAGAGTCATCATAATTCTTTGTTTTAATGTGATTCCCCTTTGGTTTCTTCGATTCACAAGGAACCGTTTGCAAAATTCTTCATTCTCGCTGAATCTTTGAAGAGATCAAGATTCACCGACAGCTGCTAAAAGCAGTAATAAAATTGAAGGGCTAAAGGAAATTAATTCCATTCCAGCCATCTCCCACTTTCAGAGTGGCAAACTTGATCAATGCTCGTAAGTCTGAAGTCGGTTTCAATGCCACCTTGGCCATGCAAGTATGTATCATTGATATTCTGGGGTTTAAGAGGATTCCACACCGTGGTAAGCATCTGGTTATCCTTTCTTTCTTGATCAGGTGATAAAATCTTTTGTTCTGACCTGGTAAAATAAAACTTCTTAAGTCAGTTCTTCAATCAGCAACTATTCATATGATGTCTATTCTCGAAATGGCTTGAATGTTCTTTGCACACATACTGTTATTCAAAAGAAAAAATATGAGGCCTGAATGGTATACGATCCAATGGTATGGTGATTGGTTTCAAATACACTTTGAATAGTTCGAATTCCATTTGCAACCGAGATTCTGTGCTTCTGTCCCTATAGTTGGATCCGATTTGATTGTTGGTGCCATTCATATGTTTAATGCTTTGCTGAGGTTGACCGCTGTAAATTACAGTTCAAAGAATGCCCATGACATGGTGTTATAATTATTGAAGTTTTGATAACCATCATTTCTGAAGGAGTACTTGAACGATCCAAACAAGTTTGCAGTTGCTGCTGCCCCAATTGTGACATTGTATTTAAAACTCATTATAGTGCATTGATTCCTTGATTCCACTGCTGCATAAAGATTTTGACATTGAAGAAAAAATGGCCAGAACCAGTGAAGTATTACAGTTCCTTAAAACTCTGATATTATCTACTGTTGATGACACATTACAAATCAGCAAAGGATCTCTCTCAGAAATTCAGACATGTTTACAAAATGCACAGGAAAAGATCGATTTTTTGCAGCTTGAATCATAGCTACAGCAAGAAGAGCTACATCAAAATAGTCATCATTCTGAACCTGTTTTTGTTCAGAAGATTGAAACAGATACCCATAAACAGCAAGTCAATAATGTTACTGTTCATTCAAATAAAGCAGCAGCTGTACATGCAGATGCAGAAACTCAGTCTGCACTTCCCAAGCCCATCATCAGACCTTGGGAACAACTTGTCCACAACAAGCACAGAACTGGTCTTGGATATGACAAGGACTTGTCCTTTCATATTCCAGACTACACCAAGCCCATTCAGTTTCAGAGTGTTGGATTCATTTATGACAGTTCACCTGCTCCTCATGACAGTTCAGCTTCAGCTGTTCCAGACTCTGCCCCTCTTCCACAACAGCAGCAGCAGCAACAACAACAACAACAACAGATCGTGAAATGCCAACACTGTGATCGAGTTGGCCATCTGAAGGATCACTGTTTTGATCTTCATCCATGTAAGCATTGTCATAAAACCAGCCATTCTTCACACAGATGCTTCAGAAATAAACGTCCTGCAAGAACAAAGATTCATCTTGGATGGATCGCTTCTTGGCAATGGGCATCAACAGCCAAGAAGATATTCCAAACACATGTCAGAACTTGTTCCAGAATATTGAACAGTCTTGCAGTCGAGTTTTCTCCATCTTCTCACCTTGTATCTGACAGGGGGGAAATGATGGTCATCTACAAGCTTCAAAGCCACATCAAGCGAGCCTGAGCCACAACCTGCCACACCAGTTTCAGAGTTGTAGCCAGAGACAAGATGCCTGAACATGCCTTCAGTTGGCAATCTGGGACTTCCTCTAGCAGAAGACTTCAGCTTCTTGCCAGTTTCGGAAGCATTCCAGGAACAGATTGAGAACACTTCCTCTAGCAGAAGACACTAGCTTCTTGCCAGTTTTGGAAGAGTTCAAGGAATTGCATTAAGCATTCCAGAGTTGTTGGTCATCCTTAAACCATCACAGATTGAGAACACTTCCTCTAGCAGAAAACTTTAGTTTCTTGCCAGTTTTGGAAGAGTTCCGGGAACTGCACTAAGCGTTCCAGTGTTGGTGGTCATCCTTAAACCACCGCCCTTTTTTACCAACATTTCATAGAGCACATTCAGCCTAGTGCTGCCATGCATTTTTGCACATTTTGTATTACAGCTCTCTTCTTGGACTCATACATAACCCTTCGGATTAAGGGGGGGAATGTTGGACACCTAATCCTAAAGGGTTAGTGTGGAAGCCGAAAAGACTAAGCAGTCCAAGAGACCTTGGGATCTGAAACCCAAGAGTCACAACATTGTATTATAAATGTACATCTCCTGTTAATAAAAAAATGAACTCACATGATTTATCTTTCACATTGTTTGCTGTCCATGTGTGTTTAACAAAATCTTCGATTCTAGGTAAAGGAAATTTGTACCTGATCGTTATCTTATTGATTGCTCTCGAATTACTGCACATTCTCCAGCGTCCATCTTTCTTTGGGCTCAACACTGTTGGCACTGCACAAGGACTCAAACTCTCTCTAAACAGTCCCTTGTCTAACAGTTCCTGAACCTGTTTCCTAATCTCTTCATTCTCTGTGGGAGTCATCTTGTACGCTGCTTTATTAGGTAGATTTGCTCCTGGAATCAAATCTATGTGATGAATGATTTTTCTAATGGGTGGTAACTCATCAAGCAAATCATCTACAATGATATCACAATAATTGTCCAGCATCTCTTGAATTTCAATTGGTAAATCAAAAACTCTTGTGGAAGTAATTATTACATTGGGTTTGCAAACCAACGCAAAACTTACCTCATCTTCTTCCATACGCTGCAAGTACTTCTTTCCACTCAGCAAAAGGGTCTTTGGATCAGGTTTCCTTGATGTATCATCTTCTTCTATTGGCAGCAATGTATGATTGACACCATCTTTTCTAAATTTGTATGCGTTTCTTCTTTCCATCATGTATAGCTCCTCTGTCATACTGCCAAGGTCTACCCAACAATATATGACACACATCCATAGATATCACATCGCACAGAATTTTGTCTCTGTATTTTCCCAACTGCAACTCCACTTCACATTGCTCATTCACTACCAACTGATATCCCTTTTGAAGCCATGACACCTTGTAAGGTGTTGGATGTTTCTTTGTTTTCAATTTCGACTTCTCCACCACTTCTATGGAGACCAAATTATCTGTGCTACCACTGTCTATTATCATCTGACAACACTTCCCTTGAACCTTAGACACAATCCTGAACAAGGTTTTCCTTTGTGCTGGTTCAACAATTTCCTTAGCTGGTTTTAACAAAATTTTGTTGACTACCAAAGATTCCCCTTTCTCTGGTACATTCTCTTTGTCTATTACCTTTGTTGCTTCCTCTTTAGTTTTTGCAACAATTGCATTCCTTTGATTCATTCCTATATTTTTTGGGCACTCATAAGCTCTGTGTCCCAGCTTGTTACATCTGTAACATCTAACTTCTCTTCCTCTACCTCTGCCTCCTCTTCCTCTGGAAAAACTCCCTCTGCCACTTGCATCACCTCCTGTGGGTGCATGCTGACTTGAGCTGCTGCTAGCTCCATCTCTAGGTGTTGTAGATCTTCCTCTACCACCTTGACTTCCCCTTCCTCGAAAAGTACCTCTGTTGCTACCTCCATCTCTAAGTGTTGTAGATCTTCCTCTACCACCTTGACTTCCCCTTCCTCGAAAAGTACCTCTATTTCTAGCAGACTGCTTCCTCATGAGTTTTTCTTCAGCCTTTAGTACCATTTGATAAGCCTCTTCTATTGTTTTAGGAGACAGTACACTTATCTCATCTTGAATGTCCATTCTAAGACAATTCACATATCTGGCAACCTTCTCATCTGTATCTTGGATTTGTCCTGCTCTTATGCTCACTTTGTAGAATTCCTCTGTGTATTCATTTACTGTCATAGACCTCTGTCCAAGATTTTGCATTTGTCTAAATAATGTTTGTTGATAATCACATGGTAAAAAACTTACTTTTTAGTTTTGCCACCATCCTATTCCAATTCTTAATTGGTTGTTTGCCAAGTCTCCTTCTTTCTCCCTACACTCCATCCCACCAAAGTGTTGCATGTCCTTTTAATTTTGTGACAGCAAACTTCACCTTCTTTCCTTCATCTGTTTCTTCATAATCGAAGAATTCCTCCATGTCATTTATCCAGTCTATCAATTCCTCACAGCTTAAGCTTCCTGTGTAGATTGAGACCTCAAGTCTAGGCTTGGATGTGGATCTCAAAACTCACTTAAAGAATCTCATTTCAAGAGTTACATTTGCAGGTTCTTCTGCAGCTTCAGTTTCAGGTTCACTGACATCCCCAGCATCTGCATCTCTTCCCATTTCCACTGCTTCCAATCTAGCTTGCATCTGTTGCAAAACTTCCAACACTTCAGTATTTGCAACTAGTCGCCCTCTTCTTCGACCACCACCTCTTCCTCCAACTCTGAAAGCCATGTTGGATTTCTTTTTCTGATCCTTGAGATCATGTTTAGTGTCAGTAGGTTGCTCTAATACCACAAATGGTGACCTAGGTGCAAGCGTAATGGACAATTGTTCAAATCCGAAAACGATTTCTGCAAGTACAGGCGGAATTTCTTCTTGGATTTCCTTTGGTGTATCAGTCATCTACATCCAAACTTGGCTATTCTGCTAAATTAGCAGAACTGCTTAATTTTAGCGCAATGATAAGAGCTTTACCAGTCCTCTAAGCATTACACATCGCAAATCGCATTTGCTTAAGTCCAAGGTTCATTCACTCATGAAATATTGCGATGCGAAACTAATTGACAGTCCTCCACCGTTGATCAAGGCACACTTGATCCAATGGTCATCAGTGATGTCGCACGGGGTCTTACGCGACGTTTACCCACCCTTACGGAGCCGATAAGGATTATAAATCCTTGATCTATAATTGTTCGGGTCTGTTTTTGGAATTAACGCCCGATCACTTTATGACCCGATATCCATTGGATAACAAGACCATCGAATCCTACGGCTTGTGGGTCTTCAACTAGCACAGGGGAAAAAATGGCTTAACCCCCACAATTCACTGTGACGTAAGCGGTTGAAAATGAGAACAACAACTAGGAGTGAGTGTGGGGCTTCAACCACGATCAAGAATTCTATACACTTCCACCCCCGCAGTAGCTGATCACCCAGATCTTATACACGGCGAAAGAGAAATTTAAACGCGATCACACCAGATCATACAGAACTCTAAAATTTCATGCCAAACTGGAATTTGCAATAATACACAGAGATACTTCAGAGGGATGCAACACCTCCGGGATTGACCAATTTTACACAAAAATACACAGAGATATAATTTCTGCAACCTAATCTTATATGGCCAAAACAAGCCAAATCAATCAAAATCCCCTAAAAATCATTCAGAACTTACATAAATACCATTCATTCTAACAATCGGGTCCTTAGTCACTGAATCAAATCTGCCTAATCTTAAACAATATCTAATCTGGTTGATATTCTCCTCGAGAATCTCAACTGAATCTAAACTGTATGAATTAATTACAAAATCACTTAATCCCTAAATCCTAGCTCAAATCCTATCTAGAAAACTTGTAAATTGACAGCTAAAGGATCCCACTCCTTTGCTTGTAAACTTTTTTTGTATTTTTGGAATAAATTCGAAGCCTTTTGTCTTCAAGCCTCATGCTCCTGCATTAGAAAACCTTTATGAGACACATAACTACCGAGTAGGTGAAGCAAATCGGGGTTCGAGTGAAGCACCTATACAAACTTGAGGTGGGAGATAGCGCTACATTGAGCAACAAGGCTAATAAAGTGCAGAGTAAAGATGTTGGAGAACTCTGGCACAAGAGATTAGGTCATCTACACCATGGTGTCTTAAAGATCATGTAGCAAATCACCACTGGTCTCCCTAAAGGCTCCCTTGACTAGGAGGATGTCTACAAGGGCTGCACATTGGTGAAATATGTTAAATCGACTTTCCATGACCGAGATAGCAGAGCAGATGCACTCTTGGAGCGAGTCCACGCTGATGTTCGTGGACTCTTTTCTACAGCGTCCACGGCAAAACATAAGTACTATGTTATTTTTACTAATGATTTCTCTAAAAAATGTTGGATCTTCTTCATGCGGAAGAAGGATGAAGGTTTCTCCAAATTTGTTGAGTTAAAGGCATTAGTTGAGAAGGAGACTAGGTAGAAGGTGAAAGCTCTCAGGAGCGACAATGGAGGAGAATTTATTTCGCATGCCTTCAAAGATTTCTATGCAAAAGAAAGTGTTCGAAGAGAGCTGATAGCACCCCATAACCCACAACAGAATGGGGTAGTTGAGAGGAAGAACAAGAGCATAGTGGGAGCAGCGAGGGCCATGTTGCATTATCAGGGGTTGCCATTGCATCTATGGGTAGAAGCGTGCAACACCGTAGTCTACTTGCAAAACCAAAGGCCTGATATAATACTTGGTATGATCACACCGGGGAAGCCTTCTCTTGGAGAAAAATTTTTGGAGCTTTAGTTTATTGTCATGTCTCCAAGGAGTCGAGGAAGAAACTTGAGCCTACAACGGAGTTGGAAGTTTTTGTAGGATACACCGAAACTCCACACAATTACCAGGGGTTTTTACCTTCACTAGGGATGACAATTGTGAGGAGGGATGTCAAGTTCGATGAAGAGAAGGTTATGAGATGCTCTTTGGAACGAGAGTTGAGTATCCCACCTGAGCGGGAGCTTCTAGCTCCAAAGGTGGAGCCTCAAGATGAGCTTCAAGAGGTTGTGGAGCAACCACATACAGAGGAGTAGACAAGAGGCAAAGTGGAGGCACCCACTCAACCATAATCTTCCAAAGAGGGGAGAAAGAGAACGAACCAGATAAGCTGATAGAATGTTGCAAGATGCAAGGGAAAATGTGAGAGCCCCCACATCACAACGCAAGCAGAGATCACTTGACAGGTACATTGGTTACATGGCTCTCATGATTGAGCTCATTAAGATAGAGCCTTCTTCTTTGAGGAAGCAGTGTCTCAACCTGTTTGGGTTGATGCCATGGTGGAAGAATATGAATCCATCATGAAGAACAATGTATGGGAGGTGGTGTCGAGACTAGAAGGGAAATCAGTCGTTGGTTCCAAATGGATCTACAAAGTGAAGCATGTAGTAGTTGGGAGCATCGAGAAGTACAAGGCTAGATTTGTGGCCAAGGGATTTTCTCAAATAGAGGGAGTGGACTATGAAGAAACTTTTGCACCAGTTGCAAGATATTCCTCAATCAGATCCATTCTAGCATTGGTTGTGCAAATGGGATGGAAAAACCTCCAGATGGATGTAAACACTGCCTTTCTCAACGATGTTGTTGAGGAGGAAATTTACATAGAGCATCTAGAAGGATTTAACACATATGATTGAGAGTCACATGTGTGCAAACTCAAGAGAGCATTGTATGGTCTCAAACAAGCGCCCCAAGCATGGTACACGACGATCAACAATTATCTCAGTGGATTGGGCTTCCCCAAAAGTGAAACAAATGTGAACCTCTATCAAATTTATAAGGGGATTTTTTTGAGCTTTTCTTTATATTAATAAATATCATTTTTATGCACAATTTGATTAAGGGTTGCTATACATTCTATTGATTAGATTGTAATCATCGTTTTCATTTGAGTAGTTTGTGAGTTAAATAATTATTTTCTTATAAATATTGTTATTTTCCTTCAATGGATTGCTCTAAAGGGATTGATTCCATGTTGTGTATGAAAGGGGATAATGTAGTAGTATTGGCATTGTGGATTATTTACTATAAATGAACTTGTAGTTATCAAATAATTGATAGATAGTAAAATATAATGGCTTGGTACATTTTGCATGATTATTCATTTTATTTGAGTTTGGTTTATGCATGAAAGAAAAGATCCACAAATAGAGGATTCAATTATGAAAAATATTCTAAAAGAAAGAATCCAATTACAATAACTGACATCGAAGCTATTCTCTATTATCATAATAGAAACCCCCTCTATTATTTGCATATGTTTCAAACACAAGTATTGAAATAGCAATATCAAGTATGATGGACTTATGTGAAGCTTTAAAGTAGCCCGTGTTGTCATTTAGTTGAAAAAAAATTAACACTTATTTGAGATTATTGAGGACATTTAATTCCACGCAATTATATATATATATAGTTTAGTCATTATATTGTTGTGAATAACATTTCAAATGGTACGAGAGCACAATTTTACACACTAGGACCTATGGACCTGCATGCAGTATAGATTGTTAAAGTTATTCATCTTAATTATCTTTAAGCTAACAAATTATTAGATCCTACTATCGCTCCTAGTGCCCTAGCATAATCGAGTTGTGATGGGTAGAACAGGAAAAAAAAAAGGAAAAGATAGGGCAACAAATGGTCATTACGCATAAAACCAAGTAAAAATCACACGCTAATCTGCTCAACAAAGAGAGGGGGATCAGAATAGTATATCTAGTAGTGAACCCAAGTACAAATTACATGCCAACCTGCTCAACAAAGAGAGAGGGGTCAGAATAGTATATCTATTAGTGAAGTTATAATCACGATGCAATCATTTCAAAAAATCACTGATATAATGAAAATACTAACTAAACATAGAATCTAGTCGTAATTCAATTTTGAGTGAGGAATCAACAATTTTCCCGAGAGGCAACCCATATAGAGAACGAGAAAAGGTTTTGGTGTGATATTGGTGGAGAGAGAACATGGCCAGCTACATGATTATACTAATCACAAAGAACAGATGATGAATTTTTATGTTAAGAGTAACACCTTATTATGATGGAAGACTTTATTACTGCAGCTTGGGTTAGATATTCCTTTGGTAAACTAGGTAATTATTGAGTAGCAAGTTCAAAACCGTTACCTCTCAAAAGGGCTTACAGAAAGTTAATTGAATGAAGTTAATGCACCCAGTAGACAGAGCCATAGGAGATTGCGGGGCTCTTGAGATCTCTCACTCGAACATAGAAACGTTTAAAAATATATAAATTTGTATATGGATTGAAAGTTTTTGAGAAAGTTTTCATATACTAATGCCTCGCACCTTGCATTAGGTTCAAGGAGCATGTGTTGCCGAGGAGGCTTTGGGTGGAGGTCATCACAGATCACCTAGATGGCCAATTATTTGAGGGCCTAAGAAAAGTCATTTAGCAGGTGTAGATTTTGGATCATGTATAGGGAATAGGGAGGCACCAAGAACACATGTTCTAGGAGTTTATAGATAATACATAGGAAGGCAGGGACCATCTCTTAAAGCCTACAACATGCAGCAGGGGGCTACATGCCCACAACAGGCACAACAAAGCAATGCGTCCACATTTACCGAAATGAAGAAATATGAACAACCTACTACAGAGGAATGTTAGATGTGTGGAGGGACATATTTTTAGAGATATTGCCCATAGGTGTACAGAGGGACAAAATTTGAGCAGAATTGGACAACGGGGAGACATATGAACAGAGCGTATAGGATTCACAGTCATCTTAGAAAGTCAACTTCGATTATTCCAAATCTGCTCAACCTCTCAGAAGGTTGCAAAAACGAATTTGCATTTTATGACAATCTGCCATACTTTGTAACCATTATTCTATTTGTGATACATTTATCTATAAGCTGGGTCATGTCAGTCAATTTTCAAGTTTTCATGGATGAGTTCAAATAAAATCTCTCGTAAGCCTAAGTTTTGGTTGCAATCCGACCCTAGCAGTCAGACAGATCTGTGTCAGATATTCACTCTCCTGCTTGTAGGCCGTGCGTTACTTCAAAGTTATCTTCCATCCATATAGAGTGTATGCAGAGTCCATTATGGATACCGTCAACTACAGCAGTCCAACATATAAAGAAACTTTTGATAATGACTATAAAATTCAAATCATAAATGATAAAACTATCAAAATTAAATTTCACATGCAATTTTTCCGAAATTGGATGTTGTCAAATTTAAAATGAGTTTTTGCATCGGTATCAACCCCCAAAACAAGAACCTTCCTTGCAGCAAAGAATACCCACTCACTTTTATAACAGGAACTAAAGACTACAGATATGAAAAACTTTAATAACTGAAAACAGCTTTTGACGGCCCTTAAATGAAACCATCTCTACAAATTCTAAAAATATGGAGCAAAAACTCTTTTAAAGCAAAATCCCACTCACAAAACCATATATACTGCTACCACGGCAAACAATTGCATGGAAAGTATGGAATGCATAAACGAAATCAAATTTGCAGTATAACTGAATATTATTTTCCAAAATCCATAAGAAATGAAAAATACAATGGGATCTTGTTAAGGACATAGCAGCAATGCTTTCTATGAACAATATCTGCTAGTTCAAACCTAAAGAAATCTGCACATAACAAAACTCCACTAAGAACAGAGCTGAATCAGGGACTTTAACACCTTGACTTGTACTGGCAAGCACACCAGGTTCACTCTTCCATGAATAACGGTAAACCCACCACAGTCAAGCTTTTCCCTTTCAAAATAGCTAAATTAAGGAACATGAAAAAACCATTTCACTAAATAAACAAGAAAGGATGATCTGGAACTTTTTCCCAATTACCAGTTCTTACCAGTTCTGCCATAACAGAAACACTGAGCATGCATAAACCCATTTGCTGGCCAATAAGAAATTACAGTACCTACTCAGATTTTCCAAGACATCACCTGATATAATTAAAAAAGAATGTGGGTCCATTTATTTGAGCTCGTCCTTTTTTTAACAGAAACACCTCATTCTTTTTGGAAGGAACGGATCAATCTCCTAGGACGTGTCACCCAGGGGATTACCACGTATATGTGAGACGATGTAAGAAACAACACACTTGGACTCGAACCTAGGCCAGTGGAGAGGTAAACTCTCACCGATTTACCAGGTAAATTCTCACCGAGGTAAACAGAACGCAAAGGCAAAACACCCCGCGGGGAGATGAATTATTTTACCAATTTTTGCTCAAGAAAAGCAATGCCATTAAATTGTCTTCAATTCTTGTCATATCAGCTAACACCATAAACTGATAGAAAAAAGGTGCATATACACATTGTTTTACAGCCCTCGAGTTTCATTATAAACCGAATAAGCCCGATTCAACCCTAAATTTTTTTCCAAAAATTCACACGAACCTAATTTAGAAAGGAAAAGAAGGAAACCCTTAGATGGTTGTTTTTTAAATTTTCTCCTTTTCTTCTTAAAATTGACAGAGATAAAACAATTACAGAAAAATAAAACGCAAGGGAGAAATGAATCCCACTGTGGGATGAATTATTTCACAAGTTTTCTAAACAATGGCAATTTCAATTAATCGTCTGTCCCTTATTTTCCGTCACTTCTTTGAACCAGAAAACTGCATAAATTGATCGAAAAAAAAGATATAAAGTCATTTTTTCTCCCCTCGCGTTTTATTCGAATACATAGAAATTCTATTCTACCATGATGTTTAACCCCAAATTCACATAAACCCACCAGAAACAAAAATAGAGAAACCTTACGATGATTTTTTTGTCCATAGAAACCCAATTCAACCCTGATGTCTTTTCCCAGATTCAAATAACCCCAATTGATAAAGAAAAAAGAGAAACCCTAAGATGGTTTTTTTAAAAACCTGCTATTCTTCTTAAAATTCATACAGATCAAACTGAAAAATTAGAAATTAAGCAAATTTGTGTACATGGAAAACCCCTCAGACATTGGCAACAGCCGGGGTAGGGCCGCCGAGGAAGGAGAGAAATCCAGGGACGGGCTCCTCTTCGTCCAAAAAGAGATCTTCAGGAACCCTAAACGCGCCATGTGCGCACACCATCGCTACCCCGATCATCAACGCCGAAATGAGCACAGCCCCGACGCTCGTCATAAAGACGATAACAATCGTAAGGACTGTCAGGATTCCCAGCACCTCCCGGTCGCTATAGGTTCTATCGAGCAGAACCAGGGGCTCCCTCCTCAACAGATAAAGGAAGATCCAGCCCCCTAGGAGCGCAACGAGGAGGAAAAACGAGATAGGGTTGGACAAAAGGCTGAAAGCGAGAACGCCAGAGAGCAGGAGAAGGTAATTCACGCGGAAGTATGCCCAGTTCTTGCGGACCCTGGTGACCGCTTCTGCCATGGATGCGGGCTTTGCCAGGGAGTTGCGGTCTACGAGCTCCGGCCATGGCCTCCTTTGGGAAAGGGCGTTGTTGGTACCTTCTAAGAGCCCAGAGAAGAAAACACGAGCGGCGGTCGGCGTCGTTGGCAACGTCGTTATTGTAGGCACCGTGTCTGCAGATGACGATGTTGGAAGAGGGCTATAAGCAGCTGCCATTTTCTGGTTCTGGTTTGTATTAGAGTCTGTAACCAGGGAACTACGTGGAAAAGATCGCAGCAGCGCAGGAGCAGAGGCCTTCTGAATCAAAATGTAGTATCGGTGTGGAATGGCATCACCAGGCTCATAACAATGAATATCAATAGCCCTCTAATTTGACGTTTTCGTATTGATTTGTTGAGTAATTTTTTCATCTTTGGTTTTCACATTGCCGAACGGTGTGTCCTTCAACATTTATGATTTTTATATGTTTAGTTAGTATATATTATGTTGATATATCAGTTAATTATGTAGTCGTAAGAGTGGATGGTTGACTTTTGTGTGGGAAGGAAAACTGAAACATGGTTTTATGAATTAAAATATCAATATATTAATAAATACAAAAATGGTTGATTATAGTTATTTTCTTTCATTTCAATTTGTTAATGGGATTGTGATGATGGGTGGTGTTAGGTGATGGGTAATGTAGGTTAGAAGAAATAATATAATTGTGATAATTAATAATTAATGTGGTTATATAAATTAAATGGTTGATAAATTCTGGTATGTGTAATAATTTTATTTCATTGTACTTGGTGTATGTGAATACAATTATGTAAATTTTGAATATATGTAAATTATGTGAAAATAAACTCATGACTACCTTGACTGCGCTAACATGCAGTGAAGTTTGGAATGGGCAGATTGGGGAAGAACATCACCCATATTGTCCCCCTTCCTCGTGGAATGTGGCTGAGACAGGACATCACCCATATTCTCCCCCTTCCTCATGGAATGTGGTTGAGACAGGACAATAGCCTTAAGGGAAAACAAAAAGATGACTAGACAACAAGTTGAAGAGTGTGGAAGAGTAGTCGAAGTGTGTGGAAGAGGCACATAATAATGAGTACAGAAGCTTGATGCACAAAGAACATGCAGAATGCTAGAGACTATGAAACAAGGGAGTCTTGGGAAAAGACACTAGAGAAGAAATTTGTGTCAAGTTGTTGGTGAGAAGATAACAAGTGTAAAGATGGGTGCGATTGAACCCAGTGCTTTGTGAATCAGGAATACATTTCTTGTGACCGCGTGAAGGCCATTGAACCATGTGTTTAAGCTTGGAGGGCCAATGGGAACTTATTGGAGGAATTGGGTCACTATGGTGCTTGCCATGAGGTTGATAAAACCACCTGGACATTGGATTATGGACCCCTACGATTCTTGCCATGAATATGCAACTAATAAACCACCAAAAGCAGTTGATTTCACCTCTTGGAACTGAAATATAACCTATTTAACCTTAGGTGAAGTCCTGTGTTTTAACCCAAAGAGCAAGTGAATCACTATGGTGGTTACTGCTAGAAAGTGATTGATAAACCACCTAGACAGCGGACTCCTCATCATGGTTATGTGATTAAGCCTTGGGTGTGAATTTCCTTGAATACACATCCCCTCGAACTTTAGATCTGGTTCGAGGGGGGGTGGTTAGCTACAATAAAGGCTACAATGTGACTAGCCTATGGTTGGATGGAGAGTTGAAGTCCCTCCTTTAGTTTCCAACCATATTGAAACACATAGATAAGTGTAACATGCTTGTGTATATTGTCTTATGGACTATGATGACTTTTGTTTTGAAGCAATATCTTGTGTGTTTGTAAATGTGATAATTCCCTAGCTGTGAAGTTCGTTGATATGTTCATGAGTGGAATAACATTTGCAAAATTATGCTTTCGGTACTTACTTGAGCTATGTTATTTATTATTATGTTCATGATGAAAGTGTAGTTATGTGTTTATGTATACGTAAATGTACCCTAACAACATGTTGATAAATATATAGTTCAGACCACTCATGCACTGGTTATTTAGTGTGAATCGAGAGTTGGGCTTTAGGCCTTGGGTTATATTACACATTAAGGCCTTGAGTAGTTAGGCTAGGTGAGGTAGCAATCATCCTACTTTATAAGCCCAACTATTAATTTATCTACATCCACGTCATTGGGACAGGTAGGTAGTGTGAGAACTTAACTTCATCCCTATGCTAGTGAGCCCGAGACTAAGTGGGCACTGGTGGAACCACATCCCAACAAAACCATGCCGCATGAACTGGCGCTGACCATCACCCATCAGTTGTCGTTTGTGTCCTCAATAAACCAATCTGTTAAACTCACATGGACAGCGAAACAGATGGAAAGATAAATCAGTGATTGCATTTTTTTTATTAACATAAGATACACATTTATAGTATAATAGGTGACTCTTGGGATTCAGATCCCAAGGTCTCTTGGATTGCTTTGTCCATTCAACTTCCACGCTAACCCTTTAGGATTAGGTGTCCAACATTCCCCCCCTTAATCCGAAGGGTTATGTATGAGTCCAAGAAGAGAGCTGTAATACAACATGTGCAAAAAATGCATGGCAGCACTAGGCTGAATGTGCTCTATGAAATGTTGGTAAAAAAGGGCGGTGGTTTAAGGATGACCACCAACACTGGAACGCTTAGTGCAGTTCCCGGAACTCTTCCAAAACTGGCAAGAAACTGAAGTTTTCTGCTAGAGGAAGTGTTCTTAATCTGTGATGGTTTATGGATGACCAACAACTCTGGAATGCTTAATGCAATTCCTGAACTCTTCCAAAACTGGCAAGAAGCTGGTGTCTTCTGCTAGAGGAAGTGTTCTCAATCTGTGATGGTTTAAGGATGACCAACAACTCTGTAATTCCTGGAACTCTTCCAAAACTGGCAAGAAGCTGGAGTCTTCTGCTAGAGGAAGTGTCCCAGATTGCCAACTGAAGGCATGTTCAGGCATCTTTGTCTCTGGCTGCAACTCTGAAACTGGTGTGGCAGGTTGTGGCTCAGGCTCGCTTGATGTGGCTTTGAAGCTTGTAGATGACCATCATTTCCCCCCCTGTCAAATACAAGGTGAGAAGATGGAGAAAACTCAACTGCAAGACTGTTCAATACTCTGGAACAAGTTCTGACATGTGTTTGGAATATCTTCTTGGTTGTTGATGCCCATTGCCAAGAAGCGATCCATCCAAGATGAATCTTTGTTCTTGCAGGACGTTTGTTTTTGAAGCATCTGTGTGAAGAATGGCTGGTTTTATGACAGTGCTCACATGGATGAAGATCAAAACAGTGATCTTTCAGATGGCCAACTCGGTCACAGTGTTGGCATTTCACGATCTGTTGTTGTTGTTGTTGTTGTGGAAGAGGGGCAGAATCTGGAACAGCTGAAACTGAACTGTCATAAGGAGCAGTTGAACTGTCATAAATGAATCCAGCACTCTGAAACTGAATGGGCTTGGCATAGTCTGGAATATGAAAGGACAAGTCCTTGTCATATCCAAGACCAGTTCTGTGCTTGTTGTGGACAAGCTGTTCCCAAGGTCTGATGATGGGCTTGGGAAGTGCAGATTGAGTTTCTGCATCTGCATATACAACTGCTACTTTATTTGAATGAACTGTACCATTATTAACATGCTGCTGATGGGTGGTTGTCTTAATGTTCTGAACAGAAACATGTTTAGAATGATGACTCCTCTGTTTTAATTCTTCTTGCTGAAGCTGAGATTCAAGTTGTAAAAAATCAATCTTTTCATGTACATCTTGTAAACAACTATGAATATCGGTGAGAAAATCCTTGTTGATTTTGACTGTATTATCCATAGTAGAGAGTATTAGATTGTTCACTAACTCTAATATTGCACCGATTGGAGCCATTTCTAACCTCAAAATAATAAAACAATGAGGAAAAGATGGACACCAAATAAACTTATGGCAACAACTTCAAATCAGCTTGCAGAGAATGGTGATATCCAGAAAACAGACTCCTCATTCAAAAAATGAATTTTCTTCAATTCACCTGAGAATTTAACTTCCAACAAAGCATGCTCCACTCTTCAGCAGGATCCAACTACATTCACAAAACGCATCATCACTAGTTCCTGCCTCTCAAGTATTTTATTACAAGGTACAGTTGTTCAAGGACAGGCAGTCTAGCTGAATGTTTTAATAATTATAAGATTCCCAACTGTACAATTACCACCATAAATTTGAACTGAATGCTGTTCTTACTTTCAAGTTCTGACAAAAATCACTCTTAAGAAATATCTATGCCCACACTACTCCCAGTGCTCACAAATTAAATCCTGTGTACAAGAATACTCTCCAGCAAGTGTATGAAAGCCTCCTCATTGGCACGTGCAAAGAATTTATTCAAACAAGATAGTCAAAGTCATTGATATCTTAGATTTGAAGAACATGAGGATTAACCCAGTCTTTATTACCATCGATCCCTTGCGTGATACTCCTTCACAATTGCTTGCATATCTCAAAGAATTTCCTTATTGACTGTTCACATAATATGTACTTGAAGGATCCTAACATGGAATTTGTGAGAATGTTTGGGCTGGAGTATAATGCAGAGCTTGTGAGAATGTTTGGGCTGGAGTATAATGCAGAGCAATTGACTGATGCTATAGCTTATGAACTTATATTTCTAATGACATAATGCGCGTGCGCAAGGAATAATGGATTGAGTAATCAAACACATATAAGACATGGGCAGATTTCAGCAACTCCACTGGTCTACAACGATTTCAGCAACGATTTCAGCAACACAGCAACTCCACTGGTCTACAACGATTTCAGCAACATCGTCCTGAAGCGGGTTCACAGTATTTGAAGCGGGTTCTGCTGCCGCTGCCGCTGCCTCCAATCTTGGATCAAGTATTGGTGGATACTTTAAAGATATAGCATAATAAAGTTTGAAATTCACAAATCCTATAAGAGTCTCATAAAATTCTACAAATGTCAGCATAACACGAAAATCAACATCCCCGGGGAGAACTTGTTGCAGAACATGTGGTGTGAGCCACGTAATGTTTTGACCCTCGACTTCTGCCTGATAGTAGATGCCCTTAACAGATACAAATGTCTTACGCAAAGAATGTGTTCTGGAAATGTAGGCCTGCCACTCCAGACTTAATCTTCGACAGCTGTGGACACGCTCAGCAGGAATGTCATGTGTCTTGTCTGCGGGCAAAGCTGGATGCGATACGTTCAAGGCATAACTTTCCTCCGATCATAGAAACAACCCTCACGATCTCATTCTTAAAAGCATTGATGTCCTCGGTCTGCCTTGGGGACACTGAATCTATTATTTTTTCTTCAGAGCACAAACCTTGTTTATCCGCATCATTGGCATTCGTTGGTCATCGTTTGTCTTGTGTAAAAGAAATCCATGGCCACAAGTTCATCATTCACCTCAAATCCAAAACGTAAACATTACAAAACACGCTGATCATTCACCGCCTTGGGCAGACGAGAGGACCCCCTCTGTGTCAATAGACTGCTCCCTCGGCGACGATTGGTAAACGACAGTGTGAAAGAAATGCACAGTCGTTACAAAAATTTAAAATACATTACAGATCGCCACATTACAGTGATAAACCACGATTTAAAATCGATTCAATATCAATAAAATTAAGTCGTAACTGTGCTCCTCCTTGTGGGTTCTGACAGAGTTCACGGAGACTCTAAATAGGATAATGATAACTAACCTTGCTATCACTATAAAGACCCATGGAATTGCAAAATTTGAACAGATGGTTTTCCTTCAGCCATTAGTAGAGCAGATATTGTTAACAAGTAACCACACTTGGTCAGAGAAGACAATGCGGCATTTTCCTCCACTTATTCGTAAGGCTCTCATTGGACGCACAGATAAACGTGGCCAGTTGATTCAAGCCTGGCAACAGACAGAGGCAACGGTTTTAAACCAGTGTAGACAACTGCTCTCTCTTTCTGATGAACTTGCATATGTAGTGACATACATCAACCATAGCTTTCCTCAGCACCGGCAATATCTTTGTGCTGGGGCTTGGATGTTGATGGATGGTCACCCCGAGGGCATCAACAGTGCAAATCTATACCAGAGAGCTCGAGGAGGAGGTTAAATTGCTTCGTAACTTATCCCATCCGAACATAGTGCGTTTGGTGCATCCAAGCAAGTGGTTGAGCTGGCAACGGTTTCTGAGGCGAAGTCAATGAAAAGTCTGAGAGCAGATGCGCGGAAAAGTCTGAGAGCAGATGCGTTTCTCAGAAATTATAATGAGACAATGGCAGTCGAGCAGACCTGAGACAGGCGTTAGGGCACAGTCTCTGGCAGTCAGAGAGCGCAGCGAATTCAGGTCAGAGGGGCAGTGAATTAAATGCAGGTGGAGCAGCGTTACCGTTTCAGCTCTGACATCATTTGGTATGCAGCTTCAGAAGAGCAGGGCGCAGGTACAGCGCAGGGATGGCAGAATTAATGGAGCGTTACAGAAGACTAGGCCAGCTCTAGTCAGCACTATTCAAGGCAACTCAGACCAGTTGCTCAGGGAAAACAGGCCACTCATCATGGCTCTGATACCATGTTAAACTCACATGGACAGCGAAACAGATGGAAAGATAAATCAGTGATTGCATTTTTTTTATTAACATAAGATACACATTTATAGTACAATAGGTGACTCTTGGGATTCAGATCCCAAGGTCTCTTGGACTGCTTTGTCCATTCAACTTCCACGCTAACCCTTTAGGATTAGGTGTCCAACACAATAACCAACGCAATTTAGTGTAGACAAAATAGTTGAGTGTGGGGCCTAGGTGGAACTGAGAGCATTGGGAATGTTGTTTGCCACCCACTGCTCATCACCTGTTGTTGAGTTCTTTGTAACCTACAACATAGTGAAAGCATCAATGGTGGCATGGCTGACCCGATCAAAGTTCCAAAGTGGAACCTTGAGTCCACCTTTACCGCTCGCCTCCTGCGACCCTTCTTCTTGGTTGACACCGAGCACCGTGGGTAGAAATAACTTGTAACGATATGATGTGGGCCTGATGGTAGGACTCACCAAGATGTCTTGTCAAAGTTATGCAAAGGCCATAGTTTATATGTTTTCATGGCCTCTTGTGATAGGATGAGCTTTAATCAAGTGTAACTATTGATCTAGGAATATGATTAAGGTAAAATTGGTATTGTCGGAAAGCTCTCAACAAGCTAAATGCAATGGTGATATCGAAAGTTAATTCCATAGACTTACAATAATTAGAGTTTTCTCTAACCCCATCTTCGTAATGGACCCTGGGGATCGGGTTGATGATAAGTAACACCCCCCTCAGCTGGTCGGGAACCTTTAAGGGGGTGGAAGGGAGGTAGTTACATAGTGGTATCAAGGTCCAAGTCCAACACTTGGACTAGATGGGCCTTGAAAGATAAAGTTAGAAACTTTGTTAAGAGTTACAGAGTGGATCATAAAAGAGCAATCACTAAACCAGAAGAGGCTCACACACACCCACACAATAAAAAAAATTGACTTGATAATTTAATTGTTACATGGTACATGTGTGTTAATGATGACTTTGCATTTGATGTGATTGTTGGTTTGACAAGTTGATTAAATGTTATTTTGATTCCTAATATGCATATTGTTATGGGATTTAAAATTTTAGCTAGTTTCATATCAACATGCCTATTACAGATATGTTGAGGTGATCAGTAAATTGAGTTGATTTATTTTTCATTGGCTAACATTCATGTGTGTGCAAACAAACACACGCACACACACACACACACAGAATAATATGAAAATTCTAGCGAGGATAAAGAAATGAGCAGCAAAATGGTAGAATACAACATGCCCAAATCCTATCATCATTAGGAAGAGGAATCGGTGGGAAAGAGGTTGAAGAAAAATTCCCCTAACTAGATGGAGACCCTCAGGAGTTTGAGAGATGGATTGAGAAGCTACAAAGCAAATAATGAGAATATTGTTTGAGCATAAGAAAGACAAGCAAAGGTGAATGCAATGATCTTGCAAATCTTAGACAAAAAGCAACATGATCTTGATATTAGTTATCTAGGCAAGCACAAATCCAAGCAGAGTCCTTCTAAAATCGAGAAGGAAGGACTAGAGACTAACAGAGCAAAAGGTAGTAAGTCTAAAAAGAGGCATAGGAAATCTAGTGAATACATGGTGAGGGGAGAAACCCCACTCAACACTCTGAAAAGAGAATCAAGTAGCCATAACCAAATGTCTAGTGCAACAAAAAAGAGACTCCATTGACAAAGGAGGAGCGATAGGAGCTCAATGTCGGAGGATTTCAAGAAAGCCAAGCCTCCCAAATTTGATGGAGAAAATAAAAATCATGAAGAGGCAGAGGCTCAACTATTAGGAATAAGGAAATATTTCAGAGTCCATGACTGCTCTAAAAAGATGAAAGCTAGAGTTGTTATTTTCAACTTGAAAGGTAAGGCTAAAATATGGTGGGAAGATTTAAGAAATGTTAAGGGCATTAGAGAGAAGGAACTGCCATGGAAAAAGTTTGAGAAATATTTTCATGAGAAGTACTTGTCTGAGAGGTGTTACGACAACAAAGTTAAATTATTCAGTGAGCTTAAGCTAGGGTAACTTGTTGTCAATGAGTACACTAACAAACTTTTGGAGTTGTTGAGGTACGTTTCATACATCAAAGATGAGAAGGTGAAGATTGAAAGGTACCTTAGTGGACTACTAGGAGTTTATCAGGATATAATTGAGTTTGATGAGCTGAGAACCCTAAAGGGAAATAACCGAAAGGCCAAGTATTACTACGATCATTCCGAGCTTAAGGCTGAATTATGAACCGATTGGAAAGTAAGAGATAAGGTCAACTTCAAGAGAAAGGGGCCAAAACCCTCGGGATATAAGCGAGGAGGAAGGAATGTGAAGTTCACCACTCTTGCCTAGGGTGAGGATCAACGGAAATTCACTACTGATAGTAGAGACCAACTTAATAAACTAGTAAGAGAAGAGGTTGAGGGGTTCAAAAAAGGAATTTTGTAGTGATGGATGTGTGGAGAAAACAACCCGCAAACATACTATCCTTAGCAATAACATAATGGCACAAGGTTGTACAATGTGCAAAAGGAAACAACTGTGAATGATGTGGACCGAAAAATGCCTTGAACTTATGTAGCCTTGGATAATAGGAAAGCAGATCATTAAGTCTTGGTGATTGAAATGGAAGGTATGGTTGTCAACTAGCCTGTTTCAATTTTGATTGACCTAGGTTTTAATTTCAGCTATATCAGCCCAAAGATTGCAAAGAAATGTGCTTTACAAAAGGACACTCATGAAAAATCATGGTTGGTTTAGCTAGCCATAAGAGCTAAAATGTGAGTGAAAATATTAGTGGAATCGTGCCCATGGAGTTAACTGGCATGTCCACTACTTCTTCCCTCAACCTCTTGCAGCTGGGTTCATATGATGTCCTAATTGGCATGGATTGGTTGGTAGCCCATAACCAAAGTGGATTGTTATGACAAGTCATTGGAATGACTTAGTGATGACTGTGAAGAAATGGTGCTTTAGGGAATAAGGAAATATGTTTCTGTCCAACAGATATCGACACTACAAGTAAAAGGGTGCACCCTGTACATGGTCCAATTGACTAGCAAGCCAGAGAGCAAAGGGATCGGAACAGAAGCTCACCTGGTCTTAGCGTAGTTCAGCAATGTGTTTTTGGAAGAAATACTAGGATTGCCAGCAAGGAAAGAAATCAATTTCTCCATTGAATTTCTTCCTAGATCAGTGCCAGTCTCGAAAGCCCCATATCGCATGAGCATGTCGAAGTTAATGGAGCTAAAAGTGCAGTTGAAGAAAATGTCAGACCAAGTGTACATCAGGCCCAATGTCACCTTGGGGGATCCCCCGTGTTATTTATAAAGAAAAAGGATGGCACATTGTGTTTGAGCATTAATCAACAACTGAATAAAGCAATAGTGAACAATAAGTACCCGCTACCCAGAGTTGATGACTTGTTTTATTAGATGAGAGGGGTTGTAGTGTTCACATAAATATCATGATATTTTGTTATCATCAAGCCTGAATTAAGGATGAAAACATCCATAAAACAAATTTCAGGATAGGATATGGACACTACAAGTTGGTGGTGCCATTTGGGCTTACCAATGCCCCAACTACATTTATGTGTCTGATGAACAATGTCCCCGACCTATTGGACAAGTTCATATTAGTATTTGTGGATGACATCTTGGTCTACTCGAAAATCAGAGAAGAATATGAAGATCATTTGAAAGCAATATTGCAGTTGCTGAGAGAGCAAAAGTTATATGCTAAACTCAACAAATGTGATTTATTTTGATCATAAGTTCAGTACTTGGGATATGTCATTTCAAGGGAAGGAGTGTCTATGGACCTCGAGAAAATTAAGGTCATCATGGAGTGGCGCACTCCCAAAAATGTCACTAAAGTGAGATCTTTCATGGGATTGGCTAGATATCACCGACGATGCATTCAATATTCCTTAAAGACTGGGCATCCAATCACAATCCTACAAAGGAAAGGAGTCAAATTACAATGGAAATTATACTGCATAGCTAGTTTTGAACGACTTAAGCAATTGCTCACATGTGCACCTATCTTATGGATAATAGACCCAGAAAATGACTTCTTGGTTTGCATGGATGCCTGTAAGGAAGGAATAGGTGGAGTATTGATGCAGGAATGACATATGGTCTGTTATGAGTCAATAAAATTAAATGAGCACGAGAATAAATATGTCACTTATGACTTAGATCTTGGAGTGATAGCGAACACGTTAAAAATGTGGAGGCACCAAGGTATGAATTTGACAAGCACTCTTGCCCATCAAGTAAATGTTTTATATATGTTTGTTTTTTAAATTTCCCTTCATCTGACATTCAATATTTTTTTTTCCCATCATTTCAATAATATATATATATATATATGAATTTTTGTTTATTTCAATGGTATGTAATATATACATTCTTTTTATTTTTGTCATAAACAAAAGAACAACTTTACTTTAGTTAGTAGATAGTATTTAACATAATATCATAAAATTGAAAATTTTCATATACACCAATTTGAACTGTGTGAGATGCTAAGTATACATATTGTAATATTATATAAATTGAGATATACAAGCTTGGATTTATATTTACATATATAATATCTAAATTTAGAAATATATATTCCAACTAATATGTCATATTAAGTACATATCATTTCCTAAAATTACAATATATTATTAAAAAAAAACATCCATCACAATTCACCGCAAAGGGCTTCTACTCGAAAGTGTTATTCAAGAACCTTGCAAAAGGTCACAAAAGCAAAGCCAAAGAACCTTAGAATGAAAGAAATTCGAAAAGAAGACAAAAACCCTGATAGCCCTTGAAATCAAGGAGATAAGGGAGAGAAGGGTAAGAATTTCAAGTCTAAAGAACTCGTCTGTTTTGCAACTATAATGTCCATTTCGATCATTTTAACAAAACGATAAATTTTGGTGTTGTATTTGACAAGCAAATCGACTCGTAACAGACAATTTTCCCATTAAATTGCATCCTTTGGAGAGAATAGACATCAAATTATTGTTGTTTGAAAGGGTCACTCAATAGGTCGTGTCACAACCCTTAAAAGTAACATCAATATGTCTTCAATGAAGTTGGAGTATAATAGAAAAACTATGGATTGTGTGGTGGGTCCATTAATTACAAATTAACTAGAATTGAATGGAAAAACCATGGATTGCATAGTGGATCCATTAATTCGAAGAACATAATCATCAGACGTTACTATATGAAGTTCAATCAATCACCACCACTTAGTGGAGATCCATTAGCCACAATGACCAAATAATTCCTTCATGAGATTATATGCTATTTCTGACCATACTGTCATAACACCTCTCTAGCTATCCTTAAAATTCTTCCACAATAAAGACTTCTTCCACTACATTTTTGGTTTATAATTGGTATTTTATAATTGAAGAATTTTGACCAATATACTTTGGGAATTTAGGAATTTTTTTTAATGAACCTCCAATTTGCAAAATTTTAGATAGGTTTAATTAATTAAAATGATGAGAATTGTTATTATGAATTGTAATTTGAAATTATATAATATTTATTATTTTTATCTAATTCAATTTCTGATATATTAAAGATTACAATGGTAAAAATAAAAGTGTGGAAAAGAGTAAGCTAATAGGCATGTGAGTAAAAAGGAAGACTCACTGTTACTAATCTACATACCTAATTATCGCATCGTGTGTGTGTGTGTGTGTGTGTGTGTGTATACAGAGAGAGAGAGAGAGGCATAAGTAATTAAAACTAGTTAAAATAAGAGCTTTCTGAGGCAAATTATATTTCTGTGGCTAGGTATCCATTATATTTGGATATCTATGGTGCCAAAAAAATTGTGAATGAGAAGGAATATATTTGTTCATCTTACTTACAAACTAGGAAGCTCTTAAAAGTGCATGTGAAGAAATTTTAAACTAAAGATCCTCCTCTCCTCTCCTCTAGCTACAACTTTCCCATTGAACAACATGGTAACTCCATAGTCACAAATAACTTGAAACAATAAATATAATTCATTAATATCAATTTGAATCAAAATAAATGAATCCTTAGAAAAACAAAATTGTATTAAAGAAAATCTAAACCAACTAAAAATATTAAAACTTACATATTTAACATGAAGTTGGTGCATTGTGCTTGACTAGAATGATATATAGAAATGGATTACACTTTAATTGAATAGTCATATGGGATAATAGTTTTCCATAAAGTTTGAATGCATAATTAGTGATGGAAAAACCAAATATATATTATTTATTATGGAAAAAACTACTTGTTATTTTATAGAAATTCAAAACTCCTTGTTATGTTATGGAGACATCAAAATTTTATGTTGATTTCTTTTATTATTTTAAATATTTATTGGACTATATTGTAGGTTAACTTTTCAATTTTAAGAGTCAGACTTGCTATTTATGTAGAACTTAAAGTGAAGTATACTCTCTCTCTCTCTCTACTATAGATGTTAGTGGCATTCGCTGAGAGAACTGGGAATGGAACATTGAAATTCAAGGGAAGGTGGTATATAACTTGTATAGATGACTTGAATAAGCTCAACTTGGACGACTTTCAAAAAATACCTTACTTAGGTCCTCCTGGTTATCATGAAATGATAATATCCGTAAACAATATATAATATTCGTCGGGTATGAAAAGGGAAGTTATTGAATACAATGTTAGGTGCTTGGAATGTCAAAAAATCAAAGTGGAATGCAGACACCCAGTGATATTGCTACAACCAATCCCCATTCCTAAGTGGAAGTGGGAATTCAAATATATGGACTTCATCATATGATTGCCAAGAACATCTAAGCAACATGATGTCATTATGGTGGTAATGGATAAGTTGAGTAAGGCAGTTGATTTCATAGTTGTCAAGTCCACTCACAAGGGAATTGACATAGCTCAAATTTTCATGAAGGAAATATTTAGATTACATGACATATCCAAGAAGATCATTTCACATCGTGATGTCAAGTTTGCTTCCAATTTTTTGAAGGCATTGTTTGATGGTTTTGGAACCTAAATAGCTTTTAGTATGGTGTATAATCCTCAAATTGATGGATAAACTGAGAAAGTGAACATAATTTTGGAGGATATGCTGAGGATGTATGTTATGCATCATCCAAAGAGGTGGGAAGAATTCCCTCCACTAGTTGAATTTACCTACAACAACGAGTCCCTAGAGTCACTAAAGATGAGTTGTTCAAGGGTTTATACGACATAAAATGTAATACTCCTATTAGCTAGGATGACCCAGTGAACAAGGTGGTCCTTAGGCTGGACATGTTAAAGGAAATGGAGTCAGAAGTGCTTCATATCAGGAAAAAATTGAAGGTAGCCCAAGATAGGCAAACGAGTGATGCAGATCAACAGAGAATGCACAAGGAATTTGAAGTAGGAGAGAATGTGTATCTCTGCATCAGACCAAAGAAGAGCTCACTGAAAGTGGGACCTTGTACTAAATTTCCACCTAGATTTTGTGAACCATTTCAGATTTTAGAAAATGTGGGACTAGTAGATTATAAGTTGGCCTCACCACTCAAAGTAAAAGTACATGATGTTTTTCATATTTCTTTACTTAAGAAGTATGTATGTGATACTAGTCATGTTGTTGAATGGTCTATGATACATGCGAAACTCGAGGGAGAGTTCCAATCAAAACCACTATGCATCCTAGATTGGAGGCAAATTGTGCTCCCAAATTGAGTGATAGAATAGGTCAAGATGAAATGGAAGCACTTTGGACTAGATGAAGCCCCCTAGGAAATGGAAAATCGAATGAGGGTATCTTACCCATTTTTCTTTATGATGTAAATGAATGTAAGAGTTGTAAATATGAGGCTCAATGGTTGATTTTGTGTTCTATAAATGAGTTGTAAATATGAGGCTCAGTGGTTGATTTTGTGTTCTATTTATAGAACACCAAAGATGGTGTTCCTTTAAGGAGTTGGGGTCTATAATAACCCCTTTTCATTGACTTCTATGTATGTGAATTTGACTATGTAAATATTGAACATATGTAAATGATGTAAAAATAACTTGATGATTCGCTGAAGGGAGGGACATACATATCCAAATTACTAAGGGGAAGTATTGTGGAATGTGGTTGTGTGCTTGATGAAGTGTCTATTGCATGCTTGTTTGATTGCTTATGGAGTGTTGTGAGCAGGCCATACCAACCTTAATAAATTACCTTAACTAACGCTTGAACTGAGGATTGGTCTGCACTAATAGGTAGTGAAGTCTGGAATGGGCAGACTATGCGAAGGACACCGCCCACATTGTCCCCCTTCCTCAGGGAATGTGGGAGAGTTAGGATGACAAATTCAAGGGAAAATAAAAATATGATCAAACCAAGAGTCAAACAATGTGGAAGAATAGTTGAAGTGTGTGGAAGAGGCATAAAATGATAGGCACATAAGCTTGTTGCACATAGAGCATGTAGAATGCCAGATATTACAGTGCAAGGGAGCCTAGGGAGAAGATACTAGAGAGGAAAATTATGTCAAGTTGTTGGTAAGAAGGTAGTAGGATTAAAGCTGGGTGTGGCTAAACCCTATGCTTTGTGAATTGGGAAGGCATTCTCTGTGACTACGTGAAGGCCATTGGATTGTTAATTTTTGGTAGCATTGGATGTGATCTAGCCATGAAAACTGGTGGAGAGGCTAAGGCACATGAGTCCTAAAGAACCTAGACACCGTTTGGCGAAATTCCACCCGGATTGTATTTTATTAAAATAATTAATATTTTTAATGGGGTTCCTAAGTCTAAACTTAGGAAAATTAAAATATTAATGGGTATTAATTAAAATATGGGTGAGAATTTCCTAGAAAGCGGATCAAGTCAAGATTTAATCTTAGCCGTTGATTAGAGACTTAATCTTGGTCATTGAAATCTCAACGAGAAAAGTATAAGAAGGAGGCTTGGGGTTCATTTGAAACACACACAGAGTTGATCAGCCAGTTCACTATTCCTAGGGCAGGGTTTGCTAAGGAATTCGAACAAGTGATCAAGCAGTGAGGATCAAAGGCAGTACTGGAAGGAAGTGATTTCCAGTTCCAGTGAATATACTTCAGAGAAGACAGTGAAGGATCAAAAGAGACAGCGCAGTGCCAAGGAGGGACAACGCAACAATTGGAGGAGGTTGACACAGAATTGTTGGGGAATAGCAGAAATCAGTGCCAGGAATCACTCTGGGTGATTGGTAGGAGAAATATCGATTTCTCTTCAACAACTAGGGTGATGTAGTCAAAAGGAGTCTCCACGGAGAAGCCACGCAGTAACTGCGTAGGCTCACACAGAGACTGTGCAAAGGGTCATCCAAGAGCTAGGGTCAGTGTAAAATCTCTAGATTCAGTGGGAGAAAATTCTCACTATCTTTTCTATTAGTTATCTTCTCTTAGTGGATTTCCATTTTCTCTAGGGCATCTAGATTGTATTCAGAAATTTACTGCCAATAATAGAAACCCTCATATCTATTGCATTGGTTTTCCCACATTGAGTTTTTCTAGGGGCAATTGTCCAAAAACAAGTGTGTCAATGTGATTGTTCATATGCTGGTGTTTCTCTTGCTTATTTAATTTTCAGTTCTTAATTTGTGAAGTCTGCAGCTGAATTTATTTTGATATCTATGTTGAGTCCCAAACCTGCATCTTCCCTATACACCTTTTTAGCCTTCTTTTCCAGTTACTTGAACCACCAAGCTGTCAAATCATTGCATACTAGTTTAAAAAGAGCTTATAAAATGGTTTCCTAACTATGTCTTGTGACTGCTGTTTGATTTAGATTTTTGCTCAGTCAGCTGTGGAATCTTGTCAGTTTCCACAGCCAGCTCAACTTTCCGCAGCCATTTTGTTGAAGTCTATGTTACAGGTGTCTACTGGAGAATCCGGCCACATGGGCAAGCTGCAAATGATGTGTACATGGAACGTGTCCCCTTGGTTCAGCCGAATCACTCACAAAAGGCCATGGTCAAGGATAGTCAAAGCGGTGGTCAAGCTAAGAGTTTTGCGGTGGCAGGACTCTGTTTTTCACCACGTGAAGACTTGCGTGGCAAATTCCTCAATCTTAGGAGGTGTGCTAACACCTGTGGACTGTTCCGTGAACCCAAATCCAATAGCCACCACTCCTTGGATTTAATTGTCACGGCTACCATATTGCTAGATCTCCGGACGTGGTTATTCACGTGTTTGTTTAGCAGTGCAGAATTTAGGAAGTAGTTATCGCATCTTCAGTTATAAATAACGCGTTATCATACGCTTGATAGTTAGCTTGATATATGTAATCTTAACTGTTTTACGAGCCCACTGTGTCGTGCTTTATCTTTATCTTATGACTGCATTTTAATATATGAGAAGACAACGTTCTTAAGTTCCATTTTGTGACTGATTACTGATTGGCCGAGGTTGCAAAGGGCCCCTGTACACCAAGGCTCTGTAACTACTGTATAGTTTCTTGCTTTTCTATATTATGTTACTGTTTTCATAATCGTTTGCTTGTATATATTACACTGTTTCTGATATTCATGTTAACTGTTGTCCATACTTTCTTTTATGCTTTCTCATGATTGTTAACTGATCAGTGTTTTTCTTTCAAGTTCTTGTAGACAGCCCAGGCAATTTTACATAGCTTTTTAATGACTAATGACATGAAATCATATTGTCCTTCTGCTGATTTATTTTCTGAGTTTTAATTCCATCATTGTTATTTCTTTCAGTTTTGTTTTGTTCATTTACTTTTATGCAAGTTAGAAATTAAATTACTCAATTTGTTTATGATTGCCTCCTATAGCCAGAGCGAGACTACTTGTGAGGGGTCAGACTATGAGTTGAAGTGATATGATTTAGTTTATTTTTCTGCAAGTTAGTGATTAGATTACTCATGTCATTTTCAGTTACCTCCTATAGCCAGAGCGAGACTATTGGTGAGGGATTGAAGTAAGAATGCATAGTTTGATCTTAGTTTCATTTTATGCAATTTAGATATCAGATTACTCAATTTGTCTATGATTACCTCCTATAGCCAGAGCGAGACTACTGGTGAGGGGTCAGAATATGAGTTGAAGTAGTATGATCTAGTTTACTTTACTTATAGTTTTTGAATTGCTTTAAGTTCAGTTTTTTCTCTTTTTATACAACAGCAAGGATAGTGGGCTTCATTGTCACTAGCTCACTGTTTGGTAGTAATTGATTTCATCATTGCAATTTTTGAAACCTTTTTGAGAACTTTGAAGTTTGGAAGTCATTGTAGAGGTCACCACTGCCTTGAATACTTGTATCCATATTTGACTTTTTGCTTTGACATCTCACATTAGGGAATCAACAAAAGATAAACCCAAAACAAACCAAAAAAATCACAAACGACAAAGAATTAGGAAATCAGTTATCTTGCATATACAGTGCACTTCACTTCAGCAGTTTACGACTCCTGGATTGACAATTTATATAGCAATTTAGGACACACTAAATTGACCAAACAATCTACTAAAGCATTGGTAAATAACTTATTATTGTAAATAAGTAGGAGAAATAAATCAATCACTGCAGCGAAATTTTCATATGGTATCAGAGCCAAGTTCAGGTAAGATGGTAGTAGAGAAAATGAGCATGGGGAACTGTAGGGATCAGAATATTTCTGAATTAACTTCCAGGCTAGAAGAGGAATTTTCTTGCTTATCGAGCTCTGCATCAGTCGAGGATTAGTACATTGATAGCGGGCTTCAACTCATATGACTAGAGAACGAGAATATTTCTCGAGCTATCAGGAGGAACACATGAACATCCAAATCATAATGGGTAACAGGATGAAATGCACCCCAGTAGGAAAGGGAACCGTTACATTCTAGAGATTTCTTCAAGCCACTAACGTACTACATGTTCCATGTATGGGAATGAATTTGATTTTTTTATCTCAATTACAAGATAAAGGATATGATGTGTACTTCATCGGTAACAGAGTATATGTGAAGCATCCTAAGTGGAAAAAGAGTGTCCAGATTGGAACTCGAAGCAACAGGTTATACAAGTTGCAGCTCGAGTCTCCTATGGCACTGATAAGCGATAATGTTAATGGAGAAAAATACTTAATTGAACTGTGGCATAGAAGGATGGGACACTTACATCATGGGGCGTTAGGGATTCTCAAGGAAACTATTATGGGGGTTCCTGTGCTTACTACCAAGCATGATGATACATGCAGAGGCTACGTACTAGGCAAGTACGCCAACGCAGCTTATTCCATAAGCAACAATAGAGCTAAGAGTGTATTGGGTTTAATACACTCAGAAATCTGCCGTGCAATGTCTACAAGAGCTATCAATGGTGTTGATTATTTTGTCACCTTCATAGATGACCATTCCAGGAAAACTTGGATTTATTTCTTAAGAACCAAGGATGAGGTCTTTGATCGGTTTAAGGAGTTTAAGGCTCTAGTGGAAAACCCGACAGGAAGGAAGATAAAAATATTGCGCTCAACCAATAGTGGAGAATACACAGATTAAAACTTCATAGATTTCTGCACAAGGGAAGGGATTAGAAGAGAATGGACAACACCTTATAATCCAGAGCAGCTTGGAGTCGCAAAAAGGAAGAACAAAACTATTGTTGGAGCAGCGAAGGCGATGTTATATGATCATAATCTACTGAAGTTTTTATGGGCAGAAGCATGAAGCATGATTGTATACATTCAAAACAGGACTCCTCATAGCGCTTTAGGAAAGAAGACGCTAGAGGGTGTTTTCACAGAAAAGAAGTCGAAAGTGAGTCACCTCGGGATATTCGAAAGTGTGGCTTATGGTCATATTCCAGAAGAGAAGCGGAGCAAGTTAGAGCAAACTACCTAAGTTGGATATCTCGTGGGGTACAACGAGACTTCAAAGGCATACCAAATCTACATTCCAAGTAGTAGGAAGATTGTAGTAAGGTGGGATGTAAAGTTCATGGAAGACGGAGCTTTAAGGAAATCTTGAGAGATGCCTTTTGAAGAACAGGCTGAGGATGTTCCTTTGGTCTGACAACAGGGATCAGATATAGCAGGAAGACAGGTATCTATTTCAAGCATTGTAACCAGTACTAGCATCTCCTCAATAGAAGGGGATCTAATCCAAGGATCTTTTGCTTATAGATGTATCAAAGAATCACATGTAGAAATTGCAGCTTAACCACAAAAATCTAATATGCACATGAGAGAAGAATAAGAAACACATAAAGCATGAGAAGAAGACAATAATACTTGATAACGAAGTTCATCCAAATTGGACTACGTTTCCGGGCCTTTCTCGATCAATGGAGAGGCCTTCATTCATTAAATGGCATGAAAAATAAGAATACAATCATCAGTTACAACCAAGGAGTCTTATACCTCCATTCTGGAAAATGGCTGAAAAATGGAGAACTCAAATGGAGAAATGGATAGCGCCACGACGTTCGTGGCATCGAGAAGGGCTGAAACCATATAAAATTTTTCAAATCTAAACAAAATGGACTTTCGCCCCTCCTGCAAGCTTCTGCCTCGAACTGCATGCAAATTCCTCTCCCCCCTGCACTTTTCCACATGCATCGGGTTTTATAACACTTCCTTTGTTACAAGCGTGCTTAGATCGGAGGTTGATTTGTTTAGAATAGCAGTCATTGAATGGAAGGATCAGCGGGCACAACCAAACCACGAAAATAGGCCTTTTTCTGTTAAAACCATAATATATGAAAACACGACAAAATCCAACCACAAAGCCTTTAATCCGGACTTCAAATTTTATTAGATCAGGTCTATAAACCCATCGGGTCTGGCCCTTTCATCGC
Organism: Pinus tabuliformis; assembly: GCA_031772625.1. Taxonomy (NCBI): domain Eukaryota; kingdom Viridiplantae; phylum Streptophyta; class Pinopsida; order Pinales; family Pinaceae; genus Pinus; species Pinus tabuliformis. The sequence continues at coordinate 890,219,926 of CM062815.1, forward strand.
AAGTCGCATATCGCGTTGTTCAATGGCCCTTATCGCAGGGATCCGTTTATCGCCCTATCACCGATCGGCCGATCGTTCCGATCGCCGATATCGCAATCGCAAGTCGGCTTTGCCTGGGTCCCGATATCATGTGCCTGCCTTCCTCCGACCCGATATATCAGAGATTGTTGATCGGGGGTTCTAAAGGCCTTTGTGTTGAGCCCGTCATTTGCACTTCTTCCGATGCGATTTCCTTAAGGAACACATATAAAGCCTTTTATGCCATTTTTTTAGAAGAAATGCCTCCTTTTTCAAAGGACAAAGGCAATCTTCTTTATGTGATAACTTCATCATCCGAAGTCCATTTTAGCCCATTCAAGTTGCAGTAGATTCAAAATGAAAAGATCTACACAACAAGACTATTTCTAGGAGCATCCTTGGACTTTCATTTTCTTCTGTTTCCTGCAAGTCAACCGAGAACTTTGACGGCTTCTATCTCCTTCATTTGGACTAGGATTGGAGTGTCGTTTGCACCATTAGAATCAGGGCGACGAGCATTTCGATCTGATGTCAAGATAATTGCCTTTCTGCCACTTTGAATTCTAAGCTTTTCCCATGCCACTATGTCTGAAGATCCACTTGGATTAGGAGCCATGAGTGTCACAACTGGTACAACAATAGGAAGAGGAACAGATGGAACCTCCTACCACTAGTGGAAGAACTAGTCGAGAGGTATGACATACTCTGAGGGATGCAGAGGAATTCATTAGAGCTCCTAGAGCCGAGAAAAGGCAACGTAGACAACCTGACAGGTACCAAGCATTGGTAGCTCAAGTCAAAGAACCTTCTAGTTTTCGTGAAGCCATGCAACACCAGGTATGGGTGGATTCCATGGTAGAAGAGTACATTTCCATTATGATAAATGATGTCTAGGAAATTATACCAAGGCTAGAGAACAGATCAGTTATGGGTTCGAGATGGATCTACAAGATCATGTATGTTGTCAATGGCAGTGTAGACAAGTATAAGGCCAGGTTCGTAGCAAAAGGATATGCTCAAAAGGAAGGAATAGACTATGAAGACACCTTTGCCCTAGTAGCTCTGTATACCTCTATTAGATCCATTATATCCCTTGTAGCACAGATGGGATGGGAGATTCACCAAATGGATGTCAAGACAACATTCTTGAATGGGGTGATAGAAGAAGAGGTATATATCGAACAACCAAAAGCTTTTGGAACACATGAAAAGAGAACTCATGTGTGTAGATTGAAGAAAGCCTTGTATGGGCTGAGAAAAGCACCTAGAGCTTGGTATGGTTGAATTGACCAGCTGCTTACATCAGTTGGGATTCATCAAGAGCGATGTCGATCCAAATATTTATTATCTGTTGGTAGAAGGTGAGCCATTAATCCTGATATTATATGCGGATGATCTATTTTTAACATGATCATCCAGACTCACAAAGGATTCTAAGAAGAACTTGGAAACATAACTTGACATGAAGGATTTGGGGCTAATGCACTACTTTCTGGGATTGGAAGTTGGGCAGCAGGATGGTGAGATCTTCCTTAGCCAAGGTAGATATGCATCAGAAATTCTGAAAAGATTCAGAATGTAGGATTTTCGACCTATGGCTACACCTATGATTACCAATTGGAAGAAAATAGATGCTTCCGGAGACATGGAAGTGGACCCCACCTTATACAAATAACTTATTGGGTTACACATGTATCTGGTCAACACTAGGCCAGACATATGTTATGTTGTCAACACCCTTAGTCAGTTCACGGTGGAACCAAAAAGGGTGCATTGGGCAGTAGCAAAGCACATTCTCAGGTATGTGTGGGGAACATTCAATTTTGGATTAAGATACACCAAGGGTGATGATATTGAATCAAGTGGATTCACTGATGCAGATTGGGTAGGAAGTTCAGTAGATAAGAAAAGTACCACTAGGTATTTCTTTGGTATTGGATCTGGGATGACCTCCTAGTGTAGTAAGAAGCAGAAGTATGTAGCACTAAGCTCAGCTAACGCTGAGTATATGGTAGCTAGCAAAGCAACATGTGAAGCTATATGTCTCAGGAAACTACTTGTAAATCTATTCAGGAAAAGGATGGAAGCGACAAAAATCTTTTGTGATAATCAAAGTTGTATCAAGCTCTCTGAAAATCCAGTGTTTCATGATCCCTCCAAACACATTAATATTCGTTGTCACTTTATCAGGGATTGTGTTCAGCATGGGTGGTACAGTTGGAGTATACTCCCACAGGAAATCAGGTAGCAAATGTACTCACCAAGGCTCTAGGAAGAACAAAGTTTGTTCAATTTCGAGAGCAATTGGGTATGTTGGAAAATCCCTTTCAATAGCGTGATGCAACATTTGAGAGGGAGCTATAGTACAGATGCAACAGTGGTAGTGGCAGTGTCATGGGCAGCGATACAGTAGCAACATAAGCACAATGTTGGTGGCACCAACAATGCAGAAAGGAGATGCTTAAGATATAGAGCAACATGCAGTAGGACATTGTTGTTAGAGCACTTTCCTTGCTAATATGAAGTGCTATTTTTTGGTAGCATCGAATGTGATCTAGCCATAAAAGTTGGTGGAGAGGCTAATGCACATGAGTTCTAAAGAACCCAGAAACTGTTTGGTGAAATTCCACCCGGATTGTATTTTATTAAAATAATTAATATTTTTAATGGGGTTCCTAAGTCTAAACTTAGGTGATCCAGGAGGATCTCGTTAGATCAGTTGTACAGGTTTAGTTCATCATCAACATTCAGTGTCTAGTATTTTTAGCTTCGACAATGATGTCAATGGATGATATGGTTTTGATGGTGTTGGAAGGATATGGTGTTTGGTACCTGGTTGTCAACATGTGGTTATCGTAAGTTCTGTAGGGGTTTGGTTGTCAAATATGGTCCATGGTAATCATCATGTGGGTTTTTATGTCACATTGTGACAATTTTTTGTAAAAGGGGTTTTAGAACAAAGTGATGTAAAGTCTAAAGGCTAAGATCTAAGACATTGTTCTAAAAACCTATGACTAAGGCCTAGCACTACAAACCTATGGTGGAACAACACTATTACAAGCTCAAATACTAAAACCCTAACACAAAAACCCTCTCGGGCCATGTTAAAAACATTACAAAACCTTTGTAATACGCATAACCTATGTAAAAACATTACAATTCAAATACTTTTTCCATAGGTCCCTAATCGCATCGGAACCGCGAGGAGTAAACCGTGTACATGTGAGCGATGTGGAGATAGTAGCTAAAGTGAATAGGTTGTCGGAGGTTGCCCAAACCATAGCGTCGGAACCTTGGCATGTGAACAGTAGACCATGCACGCAGAGGGTTAGACTCCGCCGTTTAGGTTGACAGTCGCGGTCAGGGTTAGCGGTGGACATGTGAACAAATCTGCAAACCATAGTGGGAAAACTGCGTTAGAATCGCCTGATTAGCCGCAATCACCAATCGTCACCGTGAAGGCAAACAATCAGCGGATGAGTCACCAGAATCACCAGATTAGCCGAAACTGCCAACCGTCACTGTGAGGGCAAATAGTCAGCAGATGAGTCATCGAAACCGCCAACCTGGAGGTTACCACAAACGGTCTATCCACCTGTTCACTTGCGTTGTCAGCGCTACCTCCGCTCAGTTAGCTAGCCGCTAATGGATTCGGGTTATTTTAGGTTGCAAAGTGGGTTTTTTTTAATTCAATTTTGGATATTTATAATTACACCTAGGCCTAATAACTCTAAGTGACATTAATTCTTTAAACTAAAACCCTAAACTTGCCCCTAAAGTTAGCACATGCATTTTAAAGTTGGGCAGCAGAGTTTAGAGTGTATTTGTAGGGTCATAAAGCCAAATTTTGGCTCATTGAAGAGCTAATGGAATGTTTTAGAGTTCTTGTATGCAGTTTTTGGAGGTCATAGGCTGATTTGTTTTCAGTGTTATGGGAGCATATAGAGTCAGAATTGGGAACCATGATAGGCGTTGGAAAGATAATTCAAAGAGCTTTCCTGTGACAGTGACCAGAATTTCCTGCATGCATAATCAGTCTGGTTAAATTGTTGTGTAATCGACCTTCTCAAATTCAATCCTGATAAAGTGGGCGCCCATCTTGAAAGCTGACCCGGAGACGTAGTGCATTAGGGACGAACTCCATAATCAATATTGTTGCCTGGTATCGATGTGTTTTTGCTACTTATTACTTCTGTTTGCATGCTTCTTATGTTTCGATTCCATCGTAAAGTCATTATTTTTCATTCAGTTCTCACAGTTAAAGCACCTTAAGGTAACATTCAGTTCACTGATTGCATTAATCAATTCTACTTCAGTTTAATGTATGATCATTTCAGGTCATTAGGAAAATTAAAGTATTAATGGGTATTAATTAAAATATGGGTGAGAATGTTATAGAAAGTGGATCAAGACAAGATTTAATCTTAGCCATTGATTAGAGACTTAATCTCAACCGTGATGTCTCAACGAGAAAAGTATAAGAAGGAGGCATGGGGTTCATTTGAAACACACACATAATTGATCAATCAGTTCGATATTCCTAGGGCAGGGTTTGCTAAGGAATTTGAATAAGTGATCAAGCAGTGAGGCTAAGAGACAATACTGGAAGGAAGTGATTTCCAGTTCCAGTGAATATACTTCAGAGAAGACAGTGAAGGATCAAAAGAACCAGCGTAGTGCCAAGGAGGGACAATGCAGCAACTAGAGGAGGTTGACACAAAATTGCTGGGGGATAACAAAAATCAATGCTAGGAATCATTGTGGGTGATTGGCAGGAGAAATATTGATTTCTCAGTAGCAGAACCAACAACAGCTAGGGTGACACAGTCAGAGGGAGTCTCCATGAAGAAGCCACGCAATGACCCCGCAGGCTCATGTAGAGACTGTGCAGTGGGTCATCCAAGAGCTGGGTGTTATTGACATATTTGGGCACATCAACTCCAGACTTATATGTCGATGTATTAGGGCTCATCAACCCCTAAAAGAGTTGTTTCATACCCTAAAGGAACATAGTCATCTGAATACATCATTCCCCAAAAGTTCCATCTGAAAAACCACCCAGAAATTGCCTAAATTGAACCATACTGATTGCTCCACTAGCAAAGTGCAATGCATACTAAGTGGTACACTGCCAGGGTGCGATGCATATTGTTTAGGCCTTCTATAAGGTGCAATGGGCGAGGATAGAAAAATTTCTGGGACAGTTTGCTAAGTGGTTGCTCATGGAATCTTCTAGAAACTTCTCCTGTGCCACTTGCCTCTCTGAATTCGCCCAAGGATGAATTAGGGATCTAAGAAATCTCCAATCCCTTCTCTTGTGGAACCAAATGTAACAAGTGGAATGACACTAATCAAACCCCATGGATGACTCACACCCTTGCACACTTCCATAAATGGATCCCTCATCCAAGAGATTTAGAGGCTGGAATATTGTGAATTGCAAGTAAGTGCTGATAATTTGTAATTGAGGAGAGAGCATTGTATTATTGTTGGAGTGATCTTGCTATTTCATGAGGTGATGAAGGATTGAAGTTGGGAGGATGGCGCTGGATCAAACAACTGGGTTGTAATTCTCCTTTCTATTAATAAAGCTCTTCAAGTTTTCTTCCATATGATTGTGCAATTGTGAATGTTGTCATTTGTTCATTATATATCTGATCCTGTAATGTTTATGTTGTATTAGATCACGATGCTTTGACGGTTCTTTGTTGTTGTACTTGTGTAGGTACTCTCCAAGCGTGTTAAGTACGGGGAGGAGTTGCAGGATTTGTCAAAGGAGAGAGAGAGCAAGCAAGGGATTAAGCGGAAGTTCTAGGTTGGTTCCATTATCTTTCTCTTATCTGTTACACATAGAAGAAATCATTGGATTGCTTTAAAATGTTGTTTCTAGGGTAGTTGCCAAACCTAGAGGGCTAGCATTCTTTAAGAATACTAGTTTTCCCAGAAACACCGGGGTTAGTGTAAAATCTCCAGATTCAGTGTGAGAAAATTCTCACTATCTTTTCTATTAGTTATCTTCTCTGAGTGGATTGCCATTTTCTCTGGGGCGTCCATATTGTATTCAGAAATTTACAGCCAATAATAGAAACCCTCAGATCTGCTGCAATGGTTTTCCTGCATTGGGTTTTTTTTGAGGATGATTGTGCAAAAACAAGTGTCTCAAGGTGATTATTCACATGTTGGTGTTTCTCTTACCCATTTAATTTTCAGTTCTTAATTTGTGAAGTCTGTAACTGAATTTATTTTTATATTTACTGAAGCATTGGTAAATAACTTATTCTTGTAAATAAGTAGGAGAAATAAATCAATCATCGCAGCGAAATTTTCACATGGACCATGTATTTAAGTTTAGAGGACTAGTGGTAACTTAGTGGAGGATTTTGGGTCACTATGGTGCTTGTCATGAGGGTGATAAACCACCTGGTGCTTGTTGCCTAGTTGATAAAACATAAGGATAGGGTAATCTGAGTCACTTTGGTGCTTGTCATGAGGCTAATAAACCACTTAGAAAACTGACTGTAGAACCCTGTGGTGCTTGCCATGAATAATCAAATGATAAACCACCAAAAGAAGTTGATTTCACCTCTTGGAATCTAGATATAAACCATTTGACCTTAGGTGAAGCCATGTGTTTTAACCGAGAGAGAAAGTGAGTCATTGTGGTGCTTACTATTATAGAGCAGTTGATAAACCACCTAGATAGTGGAATCCTCATCCCAATTATGCGATTAAGCCTTGGGTGTGATTTCCCTGAATATGCATCCCCTCAGACTTTGGATCTAGCTGGGGGGTGGTTAACTACAAGAAATACTAAGCGCGGTTGACTATGGTTGGGTGGAGAGTTGAAATCCCTCCGTTAGTTTCCAACCATATTTAAACACATAGATAAGTGTAACTTGGTTGTATATATTGTCTTATGGACTATGATGATTTCTTTTTTGATGCAATATCTTGTGTGTTTGCAAATGTGATGATTTTTTGGTTGTGAAGCTTGCTAATATGTTCATGAGTGGAATGGAATTTTGTAAGATTATGGTTTTGATACCTGCTTGGATTGTGTTGTTTATTATGTTGTCCATGATGAAAGCACAGTTATGTGTTTATGTATACACAAATGTACCTTAACAACATGTAAATGAATATATAGTTCAAGTCACTCCTGCACTAGTTACTCTATTTGAATCGAGAGTTGGGCTTCAAGCCTCGGGTAATTAAGTGAGGCGAGGTAGTAGCCATCCTACTTTATTAATCCAATTCTTACTTTATCTCCATTTGACTATCATAATACCTCGTTTTGAAGATATCCAAGAGTAGACCAAAGTGAGAATCCATGAGAAAAAATGTGGCACTTTTTTTGTCTCTCTGTTTTCTCTAAAAATGTCAACAGAAAGTTGTGTTAAATTTAAGGAAACAAAACTGAAAGGAAATAGTGTTGGGTCAAGTTAGGTTGATAACAGTGTGATCATGTGTCACTGGGTGTTTGCAGTCAATTCTAGACATGTGGACCCCATTTTCCATAAGTGCATCTTAGAAATCGGGTCATGCATAGTAACTCTCATCTCATGTTTACCCCGGTGAGTAGGTTAAAGTGGGTAAATGTGGGGTTGGGTCTTACAAATTCTTTCCCCTCAAATGATTGATCGATCACCCCACTCTTCAGGCCATTTCATTATAAATTATTCTATATTTTATAGTCATTACAAAAACAGGGGCATACACAAGGGGTGTTACAATTTCCCTTTCATTTTATTGCATCTCTTTCTAAGGGAATTGTTACTTTTAGTTTCCGACCCCATGGTCTTTCAACCAACGAAGGATATGATGGTATACCATTGAATTAGTAAAGACTACAAAGTTGACCAAAATCAGAATACCCATTATTGATGTTTTCATTTTCCTGATTGTTCTAGTAGGTTCAATGAATCTCTAGTCTGCTAAGTTCAAGTAGTTAGTCATTCGTTGCAAATTCAACCTTCCCAATTTCATCCATGTTTCTATGTGAAGGATATTAACTTGCGACCCACAATCAACTATGACTTGATTTATCATATAACCATGTATCTCAAGATCTAATTGACAAAAGATTTTGCATTGATTTTTCTACTCATTATGACCTTTTAGTATGTGGAGGAGCTCGTTCAACCATCTGAATGATTGTTCTTCTTTTAGTAACTTTAGAGGTTCTTCTAATATATTATATTTGGCTAGCTTCTATTTTCCATATTTGTTTCTAAAAATATTTACTGCCTTCTCCATTATATCATCATGTTGATGCATATTGGGATATTGGGTAGTGCCTTTTGATGGTCAAAAAATTTGTTGGGTTCTTAAATTATTTTCTTGACTTGCTCTTGATCTGGTGATGACATGTGATTTCTGTAGTTCAAAGCCTCTTTTTTGGAACAAAATGGAGGAGGTTTACAACTCTTTTATTCATTATTTGTCTAATATTTTAGGGCAATCTTTTAAAGAATGATCATCCAATCTAAACATATTGTAGGACCATAGGTCATTTTTTCCTTTTAAGAGGTAGCTAGAAATAACATGACCTTTCTGCTAGCATGTGAAGCAATAAATTCTACCTCGACCTCGACTACAACCTTGGCCTCATCCATTATATCCACCTCTTCTTCTGCCAAATACTCCTCTATCTTGAAAACCATTTCGTTTACCTCCTTATGTCACTAGATCGTTGAATTGGTCAGATGCCTGTGTATGGTATACATTATGATAATTAGGCTTGTTTATTTTTTTCAACTGAAATTCCTGTGTGGAATGAATTTTGTATTCACATATGGCACTACACTTAGGCTTTGCATTTCTTGAGTTATATTGGCACTCTCTTATAGTATGAATTGACACGACTTGGCATATTTCACAATATATATACTTTTGAATGCATCAGACATCCTGATCAAAATAATTCGCAAATTTACAATTATCCTTTGCGTGCCCTTCAGTTCTGCATTTGGTGCACCATATTTTTTTCTTTCAAAGATATACTTAGCAATGACTGCTGCAACTACTCGATCTTTTCTTCTATTCTTTTATTAGTCGATGAGGAAGTTGACTACTAGTCGTCTTCTATTTCAACATGTTGGGCCTTTTTCAATACTTCCTCACATGATGTAACTTCATGCATTCTTAGAAACCCTTGAATTTTTTGTAGTAGCCCAACAACATACCATTGAGCCAACAAAGATTTTTCCAATGTTATATGGGATTTTATTTAACAAATCCTTATTTTTTTATCATATTATGTTACTATTTCATTTGGTCATTGTTTAATTTCTTTCAATTTTTGTGCCATAAGATGTTTAAAATATTGGACTTTAAATAAGGAGGATAAGCCATTCGTATGTTGTTATTATATTTATCTTGGTTCTCTGCGAAGTTCATAAACCATATTAGAGTTTTTTTTCAAAGAGCTATTGCAAACTATTCGATTTGTTTTTGCTCATCTTTGACATCATTAGTTGTCCAAAATTTTCAAAGATGGATCAATTTTTTTTAAGATATGCATCTCCATCATAAAGGGGGATATGGATTAATCCCATATTTATTTGAGGCAATGGATTCTTTACTATTTCCTTTAGACTTAATTGTTGGCCTAATAGAATGGGGTGTTTTTCTAACAATTGGTTGCATGAATAATTTTGTTTGATACGTCGGCCTCGACACTCTATGATTGAACGAACCATGGGGTACTCTCTTTTTCTTTGACTTTTATGCTTGGAAAATTTACCAAGATGTCGTTCAATATGGCACCCTTTATCTATGTACTCGATGAACCAGTTTGTTATAGGTTGCATCAGTTCATTGACTAGACTTCTTTGCTGTTCGTCTTTGGTAAATCTATATTTCATACTATTTTTAGACTCAAACTTATGGTAGTGTTCTTCAATTCCATATTTGACCAATATCACCACTTTTTCATCAACAACCTCTTTTCCTTCTCTAATTGATTCCACTTGTTCATATTCAACATGGCATAATAATCCTCTTCTTTAATTGAATTCACTTTCTCTTTTCCATAACTACAATTCACACACTCTCTCTAACTCATTGCATTCCCCCAACAACACATCAACATACTCACACTCCTTAGGGAGCACAACTCCACTAGGCATCACCCCATGTGAGGAGAGACTACATTGATTGACATACCGCTTGAGGAAGAGCTTCAATTTACACAAAGAGCTAAAAAATGATCTTCATTTTCTTCTTTCATTGCTCAAGAAGAAGTTTCTCTTAATGATCACAATCAAATCTACAATTTTTCCTTTGATTGTTTTGCATTAAATTTGGTGGTCTATTTTCACTTGGTCGTGGTCATCCAAACCAAAACACTATTTTTCTTCCAATTTACACTAACTGTATTTTGGTGTTTAGGATACAAAATTTCAAATGATGTTGTGCCTTTAATTTATCAACTCTTGGCACATATGACTTAATCCCAGATCCAATGCTTAGGTGTGGAGAAATCTTAGCCTCACATAGGTTTAAAAACTTCTGTTTACTTAAGTTTTAGTGTCTGGGCATGATATGCCTGAGGGCCAGAACTGTGCCTTTCCACCAAACACACTTATATAACCAACCAAAATGGCCCTTAAGCCTATTTTGGTCTAAATCACAAAAATTCATTAACACATTAAAGGGATTACAACCCCCTAATGAAAAACCCAATGCTTTTCCACATAGTCTGCTAATGTCATCACTTCCATGTGGAATTATTTGAGTGATGCCATGTGACACTAAAATTCGGTCCACTTGGCCATCTAAACTTTCCAAAACCACTTGCTATGTCTCATGCTCCTGTGTTGTGACGCCATCATTCTTTCCATGCCATCACCACCTATCTACCACCTCTCACCTTCTTATTCAGCCATGTTGGATATTTTCTACATCACTGCTAGTGTTAATCCATCTATCTCAGTATGAAGGAGGGTCTTGAATTCTGTGTTTTGCAATGCATTTATTTGTTAATAAAAAGTGGCTTAGGGTGAGAATTTCCTGTCAAATTCTATTCTCTATCAAACTAATGCAATATCTTTCTAACACCTTCTTTCTGGGAAAATTAGTGTCTTGTCGAAAGACTAACCCTCTAGGTTTGGCAGCTACCCTAGAAACAACAGTTTAAAGCAATTTAATAACTTTTCCTATGTCTAACAGATAAGAAAAAGATAGTGGAACCATCCTGGAACTTCCGCTTAATCTCTTGCTTGATCTCTCTCTCCTTTGGCAGATCCTGCAACTCCTCCTTGTACTTAACACGCTTGGAGAGTACCTGCACAAGCACAACAACAAAGAACTTTCAAAGCATTGTGATCTATTACAACATAAACATTATAGAATCAGATATATAACGAACAAATGAAAGCATTCACAATTACACAATCAATTGGAAAAATCCTGAAGAACTTTATTAATCATAAGGAGAGTTACAACCCAGTTGTCTGATCCAGCGCCATCCTCTCAGCATCAATCCTTCTTCACCTCACGAATTAGCAGGAACACACCAACAAGAATACAGTTCCCTCTCCTCAATACTAAAACTAGCAGCACTTACTTGCAATTCACAACAATTCAGCCTTCTGATCTCTTGGATTGGAGATCCATTTATAGATATTTGCAAGGGTGTGAGTCATCCATGGGGTTTGATTAGTGTCATTCCACTTGTTAAAATTGGTTCCACAAGAGAGGGGAATTGGAGATGTTTTCCTAATTCCCTTGGTCATCCTTGGGCGAATTCAGAGAGGCAAGTGGCACAGGAGAAGTTTCTAGAAGATTCCATGAGCAACCAACTAACAAACTGTCTCGGAAATTGGTCCATCCTCGCCCATCACACCCTATAGAAGGCCTAAACAGTATGCATCGCACCCTGACAGTGTAGCAGTTAGTATGCATCACACTTTGACAGTGGAGCAGTCAGTATGGTTCAGTTTAGGTAGTTTCTGGATGATTTCTGAGATGGAACTTTTGGGGAATGATGCACTCAGATGACTAAGTTCCTTTAGGGTATGAAACAACTCTTTTAGGGGTTGATAAGCCCTAGTTCATCGACATATAAGTTTGGGGTTGATGTGCCCAAATATGTCTATAACAGTTGACCCCTAAAGCATGAGGTCATAAATGTTCATGTCCAGTGAAATGCTTTATCATGAGGATCCGAAGTTTCTAACTGGGAGGTGGCATGCATAAGTTACAATACAATACATCATCATAATATGATTTTTCATGAACTAGCTGAGGGAGGCATTCCCATGCTCAACTTTATAAATTTCATTTCATGTACGTTGATCAGATAGTCGTCTGTAGATATAGACTTGTGATTCTACAGATATAGAGTCGTAATCCATGATTAGGATGACCATCTGTGTAAAGTTTTTGTATATTTGATGTCTTCATATCCTCGAATATATTGCAGCCCAGATGGATGAAACTAGATCCAGGGTCTTCAAACTCATTCAATCTTCACTCGATGTACAAGTCAAACCATGTGAAGAGATGTCCTAAAGTCGAACATGGAAAGACATCGCCTGATTACTAGCCAATGATGTGAGTTGTTAACAGACGCGAGAGGAATCATCTATAATGATAATGATCCTCAAGGTACTACAGTACATTTCACGTGGTGTGAATACATGATCTGATGTCGAACACCACGCAAAATCTTTCGGTTGAAGACCATTGATGTCAACCTGTCGCCGGAAGTGAGAAACTTGCCATTGATGTAAACAAGCTTCAAAGCATTGAAAGGGTGTTTTTAAGTCAACTTCTTGGATAATGAGCTGATGTCGACAAGAAGTGACTCGTCATAGGAGGGCCTTAATGTATCCCACATCTACGACATGAAACGAAGCAAATGATTTCTTGAGGTGAAAATGAATTGGCAACACAAGGTTCAGGAATGGCGATCATGAAAAATGAAAGCTGGAGGTATTGCAGTGTATGAGACATTAACTGGAAGATGACTTTCAACTAAATGACTTCTCTTGAACATGTCGGCAACACTGAGATGAATTGGTAGCGTTAAGCCCAAAAGATGGATGGTATGAAAGACCACTGGCATGATGACCGATGAACGGAATAACCCAACCGAACTCAATCATGGAGATGAAGTGAAAGTGTCATGTTCAAGAGTGACTTGCTACCATAAATTCTTCAAGTTTTTTCCCTTTTTCCCCAGTCATTGTTGACCAGTGCCTCTTTATTTTTGTCAAGCTTGAGGAGGATAACACATGCTTGTTCTATAATTCGCCCTTCAGGCAAACTCGTTGCTATTTGAGGTTTTAACGAGTCTAGCGACAATGAAACTCGGTCTTTTCTAGATGGACAAGTTTGTCGCTATTATTTTAACGAGTTTAACGACAAGAATAACTCAGTCCTTTTCATGTTTAGAGAGTTTTAAAAGGGATGAAAAGAAAAACTCCATAAGTTATTTTTTCGTTAAATAATCCCTTAGGTCCGAAAAAGGATTAAATAATACAGGAGGGATGACATTTCCAAGACTTTAACGAGCTGGAAAGGACAAGCGCTCGACAATCTTTTCATGTTTAAAGAGTCTGAAAAGAGTTTAAAGAGGAATCTATTTTGAGGAACGAGTGGTGTTTAGGGTAGCAACTGGTTCCGATGATGTTGGAACTTCTCAAAACATGTTGATTAATGTGAAGAGGCTGGCTAATAAGACCACTCATTGCAACTGTTCCTCAAAAAGGGTAAAACAACCAAGTGAAAGCATATGATCGACCAAAGGGATAGTGGCGATGGGATGAACACAACCGAGGCTCAAAAGGCTGATAGAATGGCAATCATAAGGGTTAAAAATTGAAAATGGGTTCAATTTTAGACAAGCTTGAATCATAGGGAACTATGCTTGGATTCAGTTTCATGTTTACACAAGCTTGAAACGAAAATGTATATGCTTGAGTTGGTTTGCATGCCCTCAGCTTGATGAAAGGAAGAGTCTCCTGTAACCAGATGGAAGTCACTGCGACGAAGCAGGGTGGTTATCCAACACCTCTTTGGCTTTGTCCAGATAGACAAAGGTGAATGGTGTGATAGACCAATCACATAACCTACAAGGAAACTTATCTTTACCATTAGGTGCATGCCCCCCAAGCTTTATTACATTCACCTAACTAGACTGCTCATGGCTATCAGGTGGATGGAATGAAGGTTCTTTTATGAGATCAAGTGAAAGACTCGATTGGGATTTTACGAGATCTAATCAAAGACTCAACTTGGAACTTTTCTCCAGGGGTCCTTGTTTCATTTTTTAATGAGCTTGACACAAGACAAGGAAATCTGCTCAGATTCCTTGTTTCATTTTTTAACGAGCTTGACACAAGACAAGGAACTATGCTCATTGGCCTGTTTCATTTTTTTAACGAGGTTGACATAGTAAAAGAACTGTCCTCATAGACCTTTGTTTCATTTTTTAACAAGGTTGACACAAGACAACTAATTATCCTTAGACTCCTTGTTTCATTTTTTAACGAGGTTGACACAAGATAACGAACTATCCTCGGAGGTTTGTTTCATTTTTTAATGAGGTTGACACAAGACAATGAACTATCCTCGAAGACCCTTGTTCAAAACTCATAAGTGGTCATGAAGGAGAGATCTGGTTCCAATGTCCCCAGTACATAATGTACAACATCACTGAATTGATCGTCAGTTGATGTAGGTATGGAACATGTTGCCACATAATTAACCCGTGGCAGGGATGATACCATTGGTACAAAAGGACCATTTAGGGAAGATGGTTGACTAGGAGCCATATTTGGACCGGGAAATGAAAGTTGGTCAATGGTGACAATCCTGCCTTCATGCGAGAAACAAATCACTCGAAAGAGTGTTGAAACAATAGCTCCCATGTGATAAACATAGTCACGCCCAAGAAGTAAATTGTATTCTAAAGGGCTTGGGACTACCATCACATTTAGATAAATGATTTTTCCTCCCAAAGTTATAAGTAACTGAGGAAGGATCCCTAATGGTCATGTTAGCACCTAAATCTGCCTTAGGCTGAAGGAAGGCAAAAATTAGGGTGACCACAAACCACGCTCAGTCTGGTAGCTAGCCCTACCAGAGCAAGAGAGGGCTCTCGCTGAGTCACGCTCAGTGAATAGATAATCGAAAACGGTCTGAGATGAGTTACAATGAAATATTTACCTTAGGATAGTAAGTGAATAGGGATTCTGTAAACAATTTTCATGAATGATCAAGCTTCTGGGATGTATATGGGACTGGCGCTCAGCAAAGAACAGAGAATTGATTATGAAGGCACAGATTATTCCGTGAGGCAAGGTAGGCGGAAAGAGCATCAATTTCGGTTTAAGGTGATGCGGAATGGAAATATTGCTGAAGAAAGTGAAAAGGGCATAGTCGCATGAATCCTTTTCAACAGAAGAATAACACTGCACATGAAATTTTCCCACAGGCAGAGCAATATAAATTGAATTCTACCTAATCTCACTTAGAAAATTTCACTGAAATGAAATGTGAATTGAATTATGAAACATAACAAGATACATATGGAACATAAGAACACATTTTCTACACTCACAACCACAAGAATCTCATGAAACAGAGCC
This sequence comes from Pinus tabuliformis, assembly GCA_031772625.1. Lineage (NCBI taxonomy): Eukaryota > Viridiplantae > Streptophyta > Pinopsida > Pinales > Pinaceae > Pinus > Pinus tabuliformis. The sequence goes on from CM062815.1 coordinate 890,235,543, forward strand.
TCTGCCTTTCATTAATTCTCTGTAAAAAATACACAGTGCAGAAACAAAGTTTCTTTCCCACAGTCTCCCAGAAGTTACAAGCCAGCCAACCCTTTGCAAATAACTTTCATACAATATATAGAATGTGTGGAGAAGAGATAGAACACCCAGGGGTTGGGAAGTTACTCAAATCATTACGAAATGGAGATGGAGAGCCAACCATCAGCTACCGGTGCAACGCTCTCAAGCATGAAATTTGGCTGGGGTGACCCTTTGCATTCTTTTGCCACTTGGATAGATGCCCATCTGGAGAGAAAATTCTTTAAATGCCACCTTTGATTTCGAAAAACCAAAGTGTAGATGACTGGGCCCACTTGGAGAAGTCGCGACCCGAAATTTCGCGAAACGGGAGCAAATTGGCAGTTTTTTCCTCTGTGCGCCGTGCCAAATTCTCTGTGCATCATGCCACTTTGGAGTCTGTTTTGGGGCACTTGTAGGTGTCCAAAATGTGCCCAAGTTGGCTTGCTGGAAAGCCTGTCATGTCTAATTTCTAACCCCACTAGAATTTCCCAATTTGGTGCTCATTTTCCCCTCCAAATCTTCATTCTCCCAAGACTGCTTTCTGTGTGTTAAAAAAGTGGCAGAGAGGCCATTTTTGGGTGTTTTTTGACCTTAAGGAGACCCAGATTTTGTCAAAATTTCTTGCCCGGACACTAGTAGTCGTAATTTTCGATGCTGAATCCAAATATGCAAGCCGTTTCTCGATTAGAGTCCTATAATTTTAGCGTCGCGCCAGTGGCGCGGCGCATAGGGAGGAGTTTCCTGTTTTGTGCCCAAAAAATTTGCCTGTGACCAAAATTTGCCCAAATTCTTTGAAATTTGCACTAGAGGATCTCTATGGGGTGACATGCTGAGCCAAGGAAGCGTCAGCCAAGATTCTAAGCCTATCTTGCTCTTTTTCTTGCTTTACCCTTCTTGTTGCTTTCCTCAGTTTTGCTTTTAAACTCCTTATCCGGGCCTGTGCACTCATGTTCCGCACCCTGTAACGGAAAGTCATGTGCCTCAATATAGCAAGGTTCCGATCAGATTTGTCTAACAGCCTCTCAAAATGCATGTTGACCCTCTCAAGGTTGGCCTCCCGATCTTCATTGGTTGCTTGCTCCAAAGATGTGAGCGGAACCCTTCTTCTTTGAGCAGCTTGGCGATGCTCGCGGATGTTCTGCAGCTCCATGATTGTCTGTTGGTCCTCAAGCTGTTTGTTTCTCCACTCTAGGTAGTTCATGTTCCACTTGGCCCTTTCTAAATTAATGGACAAGTCTTCAATCTCTGATTGCTGCTCCAGGATGATCTCTATAAGCTCCTCATTGGTTGGTTCTGCATCTGTCTCATCATCCTCGAGGAGAACAAATTCGGTCTCTTGCTCACCTGATGGCCCTTCCTCCTGCACTGGATCCTTGCCCTTATCCTGCGCCTGTGATGTTGATGTTGGAAGCGAGGCCCCTTGTTGTTGGGAAAAGTATCCAATACGGAATGACCCTATCCCACTCTAAGGGTGATAGTTCCTTAGCAACAATCAAAGCAAAGCTATTTGAGATTACTTCTTTATGAGATGTAAAAGAGGGGAGAAAGAGATCCACTAACCGATGTCTTTCGCTAATGGTTGATCCAATCTTCTCTCCTTGCTGCTTGCTCCCAGCTCCTTGCTCTCTCACTGGCCCAGCTACACCAAGATCCTGCAAAATGGCAAGAGAGGGAAACTACAAGAAGCATACATTCATAATTGATTCAAGGATTAGAATAAATCAAATACACAAGTATAACAATACACCATTGAGACACATGCATATAGAAGAACCTCAAATGCTTTATTAATGGAAGAAGTAAGGTTCAGGAAGTGATACAACCATAAGAGGCCCAATCCAGCATCACCTTCCCAGCAGAAAGAAATCTCTTCTTCACCTCCAAAGCAAATCACCCAATAGTTCTATACTCAAACCAACAGCAATTCTTTACATTCACAAGATTCCAGCCTCCCTAGACCTCATGAGAGAGATCTATATATAGGAGTTTTGGAGAAAGGATGAGTCAGCTTGAGGCTGGCATGAAGCTGACTAGTGTCCTCTCCCACTTCAGTTCTTCTTCAGTTCTTGAGTCCACTTGGAGGTTCTTGCTTCCACTTGGAGATCTAGAACCTCTTACTCATCACCAGTCGAATTCCTTGATCCAAGTGTCATTTTGGAAGCTTCCTGGGCATTGACACCTTGAGGAATGACTGTGCCACATGTCCAAACTCGCCCAGTGCAGGTAGCCTTCTTTGCAGTTGACATTCAACGCAGGTAGACAGTGGAGCAGTTGACATTCAGCGCAGATGCTCAGTGGAGCAGTTGACATGATCCAAAATTGCCTTGTTTTTGAGTGTTTTCAGGTGGAGAACTTTTATTCAGTGCTGTGGTTTGCTGACCTTGTTCCTCTAGGGGTAGGAACAACATGTTTAGGGACTTTGGATCCTTTAGATTATGGACATTTCATGCTTCATGCTGTAAGGCACAAAAATGTCTATAACAGTTGCCCCCTAAAGTATGAGGTCGTTTATCGGGTGAAATGCTTTATCAGGAGGATCCGAAGTTCATTCAATCGCTGAGAGGTGACCTGTAATAAGATACAATACAATACATTATTTTTCATACTGCTTTCATGATCTAGCTGAGGTGGGCATTCCCATGCTCAGCTTTATAAATTCATTTTGGTACATAGAACAGACGATCGTCTGATGGTAGACTGATAATTTTGGTGAAAATTATCATCCTTTGAGTAGGATGATCATCTGCTGCAATGATGTACATGTCAAATGTCTTTATAGTTCCTGAATATATATCGCAGCCCGGATGGATGAAACTAGATCCGGGGTCTTCAAACTCGTTCGATCTTCACTCTAAGTACAAGTCGATCCATGTGAGAATTGCGCTGAAGTCGAACATGGAAAGACATCGCTTGATTACCGGTCAATGATGTAAACCGTTAACAAGCGCGAGAGGAATCACCGATAATGATAATGACCCTCAAGGTACTGCAGTACAATTCACGTGGTGTGAATAAAGGACTTGGCGTCGAACACCACGCAAAATCTTCTGGTCGAAGGTCATTGATGTATACCTGTCGCCGGAAGTGAGAAACTTGCCATTGAGGCATGCAAGCTTCAAAGTACTGAGGGGGGTGTTCCTAGATCAACTCCTTGGATAATGAGCTGATGTCGACAAGGAGCGATCCGTCAAAGGAGGGCCTTAATGAATCCCACATCAGTGACACGAAACGGAACTAATGATTGTGATAGAGGTGAAAACGATCTGTGAAATATGATTCAGGGTGGCGGTCATGAAAGGATGAAAGATGATGTATGGCAGTGGATGGGACATGGTTGACTCTTTCTGAACAACATCTCTTGAACATATAACGACACTGATGCGATGGATCGGTAGCATTACCCCAAATGTGGATGGTTTGGCGAGACCATGGTGATGAGACCGGTGAATGAAACAACCCAACCCGATGTGATACGGAGGAAAAGTGTCATGTTCAAGAGCAACTTGCTACCATTAAAGCTTTGAGGTTCTCCCAATTTTTCCCCAGTCATTTCTGACCAGTACCTCTTTATTTTTGTCAAGCTTGAGGAGGATAACATATGCTTGTTCTATAACCTGCCCTTCGGGCAAGCCCATCGCTATGTTTTAACGAGCCTAGCGATAGGGAAACTCGTTCTCGTCTAAAGACAAGTTTGTCGCTATTTAATCATTTGAACGAGTCTAACGACAAGGAAAACTCGGTCCTTTTCATTTTTAGAGAGTCTGAAAAGGTACATAAAGTTAACTCCAAAATTCCTTTTTCGTCATCTAATCCCTTAAGTCCGAAAAAGTATAAAACAATACAGAAGGGATGAGTTTTCGATAACTTTAACGAGCCGAATAAAACAAGCGCTCGACCTTTTTGTGCAATAATCCCTCAGGTCCAAAAAGATTAAAATCTAGAGGAGGGATAGCTCTTCCGGTCCTTTTAACGAGCTGGAAGGCCAAAACTCGGCAATCTTTTCATATTTTACGAGTCAGTTGAAAAGAGCTTAAAGAAGACTCGTCTTTTGAGGAACGAGTGATAAACAGGGATAGCAACTGATTCCAGGTACAGGTTGGAATTTTCCAATCACGGCAGTGTCACAAGGATGGCTAGGTGAAATCACTCTTCGCAGCTGTTCCTCAAAATGGGTAAACAATCATATGGAGGTGAACGATCGGCCAAATGAAAGTGGAGGTGGCAGGTGCAAACACGACCAAGGCTTTTTATGGCTGATAAATTTACGATCACAATGGTTATTTACCGGGATGGGTTCATTTTTTATTTAAAAATGAGCTTAAACTCTGGAGGAAACCTTGCTCACTGCTTATATTTATTTTTTAACGAGCATGAAGACCGCGTTAAAACTGCTCTGATCTTGCGTTTATTTTTTAACGAGCATGAACTTTATGCTAAAACTGCTCGAATTACCAGTCATAAGATAAGAATGTCTCCTGAAAGATCCCATTTTTTATCGAGCTTGCGCCTTACCAAAGCTATGCTCACTCATCCTTTCTTTGTGCAAGTTCGGAAATGGCTAATCCTACGAGTTTAAAGGGTTAGACCTACAGGTTTAAAGGGAGGACCTAAAAATTTAAAAAATAAATAGTCGCCCCTTGCTTGCACTCCAAAAGGTTGCATGCCCCCAGGTATAAAACAGTGTTTCAAGGTTACCTCTACTTTTCTGCCATCGAAACTTTCGTTTCACCGGGAGAGGTACCTCTTTCAGGTTACCCAAAGATTATCTCGTTAATCTTTCAAACAAAACATTTCTTTGGCAATGTCTACCGAAATAGACAAGGGTGAATGACTGGTGCCAAACACGTAACTTTGACAAAAGAATCCTATTCCATAACAACCCCTCTTCCATCCACGGACGGGGTACGGACCAGTCATATTCTCCCGCGGAAACCTACTCTATACCTAAAGGTTCCCTGCCGAAGCAGGCCAGGATGCATGCCCCCTGGGTTCCAGCCCCATCTTTCCGAATCACTCGCACTCATCGGGAAGAAGGACTGGGGGTGGAGACATTTCTTGATTGAATAGACCATTCAGGGTTGGTATGTGACTATTTGCGATGCATGGTCCCGGAAATGAAAGTTGGTCTACGAGCTTGACCATTCTTCCTTCGTGTGGAAAACACATTACTCTAAAGAGTGAGGAGACTATTGCTCCCATGCAATATATATAGTCTCGTCCAAGGAGTAGGTTATAATCCAAGGGTCCTTGAACGACCATCACGTTCATTTGAACGGCCTTCCCTTTCAATGTTATGGGCATATTGGGGAGGATCCCTAATGGTCGATTGGTTCCTTTATCGAAACCCGAGAGATTTCTTATCTCAGGCAAAAGCGCCGGGGAACCCAGTGCTTTCCAAGCAACAGAGGAAAGGATACTCACAGATGCCCCTTCATCAATGATAGTGCTAGCCATTACCATTCTGTATATTTGGACTATGATTCTGAATGGTATACTGGCTGGCAACCGGGGTCTGCCTAGTTGGTTCCAATCAAAGGACACAACCAGGTTGCTTGGTGGTGGGACTGAATACACGGCCGGATATGACCCTGACGATGTTCCTTCCTGCGATAAAGGAATGGGCGCATTGCCCTGATGCTCGTCGGAGTCTGTGTTGATGAAAAGAATCTGGATGGTGTCATCCTTATTCTCTTCAGTGAGGGTGTCATTTGAAGATGAATCTTCAGTGACGGTGTCATTTGAAGATGAAACTTCTGAAGGGAGAACCGGGTCAACTGCCGTTTCGACCTTTGGACTTTCGTCCGGTCTGGATTCAGTAGGTTCATTTTCAATGACTGACGCTTCAGCTGACCACTTGAGCGGGCCAGTTGTATTCTCAACCAACAAAGGACTTGGCACGAGTTTTTTGTATCCAGGAGGAAGTCTCAACGGTGAAACCGGACGATCTTCCAAAACTCTCTTCGCTTCATCTAAGAAGGGACAACGGTGGATGGCGTGATCGCCTTCACACAGTCTGCAGGGGGATCTTGTTCCCCCTCTTTGTCTTGAACCTTCACTTTCGCTGGTTGACGGTAAGCATTCAACATGGCTATCAGAGGTTGATGCTCCCGAACTGTGCAAACGAGGGGACCAGTCCCTTAGTATCCGGGGAATACAGGGACAATCTCTATGGAAGTGGTCTCCTCTACATATGACACATGGCGATTTAGGCCCGGTCTGTGCTGTGTGTGGATTTTCGTCAGATGTCTTTTGCTTGCCCCCAGTCGCCTTAGGCTCCTTCTTCTTCTTCTCTCTCTTCTTCTTCTCCTTCTTCTCCATGGGAGCTTGGCTTTTGCCGGCTCTACCTTGCGAAGATGAAGGATTGGAGGAAGAGTTATAGGAAGTAGAAGGCTGGTGGGCAGCTCTAGACTGATCTAACTGTTGACTCGACTGTTCAGGAACCATGGTGTTCTGAACTACATTGGTTGAGAATAGCCAGATTGGCAGGCCAATTGTCAGTCCTGGAAGCGACAATGTGGCCATGTGGGGCGCACCAACTTCTCCCCAAGAGGAGAAAGGACTAGGATTTCCATCATAGGGAATTCCTTGGTTGGTGTGTTCCATGTTCTCAACCTAAAGATCAACGCAGGAATAGGAGGTGATTATGTTCCGTTTAAAATAAATTTTATAACGACGCTTTAGACACAACTTGCTTTTTCACTTTTTAAGAGTCGAGAAAAAGCTAAAGATGACTCTAGTCTCCTTCGATGTTTTAACGAGCCCAAAGTGACAAATGCTCGGATGGACTTTTTCAGTTATAAAGTTTGAAAAAGGCCAAAAGAAACTACTCTGGAGTTCTAGGCAGAGGGTGTGCCAAACTTTTCGCAAAACCACAGAATACGTTTTACGGTACGAGTGGTCGATCTTCGTGAATGTTGTGTTCACTGCATTGCGATCAGTAGGGCAGCCGTCACGGCTTCCTATGGATAAAGGCTTTGTTCCTATAGGGCTCTCCCAATATATACTCGACGGTACGTGGGAGCACAAGTCCGTATTGATACTTATCGCTTCACTGTGGAGGAATCACCCAACCACTCAACGCTAAGATATCACGTTTAACGACGCCGGAACACGTCTCTAGATTAGACCTCTATGTGTTTGCGTTATGTTTCAATGCGTTGTTATGTAAATTCAATTTATTTTAGGTTGATCTTGTTTAGCAGTTTGCCTTTATGGATCACCATGAGATGTATGGTACAACTCCTAAATGCAGTCTAAAGATGAGAAGCAAGCTTTTTCAATCTTTTCAACTTATGAAAATCTTAACTACTGAGGGAAAAGAAAGACATCATCTTTTCACACAGATCATAGAGCACACACTAATGCACTTTTTCCTAAATCAACAAGCAAGCTGTCAAAATGCACATGCACAATGCAGGTATTTCTTTTCTCTTTCTTAATGTTGGTGTACTACAAAAAAGAAAGCTGTTGTATAACTTTGAATTCAATTTCAAGTGAAAGCAAACAAGATTTTGTCCAAAATCAAAAGACACCTTAAGATTTACTTGTTTCAACACTAGAAATACATAAATTCAAACCATATGACGAAAGCAAAAGCTCAATCCGCTATGAACAGCAAACAAACTAACTCTTAAGATCAGAACGACACTTATCACAGGTCTAGATCTAAGAGGCCATAGCAAGACTAGTTCACTTTCGTTATGGGAAACTGCAAATGATGTAAGAAATACACAAAGAACAAATACAGTTTCTTTATACAACCGAGGTGGAATAGTGGCAAAGAAAGGTGGTTTCAGATAGGCACATTGACTGATAACAGGCTGCAAAACAAAGATGAAAACAGGGCAACAGAAAGCAGAGAACCCCAGCTGCACAAGGCCACACTGGTTCAGCGCAGGTAGAACACTGTCAGTTTGACATTCAGCGCAGGTAGCCCCTTCGGGACCTGCGATGAAATGCAGACTGCCTTCACATTGCCTGCAATGAAGAGAGAAACTCTCGTTTCTCTTGGTTTCGGGTTACAGATTGCTCAAAAATCAACAATTTTTGGCCAAATCAAAGCTACCAATCAAGTACACACTAAAGGATGATTCAAAGGAGGATGAAAAGCTATCACTAAGAGCTGTTCAGAGTCCTTGTGGATCAGCTCTTCAAATCATAAACATGCCCAGAAACTGAGCTAGAGTAGCTTCCCTCTACTTTGCATTTGAAAGATCCAAATGCAGTTCGATTCGGTACTCCCTGTGTTTAGGAAATGAATAGCAAAAACACAAACAACCAACAAGATACGTTCCCCAGCGGAGTCGCCAATTTGTTGTTGGGAAAAGTATCCAATACGGAATGACCCTATCCCACTCTAAGGGTGATAGTTCCTTAGCAACAATCAAAGCAAAGCTATTTGAGATTACTTCTTTATGAGATGTAAAAGAGGGGAGAAAGAGATCCACTAACCGATGTCTTTTGCTAATGGTTGATCCAATCTTCTCTCCTTGCTGCTTGCTCCCAGCTCCTTGCTCTCTCACTGGCCCAGCTACACCAAGATCCTGCAAAATGGCAAGAGAGGGAAACTACAAGAAGCATACATTCATAATTGATTCAAGGATTAGAATAAATCAAACACACAAGTATAACAATACACCATTGAGACACATGCATATAGAAGAACCTCAAATGCTTTATTAATGGAAGAAGTAAGGTTCAGGAAGTGATACAACCATAAGAGGCCCAATCCAGCATCACCTTCCCAGCAGAAAGAAATCTCTTCTTCACCTCCTTCAAAGCAAATCACCCAATAGTTCTATACTCAAACCAACAGCAATTCTTTACATTCACAAGATTCCAGCCTCCCTAGACCTCATGAGAGAGATCTATATATAGGAGTTTTGGAGAAAGGATGAGTCAGCTTGAGGCTGGCATGAAGCTGACTAGTGTCCTCTCCCACTTCAGTTCTTCTTCAGTTCTTGAGTCCACTTGGAGGTTCTTGCTTCCACTTGGAGATCTAGAACCTCTTACCCATCACCAGTCGAATTCCTTGATCCAAGTGTCATTTTGGAAGCTTCCTGGGCATTGACACCTTGAGGAATGACTGTGCCACATGTCCAAACTCGCCCAGTGCAGGTAGCCTTCTTTGCAGTTGACATTCAATGCAGGTAGACAGTGGAGCAGTTGACATTCAGCGCAGATGCTCAGTGGAGCAGTTGACATGATCCAAAATTGCCTTGTTTTTGAGTGTTTTCAGGTGGAGAACTTTTATTCAGTGCTGTGGTTTGCTGACCTTGTTCCTCTAGGGGTAGGAACAACATGTTTAGGGACTTTGGATCCTTTAGATTATGGACATTTCATGCTTCATGTTGTAAGGCACAAAAATGTCTATAACACCCCTTCCACCCCGGGTGGAGATAACACTCGCTTTGCTGCTGCAAACAACGATCTACTGCCCTTCTGGTATGTGATGTATACTGGCATGGTGGCAGTATCATGGCTTTCAAACTAATGTGAAGGACTCCCCACCTCATGCTCAAACTGATGTGAAGGACCCCCCACCTCATGCTCAAACTCTGATATCACCGGTGGAGCACTGAAGAAATCACGGGAGATGAAGTCCTCCCAAGCAATACCCTGCAATCCCAACTGATGGTCCACCAAAATCCGGATAAGAGCAAAGTGATAAACGTTGTTGAGCTGCTGTCGAGGGGTCTTGCGCTGCATGAAGTTTTTCATCTTCTCAATGTTGTCGCAAATGAAAAATGGGAGGCTCATCATCCGCACCCGGGTGAAGTGCATGTGCAACCTGATGTGATATGCATAAAGGCGAGAAAACCTCCCCTCACAACTGAAATACTTCATGATCAATCTCATGAGTGGGGTATACTCATCTCTCAAAAATCTGAATGGAAAAACTCTGGTGAGCTGGCTCAAACAACTGTTCTTGATGTAAGGCTCATAAAGATGCCTCTCCACCTTATTTTTCTTATGCCACCGTTCCCCAACGTTCGATATTCCTGTTGCCACTGATATGGTTTCCGGTGTCAATGTGAAAGTGACCCTAGCCAGGACAGATTGACCTCCCTGCAGATGAAGTGCAAAAAGGCGGGCCAACTCATGATGGACTCTGACATTTGCCACCTTTTGAAAAAATTCATAACATGCCAAGTGCTGGAAACAAGACATGGTAAGCGGGCATGCCTGCAGCTCAGTGAGGGTGTTTGGCTCATCTCTAAGATGTCTGCCACTCTGGTGATGTCTCCTATGGGCCCTCTCTCCTGAAGATGTGCCACTGTGGGTCCCCTCCTCATACTCTGATGAATTTTTTAATGCCATTACTGCTGTTTGTACCTTGAGTTTTATGCTGCCCTCTGAATCCAATGAAACTGATAGATGCTCTGAAAATCTGTCACCAAGGGGACAATAAAACAGGGAGTGTTAGGAGGGGAATGATGAAAAGGGAAATAGGAGTTTAAAAGGAAAGTTTATTAGGGATTTGGGAGCGTTTTGGGTATGGTGTTTGATGGGGTAGGGCTTGGGTATTTTGAGCCATAGGAATAAAGGGAACGAATGGATATGATTACAGTGGAGCTAGGGTGATTATTAGGGAAAACTGCTACAGGGGAATTAGCTGATAGAGGTAGGGTAGGAGCATGCTTTGGCAATAATGTCACTGTAGCAAAACCCTAGCTTCTTGACCTTCATTGTGTCATCTTTTTTTTACTTTTAAATTTTTTTGCATTTGATTCATGGTCATCATAATCACATTCCTCTACAAGTTTAAATGTCAGTGGTGTAGGTAGTTGGGCTACCTCTTCAATTTGAGGGTCATTCACAAAAATTTCGGGCAATTTAATGAATTTTTGGGCTTATAAGTCTATGCGTCGCGCGCTTTGCCCAGTGCACCGCGCGCCGGGTATGCGCCGCGCCAGTGGCGATTTTGCACTGTGGTCGGGCTCCCAGTGTGCCGCGCACTGTAAACTCGCCCAAATTTACTTGAAAAATAGGGGAGAGGGTTTTAGTGGCGGTTTTAGGATGGTTTCCTTAGGAAACATGATGGAATGGAGGCGGGAACGATGAGGAGTGAGGGGACAAGGGGAGGGGAGTAGAACCTTGGTGCTTATCATCACATTTTGCAACCCCATTTCACGTTTTTTCTTGATGATTTTTCATGGTCGGTCTTGTGCTTTTGGGGCACCATTTAAATATCTTATGCACACCAAATCATTGACAAATTTGAGAGAGGAGAGGTGTCAACAGGGCCTACCTCTTGATTTGCTAGCCTTCACCGAGATTTGGAATGATTTGCACTGTTTTTGTGCCCCTGGCCGTGTGCGTCGCGCGCCAAGCTCAGTGCACCGCGCGCTGGGTGTGCATCGCGCCCTTGCCAAAATTGAATGGCGGGCAGGCTGGGTGTGCGCCTCGCCCTCTGTGTGCGCCGCGCTCTCTGTGTGTGCCACGCTCCCTGGTGTATGCGCCGCGCCTTCCAACACCACCTCTCACTCACTCAAACTCTTCACTATTTCGCTCTCTCACCTTTGGAATTTCTCTCCAAGCTTGCAAGAGCAAAATGGTTTTGCTTTGGGCCACAACAAGTATATATAGGCTTGGGAGAGATGGGTTTGATTTTTTCTTCTTTGAAAACCCACTTTCTAATGTTTGTGTTTTGCACTTTTTTCATTGACTTTAAAACACCCTAATTTTCATTTTTTCTTTGAAATTTTGGCTCAAATAATGAAATTTTTGGCATTTCTTTGCGGGGACTGTGTGACTGGGCATCTGGCCAAAGAAACCATGGCTGCATCTGAAAAATCAACTTGTGCATTTTTGGAAAATTTTGTCATAGTTGACCTTGTTTGACTTTTCTTCAAAACAGAGTTTTGAAGAAGAGTCAATGTCTCTTCAAGTGATGATGAAGCTTTCAGAACCATAGTTGTATAAGGTCTCCCTCTGCCCTGCATGGCTTGTTCTAGACATGTTTTCGAGGACAAAATCGATGATTTTCTAGACCCAATCATAAAAATGACTTTGCCCTGTAAAGGACCAGACCTGGACTGTCATGAGTTTCAGTGATTATGGACCAAGACCTGAGCCAGCAGGGGCCAGACATGAGGGAAAATGTCTAGCATGACTTTCTCCGTCAGATCATGGCATGTCCCTAGCGAAATGCAGCTGAGTGGATGGAGCGGGACACCTAAAATTGAAATGCAAAAAGAGTTTTGATCTCTGACAGAGGGCTGACCAAACCGACTCTAACATTGGCTCCAATGGGGGATGGTAGCTCCTTGGAGGTGCCAAGAACAGTAGATCTCTGGAGGAGCTAGACAGTGCCTTTTGTCCATTGGGCTATGGAGTCATCATTTGATAAACAGCACAGGACTTTGATTTATTTATAAAACTGGAATAACCAAGAAATTGACTCAAACTTGACAATTGGAATAACTCAAAAACTAACTTTACAGACTGAAACCAAACTGAAATAAAAATGGTATTTACAATGACAGTGGAAGTAGCGTTGATATATCAACAGTGATACCGCTTGAGTAGCCGACCATTGATTGGCCCTTGTTGAGTCTTGAAAATGTCATTCATTTCCATTACACTTTCACTATTATGTCCATTATATCACCTCTATTTCACCTCCATTTCACTACTATGTCACCACATTCATCCCACTTTCATTATCATTGGGCCACATTTATGTTTTTCCAATCTTTATTAATTCTAAGCCTTTTAAGTGAATTTGTGGTTAAAAATTAGAAAATAATGTGCATATGCTTATACCTAACAAATGGGTTGAGATTGTTGACATGTGTAGGTTGAAAGGAGGCTTCTAGAAGACCCTTATGTGGCACTCTAAGGCCAAATTCGAATTTGAGTGGAAAGAATCATGGGATCATGAGGATATGTGTCACATCTCCTATTTGTATTGTAACTCTAAGAAGACATGTGTCTTATCAGTTCCTATTTTGATTAGGACTCTAGAGGTAGAGGGAGAGATTCATGGACTCTCATTAATGAGATGGCTTCTCATCTTTTTGTATAAATAGGAGATCTCTCTCCTTCATTTCTTAGTCTTTTAGCTTGTGAGTCTTTAGCTTGGAGTTTGTAGTTCTTCCTTGATGGCTTTTGAAAGCTTTGGAGAACTTTGTTGTACTTTGTAATTTTGAAGAATTTGAATAAAGCTTTGATGTTCTCAACATGGAAGGAGATGTGAAGTAGATGTCATGGAGCATATTAGAATGTAAGGTAGAGTAGATTTCATTTTGTAAATTTTGCTTTGATTTCATTATGTCATTTGATTGCTTTCAAGTTTGATAGATTAGATTTTTCATTCATGCAATTTTAATTCATGCAAGTGTGTTCAACCGGTTGATTGTAGATTAGTAATGCACATAGCTTTTTAATGACTAATGACATGATGGAATTATCTTGTCCTTCTGCTGATTTATTTTCTTAGTTCTAATTCCAACACTGTTTATTTCTTTCAGTTTTGTTTTGTTCATTTACTTTTCTGCAAGATAGATATTAGACTACTCATGTCATTTTCAGTTACCTCCTATAGCCAGAGCGGGACTACTGGTGAGGGATTGAAGTATGAATGCGTAGTTTGATATTAGTTTATTTTTCTGCAAGTTAGTGATTAGATTACTCATGTCATTTTCAGTTACCTACTATAGCCAGAGCGAGACAACTGGTGAGGGATTGAAGTATGAATGCGTAGTTTGATCTTAGTTTCATTTTATGCAATTTAGATATCATATTACTCAATTTGTTTATGATTACCTCCTATAGCCAGAGGGAGACTACTGGTGAGGGGTCAGAATATGAGTTGATGTAATATGATTTAGTTTACTTTGCTTACAGTTTTTGAATTGCTTTAAGTTCAGTTTTCTTTTTATACATCAGCAAGGATACTGGGTTTCATAGTCACTAGCTCATTGTTTGGTTGTTGCATTCTATTTTGATTGAAGTAGCTGCATATTTACACTTTTGTTTAAGTACTAATTCCATCAATAACATGTTTTAAGATCTTTTGAAGTGTTAAGTTTTGGAAGTTACCATTAGGGACATAGACTTTGTCTTGAAATCTACATCCATACTTGTCCTTTAAAAGTATTCTTAAGACCTTAGAATAGGATTTCCATTTGCATTAGACACTTTAGGAAACCAACAAGAACAAAACCTCAAAAACAACATAAACTATAAAACAACGAAGTAAGAAAAAGGTTAACTAAGCACATATGGTGCACCACACTTCATCAATTTATGATACCCGGATTGATAATTTATGTAGAGCAATTTAAGATGTTAAATTGACTAGACAGCCCTCCAGGACAATCTTCCCTGTTCATTTCCTTCAGAAGAAAGACATTCTGACCCCTATATGTTGCGATCTTGAAAGGACCTTTCCACATATTTTCGAACTTTCCAAGCTTGCCTTTCTCTTCATTCCTTGCATCCCTCTTCAGCACCACATCATCCAACTGAAATTTATCTACTTTTGCTTTTCTGTCATAGATTTTCTTTATCTTCTCGTACAACTTGGATGTGTTCTTGAAAACTTCCTCTCTTGTTTGCTGCAAGTGGATCATTTGATTCAACCTTCTCTGCATGGGATCTTCCTCACTACCAGCCTCCTGAAGAAGTCTGACCACTGGGGCAGCAAGAGTGGCTGGGAATACTATGTCAACTCCATAAACAAGCTCAAACGGTGACATACCAATAGACTTTTTTTTACTGATCCGATCTGCCCAAAGCGCATGGACCAACCTCTTGTTCCAGCTCTTCTTATTTATTTCCAACAGCTTCTTGATGATGTTGACCAAAGATTTATTCGAAGATTCCGCCAATCCATTACCTTGCAGATGATAGACAGTTGAATGACCCAAAATTATATGATATTTATGACAAAATTCTACCATCCTTTTCGATTTGAAAGCTGTTGCATTATCAGTGATTAATTTGTTTGGACAACAAAGCGAGACAAGATGTTATTTTCGAGAAATGAAATGATTACCGTGTCTGTCGCTTGTCTAGTAGGGGCTGCCTCAATCCATTTTGTGAAATAATCCGTCGCTGTAAGGATCCACCTATGCTGTCCAGAAGAGGCGGGATGAATTTCCCCAATGAAATCCAACCCCCACTGCTGGAATGGAGTGCTCACTTAAATAGGCTTAAGTGGTAAAGGCTGTAATTTCTATTTTCCTTCGAAAATTTGACACTTATGACAACGCTTGACCATCTTATGCACATCAGCAAACAAAGTAGGCCAGTAGTACCCTGCTCTCAAAATTTTGTTCGCTGTTGACTTCAAAAAAAGATGACCACCACACTCTCCTCTGTGGAAATCCTCCATGACTTTCTTTGCCTCCTCTTCCACCAGACAATTTAACAAAATGCCGCCAGGATCTTTCCAATACAGTGCAGAATTCAAAATACAAAACTTGGCAGCCTTCAGTTTGAGCGTTATCTCTTTGTTTCTAGTCATGTCGGGCAGTGGTGATAGATTTTTCAGCACATATATTATATTAGAATACCATGGGGACAAAGCAAACATTTCGAATATTTGAATGGGCATTCCTTCCTCATTCTCATCGGACATGGCAGCGATCAGATTTATGTCCAATGCATGCAAATTTGATTAAGCCATTAGCTTCGCCAACCCCTGTCCTTTGACCAGCTTTGTAGGCTTTATCTCCACATCATCTTCTAGCAAGGCTGCGATCCATTTGCCTCTTCTCCCTTTCGGATCGGTCTGCACTAAAACATCTTTTACAACAGTATTAGGAGCATAGGCCAGAATGTGAGAATGTAGGATATACACCCGGAAATCCTTCAATGCCTTCACCAATGCCAGGGCTTGCTTCTCAATGATGTTGTACTTCAAAGCTGCATCCCTTATAGCCCTGCTGAAGAATGCAATGGGTCTTTCATGATCATCCCTCTTTTGCAATAATACCGCTGCCATGGTGTGCTCAGAAGCAAATGGAAACAATATGAAATCTTGAGTGTAGTTTGGGCTAACTAGAACTGGAGCTGAAGAAAGGGCCAATTTGACTAAGTTGAAAGATTTTACAGCCTCCTCTGTCCATTTCACCTGGCTGTCCTTCTTAAGCATGTTGGTCATTTCTTTCAAGTGTTTTGCAAGATTAGGCACAAAACGACGCAGAAAATTCATCTTACCATTGAATGATTGTATTTCCTTTTTGTTCCTAGGCAGGTAGATTTGCTAAATTGCTTGCACACGTGTTGGGTCTATACAAATGCTATCTTTTGAGATGATGTGCCCAAGTAATTTGCCTTCCTCCATGGAAAACAAGCTCTTCTTAGGATTCAGCGATAAACCATATTTCCTGCATTTTAGAAAGACAATTTTTAGGTGATGCATGTGTTCTTCTTCAGACTTTGAAAACACTGTCAAATAATCCAAGTACACCACCAAAAACACATCCTTCTCATTTGCAAACGCCAAGTCCATTGCCTGCTGAAATGTGGCACCTGCATTCTTTAAACCGAATGGAATTTTGGCATAGTGAAAGGTTCCCCATGGAGTGGTGAATGCTGTCTTGTCTCTATCATCTTCATGGACGGAAATTTGGTTATATCTGGAATAACCATCAAGCAGCGACATACGAGATGCCCCCACTACTCGCTGAAGTATATGGTCCATCTTGGGCAGCGGATAGTTGTCCTTTAATGAGACCTTATTTAGATTTCTGAAATCGATGCATAGGCGGATCTCACCGGTCTTCTTGCGTACAGGCACTAAGTTAGATATCCAATTTGAAAATCTGATAGGCACAATGATACCTGACTTGTACAACCTATTTACCTCTTTTTCGATGGATGGCAGCAACTTTGGATTTATCCTTCTCAGCTTTTGTCTAAATGGTTTTTGGTTGGGCTTGATGGGTATTGTGTGCTGAATGATATTCGTATCATAGGTCTTTAAATCAGAATAATCCCAAGCAAATACATCTGCAAATGAAGCCATCAAACTAATATATTTGTCCTTGATCTTTGGCGGTAATGCTTTGGACAATTTTACCAACTTTGGATTGGCAGCTGTACCGATGTTGACCTCTTCTACACCCTTCTCTGTCGGCTGCAATGTTGGCTTGCGGGCTACATCATCCTGATCAAAAAGTTCCTCTAGGGGTATAAAACCTTTAGGAATGATGTTATTCTTCAGTTGTAATACGTCCATTTGATTGATCTGCACTTCATCTGTACCATTCCCTTTGCCCTCATCATTTTCCACATCGATTGAGGTTTCTTTGAACTTGCCTTTGTTGACCAGAAAATCCTTAATCTCCTCATCATCTTGGAACACTTGCCAATGTCGCTGATTGTCTGGAATGGTTGGACGATGTTTGACATGGATTTCAAATTTATTGCTGGAGCTGCTCGCTGCCTTGGCAAGAGCATCAACGATACTATTTTGTATTCGTGGCACACATGTCAAGGTGTATTCAAAAAATAGCTTCAAGATGTCCAATACTGCATTACGATAGGTCCGCATCCTAGGATGTTTTGCTTGATACTCACCTCTGACCTATTTAATCACCAACTCGGAGTCGCCATATACCGAAATCCTCTTTGCATTCAGCTTTCTAAGAATCTTCAGGCCAGCAATCAGAGCTTCATATTTAGCTTCATTATTTGAGCATTCAAAGGCAAACTTGTAAGAGCAAACTCCCACGCTGCTAGGCACTTTGTTTGGGGCGGAGAAAGGACTGCGTACCCAAATACCAATACCAGTGCCATCATTCCCTACTGCTCTATCAAAATCCATGGTCCACAAGCCTTCTTCCTCCTCTTGTAAGCGCCGGAAATCTGTTTGTCGTGCCTTGTCTGCTTGCTGCCCATCGTTTTCAGCTGATTGCCCAATCCTTTGCTGCTTTTCTTGTCCTTCTTTCTTCAAGATTCTCTGAAATTTTCTGTTATCTCCGGAATGTCGTCTGCTTCTACTATCTGACTATCTATCTCATTTAAACTATCTGGAAACAAAACAAAAGAATCTAAATCTGTATGTACATAGTTAATAGGATGATTTATCGGTTTCTCCTTGCTTTTGATCATATATTTCATCTTTTGTTCCCTGTATAACTTCCTCATTTGTCCAAACACCGGGATTGTTGCATAGGAGAAATCCAGCTGTAGTGTCCCTTTCAATTTCGCTACCCAAGACCTGGAAAGAAGCATGCCAAATCTTGGAGGAATATCTGCTACCACCACATCCATTAGAACATTTTTCATAGGTGATGAGCCCCAAAAATGTACAATTATTTGGGCTCATTCAACCTCCTAATTTGGCTTAGTCCACCATTCTCATTTGTTTATTGCATGTTTTTGATTATTTTTATGTTAATAGAGTGAATTTGGTTAGTCATTATGCCAACAAGTCTAATGGGTGCTTTGTGTAGCCTTGTTGGTCAACTTGGAGACAAAATTGAAGGTCTTAATGAGCACTTGGCAGCCAAATTCGTGGGAGAACAAGCTAGAGGATTTGTAGGAAGGTGTCCCCCTCATTTATGGACCCTTACCTCGAATTTTCCACCATCAGCTCGGAGTTCAAAGGCCACCAAATCAATGAGCTCAAGGGCAGCCAAGCAAGTCAAGTTGGACTGCTGTTAACTACAAGTCTTGGGCAGCCAAGTCCCTAACTTTTAGGAGGACTGTTGGGTCCTCAAATTGTATAAATAAGAAGGCTTGGGGCCTCATTTTGGGTTAGCTAGTGGGTAGTCATTTTTGGTAGCTAGTAGTTAGTCATTTCGTAGTAGCTAGTTAGTCAATTTGGTTTTCGCTCTTTGTAAGCCAGTTTTGGCATGACATTAGACTTTTGATTATGAATAAAAGCAAGCAGTTTTGGATCAGATTTTGAGTTTTTAAAGGAGCCTAAAGCTCTCGGGGTTGGGCCCAACCTGAGAGCTCAGGCCTCCTTCCTTTGTATCAATATTGTTCCTTTCGCATTTCGTTTCCATTTCCCTTTACATGCATTCGAGTATAGCTGCTGATTTAGATTTCCTGTAGTGGTTAAACAGTTGCTGATTTGGATTTCCTGTAGAAGTCAAACAGATTGGTTTTATCAGTTAGAATTGCTGTAGTTGTTTGGAAGTAGGCCAAGGCATTACTTAGATCCATTCATGCACTTTTATATTTAGCATTACTTCTTCATTCCACTGCCATGCATGAGTTTCCTTCACAATTTATATTGCTGTTCATTGATTTTATGTCACAGGTCGCTCAGGTTGAAGCATTCTCGTTTTGGTGAAACTCATAAACAATTTGTTTCATTTACACCGCCCCATACCACTCCATTACCTTCCTCCTCTTGTCAACCACACCTAAAGCCACTCAGCCACCCTCTGTTCAGCTCATTCAACTTCCAGCTCTTCTATTACTCACATAGCCCCATCTACTTAACCTTTCATAGATACCATCCTTCCATTCACCAACCCACTCCATGCACTCACTTCCCATCCTATTCTTCCACTTCTACAGCCATCACCAGCCTCATTCCTACCTTACACATCTCCCCCTACCATTTCCTCACTCCTCCATCACGCCAAACACTCACGGTAGGTCATCCTGTAGCCATTTGCAGACATCCTGTAGAAACCAGAGTATCCTGTAGGATCCCCTGCAGACATCCTGTAGGAGGCCACTCTCTCGGTTGCTGAGCATCTGAATGTGAGGAACCTCTGTGGATGGATGCTAAGGATCCCTAGGGACCTCTCCTAGCCTCCCCAACTTGTCCCACGCTTTCCTTCCTTCTCCATCCCATCTGCACAACAAAACCCTAGTTAGCACAAGATCACAATCATTCCACACACTTAAAGGAAGAATACAAAAACATAACTTTCATGATGCAAGTAGTTTAGATCCATGCATTTTCACTTATCAGAGGTAATGGCAGCATTGGTAGAAGTTGCATTTACATTCTTTGCATTGTAGAGGTTAGACTAGTCAAATTAGGGTTTCCTAGGTTTACATGCTTTGATTTGCTTTCAGTTCATTTTTGTCAAGTAAAGTAGCTTTCCTTTGAGATTAGCTTTCGTCCATCAATTAGCAAGCTTCTTCTGAGAGCCTATAGAAGTTGGCTTGAGCCCTAGCGGACTTGTGCCAGCTGACCAAGTGACAGCTGCGACAAGAGCTAGTACTTGTGCATATAGCACCATCGCTTCCAAGTTTGTACGAACTACCGGGTTGATAAAATGAGAGACAGGAAGCCCCAGGAGTTGTAGCATTATTGCTAAAATACTGGAGCTCACCATCTTTTTGGCGCCGTTGCCGGGGAAGCGGCAAAGTATTGGTGATTGTTGCTGTTCTTCTATTTTCTACTACAACCTTCTTCTAAGTAGTTTATTTCATTTCCATTATGCAATTTCATTTATGCAAAAGTAGATTAGCCTTTCTTGCTTTCCTAGATTAGTATTTCCTGCTTTCATAGATTAGCATTTCAATTCCGCAATTTCATTTCTGCAAGCGTAGATTAGCATTTCAATTTCGCAAGCGTAGCCTAGCATTTCATTCCTGCAATTTCATTTGAGCAAAATAGATTAGTCCTTTCCTGCTTTCATTTCAATTCCGCATTTTCATTTTCGCAAGATAGTCAGTTGCAGTTCAATCTATTTCAGTTTTGCAAGTAGAAGTAGGAAAAAGCAAAAAAAAAAAAAAAAAAAAAACAACCAAAAAGATTTCATTTCGTGCTTTGTAGGAGTAGAGATAAGTTAGAAAAATGACTGCACAACACCCCCACTGCTTCACACAGCCAACGTTCTTCTTCGATGGCTGTGATGAAAGAACCCCTGGGTGGACATCAAGACATATCTAAAGAACCTCTAGGGGAGAAGAAGAAGAAACATTCCTCTGAAGCAAATGGCTACAAGAAGAAATGTTGGGAGCAGTCCCTTGTCCAAAGATGAATTTGAAAATCAGATCAAAGATTTCAAGAGAGATATGAGGCAGTTTCTTGCCATGCAACTGGATACCTTGCGGATCCAAAAGAAGCAAGAAGAAGCCAAGAGGGCTTTGGTCATTTTTTGTCCTAGGTGCCTTAAAAAGCATCCTAGGAACGAATGTCCAATGCACTCCCTAGAAGTGTGTTTTGTATGTGAAGAATACCATCCTACAGATCAGTGCCCTTCCTTGCCCAGAATCAAAGCTGCATATCAAAGAGCCAAGGGAGCCACTGAATCACTCTATTTTATGAACCAAAGGAGGCCACATGGACCTAGATCTTACTAGCAGGAACTGCAAGGGATACCCGAGACCTATTATGACCCTTATCAAGCCACTTTCATGCCTTCTTGGGATCCCCCTCCTCATCCTTCCTGGTCTACACCTCCTCCTTGGTCATATTCTCCTTGTTCCTTCACAGATCCATATTATGCCCAACCAGTTGCTCATTCATTTCACTCTTATGCTCAGCCACAGCCTCAGTGGAATGCACCTTATCAGGAGTGGAGGCCCCAGTACAACTCTCATCCCGCTCATTTTCCTCCACCACCTGCTCATCCACAACCATCGCCTCCTCCTCCACCAAGGCAACCCCAAATGCCTATCCAACCACCATGCCATCCACCTCCATCTCAATTACACACCTCCACTCAACCACCCATACCTCCATTTCCAAAACCATGCAATGGAGCAGCTCAACCCCATTGCAAATATGAGGCACAACATATCCAAACAACTTCTCTTGAGCCCAATGATCTTCACCAAAGCTCAGGAAGAGTGTTGCAAAAAAGAGATCATCTTGAAAGCATTGAAGGACCAAAGGCAAAAGAAGATCCAAAAGAAAAGATCAAAGAACCATGGGCTGCACTTGATGAAGAGAAGAGATCAGAATCAGAGATGGAGAAAGTTCCCTCATGGTTACCATCAAATCTTCCATGTATTCAAGAGAAAGATCAGCAAAAGGAGGAAGATGAGAAAGTCATGATAGAAAGTGACATGAAGAATGATCCAGATCAGCAAAGGGACCAAGGATATCAAAGCTATATTGAGACATGGTTCCAGACAGTCACTAAGTTGCAACAGTACTCTCTTCCTCAACTATGTTTGATCCCTTCAAAGTCAGATCATTTGGTCTCTGAGATCTGGATACCTGTCAGAGCATGCATTTCGAGCCTCCACATCATTTTTTCTCTAATCTCGATGTGCACATGGCTCCATTGGAAGTATTCTTATACTTGAAAATGTTTTTGTTTTTCAAGTAGGGTAGGGTAGAAAAAAAAAGAAAAAAGAAAAAATGAAAAAAGAAAATAGAAATCTAAGGTGAAAACCTCCTCGGAGGCGCCTTAGGTTGGCTCATTGATTGAAAACCTCCATGAGGCGGTCAATGGGTTGAAAAAAAAAAGAGAAAAGAGAAAAAGATCTTTGGGTGAAAACCTCCCTTGGAGGCGCCCAAGGCAGGCAATTAGGGTGAAAACCTCCATGAGGCGCCCTAGTTGTTTTTCAAAAAAAAAAAAGAGAAAAAAGAAAAAGAAAAATGAAGCTAATCTCCATTGAATAAGTTCATGTTGCAGCAATGACATTGCAGGTTAAAGAAGGACGTTTCATGACAGGAGGAGCACTCAAATCAAAGACAAAGGAGTTTTTGTGCCTTCTACAGGAAGTTTCGTATCTTCTACAGGAAGCTTACAAAAAAGCCAAATTGATCTCCAAAGAGGACCTGAAGGCTTGGAATATGTCCATGAGGCCTACACTCATCCATGTTTCCACTCCTCACCCCTTTTCCATCATTTTTTCATGTCATTAAGCTTCTTTCCTCAAAACTGTGTCTTCTACAGGAAAGCTCTGAATTTCTACAGAAACATCCTGTAGAACCTTTGGACGAGCCAAATCCAATGTCAAAAGTGAATCTGATGGTGGGAGTCTATTGGTTAGGCCTGCAAGCACTTGTGTGTCCATCCCTTGCCTTCATCCATCATTTTTTCACCACCTTGTGCTTCTCATTGTGCTTCTACATGATCTTCCTGTAGAAATTGTGGGAAACTAGGCATGCATTTCAAAAAGTGGTTTGGCGAGCATGGTAGCTTCCTCAAGTGTTCAGAAGCCTTCATGCCATCTTCCAACTCCTCCATCATCTCCATACCTGCATCACAAACAAAATTCATTTTGTCATCCCATGCAAGCACATGCAAAAAGCCTTGAGGCAAAAATCCATAGAACCAAATTTGTTTTTGCCATAACTTGAAAACCATGCATCCTTTTGACAAACCATTTTATGGGAAATTGTACAAGGTTGATGACAACATGCCTGAGCAGTTTCATGCAATTCCGATGCATGGTTTCCAAGAAATCAGCCTCCATCACCATCAGCCATTTTTGCATTTTCTCCATAACCGTGCATCCGTTTCAAAACCTGTTTCATGGGGAGATGCACATGGATGATAGTAGCCTACCCAAGCAGTTTCAGCCGATTCCGATGCACGGTTTCTGAGAAATCGACCTCTAAAATCTTCAGCCATTTTCCATTTTTCTCGAAATCCGTGCATCCATTGATCACGAATTTGCTATGGGAGATGCATAATGGTGATAGAAACATGCTCAGCAAGTTTCAGCTCGATCCGCTTTGGCGTTTGGGAGAAATGTCGAAAACAAGTTCTGGTTTGGTGAAGATGCAGCAACAGCAGCTTGAATGTGCAGATTTGAACGTGGAAACAATTGTCTGGAGCTTGGATCCGGCCAGAGGACACCTGCACATGAAAAACACAATCAAAGATTAGCAGCCAAGCCATCATGCAATCATAAAATCAATGCATGCAGCAAGGACAGGCCACAGCAGCTCACGGCAACCATTCAACTTCGAGGTATGTGACTAATCTCATTCTTCTATTGCATAGATTTAATTGGGAACTGCATAAACAAATGGGATGAGGGATTAAGCCACGAATGTAGCAAGGCTCAACTGATTGTCTGCTTCAGAACTCCGCCGGCAGCCACGCAGTGCACGTGGACAATGGACTCACGTAAAAATTAAAAAAATTGTAAAAGAAAAAAACAGTGATCGGAAGTCTAACTCTAGTGCAGTTGATTAACAAATAGAAGACATGCAGTTCATAAAATCACTTCAGTTTGAGAAAGCCAGCGTGCATGTGTTTTGCCACCTCACCACAAGTCACGCAGTAATTCAAGGGACGCTTGGCTGCAACTCTCACCACTCTTTGTTCAACAGCGGTCAACTGAAGCGCATGTCGACCATCCAGATCAGTTAAACAATGGTGATCTACCGATTTCTACCTTTTATTCCCGAGATCTCTCCAGTTCTTTAAACAATTCCCGCCGGGCAGTTCTACAGGAATGCAGTCTACAGGAAGGCGTTCTACAGGAAAGTGCAGCAGAGCAGAGAAGCCTGAAATTTCAGCATTCTTGAGGCTCCTCTCAGTGGTTCAACTTCATATCTAGCTGAATCAAACATATCTCTATGACGTTTAACCAGAAGTAAATCTAAGCCTACTTTGCATATGTCTGAAGCAGTTCTCCATTGATTTATCAAAGATCTGGTCTCGCCTTTCCTCTTGAGCATATATCTGGTCTCTTTTGAGGCAGAGATCATTTCTTGGAGGTAAATTAGTTGTCTTTAAAGATCTAATCTAAAGCTCTGTGCAATAAGATATATCAGGAGCAGTATGAGGCCAGATTCGAGCTAACCTGTTGTATGGTTCTGAGGCATAATCTACATCACTTTATAAGGCAGCTTGTATCAGAAGCTGTTTGGCTCCTTTCTGTCAAGGCCTTCTGGCATATTCTCATGCTTTCCTGAGGCAAAGGCATCTAGCAGTGGGTTTTATTCATGTATCCTTTTTGTCATTCTGATTGACATCTTAGCATAAGGCTACTCTCTGTGATGATTGACATCTTCACATAGGTCTGAGACTACTCAATATGACTATTTGATCCCTAGTCTGAAAATTTCTGAGTTCAAGTGCATGGCTGAGAATCTTGTAATCTTGTTGGTGCATTTATTTTTTTATCTGAGCAGCATTCATTTTGATTTGCGCTTGCATGGTGTAATGAGGGTATATTTGCATTTATCTCTATTCTGAAAAGTATGAAGCAGTGTTTCTCTTCATCAAGCTTGGGGCTTGAAGAAAGGTGAAAATAGTTGAGGTGGATCATGCTATTTTT
The DNA here is from genome assembly GCA_031772625.1 of Pinus tabuliformis. Lineage (NCBI taxonomy): Eukaryota > Viridiplantae > Streptophyta > Pinopsida > Pinales > Pinaceae > Pinus > Pinus tabuliformis. Next base: position 890,260,728 of record CM062815.1, read on the forward strand.
GCCCAAAGAACAGAGTGACACAACAGCTGCATTATTGGGATCTGATGAGATCATATACCAGCTATTATCCTTAATAAATTGGACACCACCTTCAATACATGGAAGCATTGTTCGAGCATTTCATGCCATTTGTTGTGTACCAGCGGCTGTTGAGGCAAGGACAACTTGATCTATCTTATGTTCTGTTCTGCTTCTGTTATCAATTCTTAGTAGAGTTCAAATCCAAGATTAAGAATGCCATTCGATTTAGTTAAAGGCCTGGAAACACTCCTTCCCATCCAGATTTGGCATGCACTATCTATTCTCGGGCAGCTCATTGTACTTGTGTGATTTTATAATACATTGGGCTTGCGTCAGTTGGATTCGTCAGCTTCCAGGTAGCAGCACAGTTCAAGGAGAAGGCAGCCTCAGCCAAGCAGGCCAAAATAGTGAATACTGTTTCTACAGGAATACAGAAAAAGCCACTACAGGACTGTTTCTATAGGAAGACAGAAAAAGCCACTACAGGACTGTTTCTACAGGAAGCCAGCGAACAGTTTCTACAGGAAAGTTTGAAAAGAGGGAAGCCCAAGGAGCAATCAGCCGAGATGCTAGCCAAGGAAGTCACCAGGGCCATCAAAGACAAGGGGAGAGATTTGGTTGCTCAGAGGATGAGCAACACTTTCAGTAGGGGGGTGATGATGAGCCCCAAAAATGTACAATTATTTGGGCTCATTCAACCTCCTAATTTGGCTTAGTCCACCATTCTCATTTATTTATTGCATGTTTTTGATTATTTTTATGTTAATAGAGTGAATTTGGTTAGTCATTATGCCAACAAGTCTAATGGGTGCTTTGTGTAGCCTTGTTGGTCAACTTGGAGACAAAATTGAAGGTCTTAATGAGCACTTGGCAGCCAAATTCGTGGGAGAACAAGCTAGAGGATTTGTAGGAAGGTGTCCCCCTCATTTATGGACCCTTACCTCGAATTCTCCACCATCAGCTTGGAGTTCAAAGGCCACCAAATCAATGAGCTCAAGGGCAGCCAAGAAAGTCAAGTTGGACTGCTGTTAACTACAAGTCTTGGGCAGCCAAGTCCCTAACTTTTAGGAGGACTGTTGGGTCCTCAAATTGTATAAATAAGAAGGCTTGGGGCCTCATTTTGGGTTAGCTAGTGGGTAGTCATTTTTGGTAGCTAGTAGTTAGTCATTTCGTAGTAGCTAGTTATTCAATTTGGTTTTCGCTCTTTGTAAGCCAGTTTTGGCATGACATTAGACTTTTGATTATGAATAAAAGCAAGCAGTTTTGGATCAGATTTTGAGTTTTTAAAGGAGCCTAAAGCTCTCGGGGTTGGGCCCAACCTGAGAGCTCAGGCCTCCTTCCTTTGTATCAATATTGTTCCTTTCGCATTTCGTTTCCATTTCCCTTTACATGCATTCGAGTATAGCTGCTGATTTAGATTTCCTGTAGTGGTTAAACAGTTGCTGATTTGGATTTCCTGTAGAAGTCAAACAGATTGGTTTTATCAGTTAGAATTGCTGTAGTTGTTTGGAAGTAGGCCGAGGCATTACTTAGATCCATTCATGCACTTTTATATTTAGCATTACTCCTTCATTCCACTGCCATGCATGAGTTTCCTTCACAATTTATATTGCTGTTCATTGATTTTATGTCACAGGTCGCTCAGGTTGAAGCATTCTCGTTTTGGTGACACTCATAAACAATTTGTTTCATCTACACCGCCCCATACCACTCCATTACCTTCCTCCTCTTGTCAACCACACCTAAAGCCACTCAGCCACCCTCTGTTCAGCTCATTCAACTTCCAGCTCTTCTATTACTCACATAGCCCCATCTACTTAACCTTTCATAGATACCATCCTTCCATTCACCAACCCACTCCATGCACTCACTTCCCATCCTATTCTTCCACTTCTACAGCCATCACCAGCCTCATTCCTACCTTACACATCTCCCCCTACCATTTCCTCACTCCTCCATCACGCCAAACACTCACGGTAGGTCATCCTGTAGCCATTTGCAGACATCCTGTAGAAACCAGAGTATCCTGTAGGATCCCCTGCAGACATCCTGTAGGAGGCCACTCTCTCGGTTGCTGAGCATCTGAAGGCGAGGAACCTCTGTGGATGGATGCTAAGGATCCCTAGGGACCTCTCCTAGCCTCCCCAACCTGTCCCACGCTTTCCTTCCTTCTCCATCCCATCTGCACAACCAAACCCTAGTTAGCACAAGATCACAATCATTCCACACACTTAAAGGAAGAATACAAAAACATAACTTTCATGATGCAAGTAGTTTAGATCCATGCATTTTCACTTATCATAGGTAATGACAGCATTGGTAGAAGTTGCATTTACATTCTTTGCATTGTAGAGGTTAGACTAGTCAAATTAGGGTTTCCTAGGTTTACATGCTTTGATTTGCTTTCAGTTCATTTTTGTCAAGTAAAGTAGCTTTCCTTTGAGATTAGCTTTCGTCCATCAATTAGCAAGCTTCTTCTGAGAGCCTATAGAAGTTGGCTTGAGCCCTAGCGGACTTGTGCCAGCTGACCAAGTGACAACTGCGACAAGAGCTAGTACTTGTGCATATAGCACCGTCGCTTCCAAGTTTGTACGAACTACCGGGTTGATAAAATGAGAGACAGGAAGCCCCAGGAGTTGTAGCATTATTGCTACAATACTGGAGCTCACCAATAGGAAGCTGATCCAAACTCACAACCAAGTCTTTGATGAGTCCTATACATCTTACTCTGCTGGAATCGAATGAATAGAGATCATGATATTGCTAGGTGATGTCCAGACCAAGATTATCCATGATAGCCTTGGGCATGAGATTGTGAGAAGCTCCAGAATCGAACATGGCGTTGTGTAACACAAAATCATGCAATCGTAAACTGATATAGAAGGGTGGCACATCGCTATCGGGAGACTCACCATTCGTTGCTGGCCCAAAAATCATTTCAGGCTGATCATCTTCTACATTTACCATGTCGGACATTGGGTCCAAATTCAACATTTTAGAAATCTGTCCTCTATAACTGCTGTTCTTCATGATTTTAGTCAAAGGGATGGATACCTTTAGCTTAGAAATCTCATTCTCTAGGCTGAAAGTGGGAGTTTTTTCTACCTCTTTGACTGGGATCTCTTTCCTTTCCTTTTCTTTTGATGTGGCTGGTTGCTGTGATTGTTCTGCTGATTTTGATTTGCTGCTCTCAGGACCAACCGCCTCCTTTCCCTTTCTTTGTGTAGCTGATGGATCATTCTTTGTTGTTTCACCCTCCTTCTTTTTCTGAATTGGTTTGACCGGTACATCTCTGTTTCTAAGGGGATATCGCTGCTATTGTGCGGACTAAGCATTCATATACCCCCTTTGATATTCTTCTGATTCTTCCTCCAACACGGTGTCGCTAGCTAGAATAAAATCAGTGTCTTGGTGTGTAGCTGAATTTACTGCACATTATTCCTCTTCGGTGATGTAAGTAGGCAGCTCATCTAGAGTAAAGAGATGGTTCTCCTCACCTATTACATTCCCGTCCTCATCTGACTCCTGTCCATGCACAAAATTCTGCTGCAAAGGTGTTTGTACCGGCTGTTGTGCTGTCTGCTCTTGATTTCACTGATCTCTTTGTCTTATTCTATATTGTGGCTGCTGTTGGCCACGAAAGTTAGGATTCCTAACTTGTGGCTCTGGCTTATCAAGTTTTACCCTTTCAAGCATCTCCTCAACCTTTTTGAGAAGCTGATCCATTGAAGAAGATTCTTCTTTCACCGTGCTTTTCTTCTCTACTTTTGCTCTAGCTCTTTTGGACAGCAGATTTGCCTCAACGCTGACCGTAATTTTCTGCATGTCTTCCATTGTAGCCGGTTCTCTCTCTCTGAATTGGTACGCCATGTCAGCATCAAAACCGTCTGGAAACTTCATCATCGCTAGTCCCACAGGTGGCTTTAGATGGTCTGGAATGTCATTGTAGACTGCATTAAATCTAACACAATAATCTTGGACCGACTCACCGGCATTTCGTTTGATTTGCTCGTATTCGGCCAGAATTTGAAGAGGATTCTTTTTCACTTCCCACCGGTTCAAAAATTGTCTTTGTAGCTCAGCCAAGGTAGTGATACTTGCAGCCGTCAAACCTCTGAACCATTTCCTCACATCACCTGCAAAAGTTTGTACAAAGAGCCTCATTGCCACGTTCTCCGCATCGATCTCATGAAGTTCATAGAAGTCTGCCATTTTGTCCACATGTTGCTGAGCAGTAATGCTGTTAGGAGTGCCATCAAAAAACATGATTTTAATTTGATAATCATTTGGCATGTCATCTAGGACTTGGGGCAGAACAAGGGGTCCGAAACGGGCAGCCATCATTCTCGGTGGATTTGGCCTTGGCGGTGTTGGAGGAGTGTGCACAGTTTGCAAGGGGCTTGCACTTGGAGTTTGGGGCTGTGTTGCAATGTAATTATCAATTAGTCTATTGGCTCTTTCTGTTTCAAGGTCTACAAGAAATTGTGGATTGGGGACGGTATAATCAACAGCCCTTTCGGATTTAGATTCGAACAGTGATATCTCAAATCGTTCGTCAAACTCAAGCTCTTCAAGATACTCAAAAATGTCGGGACACGAATGGGATTTGAACACGGGAGTTATGGTGCTTTCTTGACGAAGGATTCTTGGGATCAAATTGGGGTTTTCGTAAATATGAGGAGGGTCCAGGTCTGGATTCGCTCTGGTATATCGTCTCGAAGCCAGCGTGCTATTGGGAAAAATTACGGGACACAACCAACTTACTCAGCCTTTCCAATCATCATCCGGAAGCCTAGAATTCTTATGAAACAAGGGGATTTGATTTTCAACTTGTCCCCAGTGGAGTCACCACTATTTTAGCACCTAAATATGCCTTAGGCTAAAGGAAGGCAAAAATTAGGGTAACCACAAACCACGCTCAGTCTGGTAGCTAGCCCTACCAGAGCAGGAGAGGGCTCTCTCCGAGTCACGCTCAGTGAATAGATAATCGAAAACGGTCTGAGATGACTTACAATGAAATATTTACCTTAGGCTAGTAAGTGAATAGGGATTCTGGAAACAATTTTCATGAATGACCGAGCTTCTGGGATGTATATGAGACTGGCGCTCAGCAAAGAACAAAGAATTGAATATGAAGGCATAGATTATTCCGAGAGGCAAGGTAGGTGGAAAGAGCAGCAATTTCGGTTTAAGGTGACGCGGAATGGAAAGATTGCTGAAGAAAGTGAAAAGGGCATAGTCGCATGAATCCTTTTCAACAGAAGAATAACACTGCACATGAAATTTTCCCACAGGCAGAGCAATATAAATTGAATTCTACCTAATCTCACATAGAAAATTTCACTGAACTGAAATGTGAATTGAATTATGAAACATAACAAGATACATATGGAACATAAGAACACATTTTCTACACTCACAACCACAAGAATCTCATGAAACAGAGCCGCTGCCTTTCATTAATTCTCTATCAAAAATACACAGTGCAGAAACAGAGTTTCTTTCCTACAGTCTCCCAGAAGTTACAAGCCAACCAACCCTTTGCAAATAACTTGCATACAATATATAGAATGTGTGGAGAAGAGATAGAATGCCCAGGGGTTGGGAAGTTACTCAAATCATTACGAAATGGAGATGGAGAGCCAACCATCAGCTACAGGTGCAGCGCTCTCAAGCATGACATTTGGCTGGGGTGACCCTTTGCATTCTTTTGCCACTTGGATAGATGTCCATCTGGAGAGAAAATTCTTTAAATGACACTTTTGGTTCCAAAAAACCGAAGTGTAGATGACCGGGCCCACTTGGAGAAGTCGCGACTCGAAATTTCGCGAAACGAGTGCAAATTGGCAGTTTTTTCCTTTGTGCGCCGCGCCAAATTCTCTGTGCATCACGCCATTTTGGAGCCTGTTTTGGTGCACTTGAAGGTGTCCAAAATGTGCCCAAGTGGGCTTGCTGGAAAGCCTGTTCTGTATACTTTCTAACCCCACTAGAATTTCCCAATTTGGTGCTCATTTTCCCCTCTGAATCTTCATTCTCCCAAGACTGCTTTCTGTGTGTCAAAAAAGTGGCAGAGAGGCCATTTTTGGGTGTTTTTTGACCTTAAGGAGACCCAGATCTTGTCAAAATTTCTTTCCTGGACACCAGTAGTCGTAATTTTCGATGCTGAATCCAAATATGCAAGCCATTCCTCCATTAGAGTCCTAGAATTTTAGCGTCGCGCCAGTGGCGCGGCGCACAGGGAGGAATTTCTTGTTTTGTGCCCAAAAAATTTGCCTGTGACCAAAATTTGCCCAAATTCTTTGAAATTTGAGCTGGAGGATCTCTATGGGGTGCCATGCTGAGCCAAGGAAGTGTCACCCAAGATTCTAAGCCTATCTTGCTCTTTTGCTCGCTTTACCCTTCTTGTTGCTTTCCTCAGTTTTGCTTTTAAACTCCTTATCCAGGCCTATGCACTCATGTTCCGCACCCTGTAACGGAAAGTCATGTGCCTCAATATAGCAAGGTTATGATCAGCTTTGTCCAATAGCCTCTCCAAATGCATGTTGACCCTCTCAAGGTTGGCCTCCCGATCTTCATTGATTGCTTTCTCCAAAGATGTGAGCGGAACCCTTCTTCTTTGAGTAGCTTGGCGATGCTCGCGGATGTTCTGCAGCTCCATGATCGTCTGTTGGTCCTCAAGCTGTTTGTTTCTCCGCTCTAGGTAGTTCATGTTCCACTTGGCCCTTTCTAAATCAATGGACAAGTCTTCAATCTCTGATTGCTGCTCCCAGATGATCTCTATAAGCTCCTCATTGGTTGGTTCTGCATCTGTCTCATCATCCTGGAGGAGAACAAATTCGGTCTCTTGCTCACCTGATGGCCCTTCCTCCTACACTGGCTCCTTGCCCTTATCCTGTGCCTGTGATGCTGATGTCGAAAGCGAGGCCCCTTCCACCCCGGGTGGAGATAACACTCGCTTTGCTGCTGCAAACAACGGTCTACTGCCCTTCTGGTATGTGATGTATACTGGCATGGTGGCAGTCTCATGGCTCTCAAACTGATGTGAAGGACTCCCCACCTCATTCTCAAACTGATGTGAAGGACCCCCCACCTCATGCTCAAACTCTGATATCACCGGTGGAGCGCTGAAGAAATCACGAGAGATGAAGTCCTCCCAAGCAATACCCTGCAATTCCAACTGATGGTCCACCAAAATCCGGATGAGAGCAAAGTGATAAACGCTGTTGAGCTGCTGTCGAGGGGTCTTGTGCTGCATGAAGTTTTTCATCTTCTCAATGTTGTTGCAAATGAAAAATGGGAGGCTTATCATCCGCACCCGGGTGAAGTGCATGAGCAACCTGATGTGATATGCATAAAGGCGAGAAAACCTCCCCTCGCAACTGAAATACTTCATGATCAATCTCATGAGTGGGGTATACTCATCTCTCAAAAATCTGAATGGAAAAACTCTGGTGAGCTCGCTCAAATAACTATTCTTGATGTAAGGCTCATAAAGATGCCTCTCCACCTTCTTTTTCTTATGCCACTATTCCCCAACGTTTGGTATTCCTGTTGCCACTGATATGGTTTCCGGTGTCAATGTGAAAGTGACCCCAGCCAGGACAGATTGACCTCCTTGCAGATGAAGTGCAAAAAGGCAGGCAAACTCATGATGGACTCTGACATTTGCCACCTTTTAACGAAATTCATAACATGCCAAGTGCTGGAAACAAGACATGGCAAGCGGGCATGCCTGCAGCTCAGTGAGGGTGTTTGGCTCATCTCTAAGACGTTTGCTGCTTCGGTGATGTTTCCTATGGGCTCTCTCTCCTGAGGATGTGTCACTGTGGGTCCCCTCCTCATACTCTGATGAATTTTCTGATGCCATTACTGCTATTTGTACCCTGAGTTTTATGCTGCCCTCTGAATCCAATGAAACTGATAGATGCTCTGAAAATCTGTCACCAAGGGGACAATAAAACAAGGAGTGTTAGGAGGGGAATGATGAAAAGGGAAATAGGGGTTTAAAAGGAGAAGTTTATTAGGGATTTGGGAGCGTTTTGGGTATGGTGTTTGATGGGGTATGGCTTGGGTATTTTGAGCCATAGGAATAAAGGGAACGAATGGATATGATTATAGTGGAGCTAGGGTGATTATTAGGGAAAACTACTACAGGGGAATTAGCTGATAGAGGTAGGGTAGGAGCATGCTTTAGCAATAAAGTCACTGTAGCAAAACCCTAGCTTCTTGACCTTCATTGTGTCATCCTTGTTTTACTTTTAAAAAATTTTGCATTTGATTCATGTACATCATAATCACATTCCTCTACAAGTTTAAATGTTAGTGGTGTAGGTAGTTGGGCTACCTCTTCAATTTGAGGGTCATTCACAAAAATTTTGGGCAATTTAATGAATTTTTGGGCTTATAAGTCTGTGCGCCGTGCACTCTGCCCAGTGCGCCGCATGCCAGGTATGCGCCGCGCTACCTTGTGTGTGCGCCGCGCACTGTAAACTTGCCCAAATTTACTTGAAAAACAGGGGAGAGGGTTTTAGTGGCGGTTTTAGGGTGGTTTCCTTAGGAAATATGATGGAATGGAGGCGGGAACGATGAGGAGTGAGGGGACAAGGGGAGGGGAGCAGAACCTTGGTGCTTATCATCACATTTTGCAACCCCATTTCTCGTTTTTTCTTGATGATTTTTCATGGTCGATCTTGTGCTTTTGGGGTACCATTTAAATATCTTATGCACACCAAATCATTGACAAATTTGAGAGAGGAGAGGTGTCAACAGGGCCTACCTTTTGATTTGCTAGCCTTCACCGAGATTTGGAATGATTTGCACTGTTTTTGTGCCCTTGGCCGTGTGTGTCGCGCGCCAAGCTCAATGCACCGCACGCTGGGTGTGTGTCGCGCCCTTGCAAAAATTGAATGGCGGGCAGGCTGGGTGTGCGCCGTGCCCTCTCTGTGCGCCGCGCTCCCTGGTGTATGCGCCACGCCTTCCAACACCACCTCTCACTCACTCAAACTCTTCACTATTTCGCTCTCTCACCTTTGGAATTTCTCTCCAAGCTTGCAAGAGCAAAATGGTTTTGCTTTGGGCCACAACAAGTATATATAGGCTTGGGAGAGATGGGTTTGATTTTTTCTTCTTTGAAAACCCACTTTCTGATGTTTGTGTTTTGCACTTTTTTCATTGACTTTAAAACACCTTGATTTTCATTTTTTCTTTGAAATTTTGGCTCAAATAATGAAATTTTCGGTATTTCTTTGCGGGGACTGTGTGACTAGGCATCTGGCCAAAGAAACCATGACTGCATCTGAAAAATCAACTTGTGCATTTTTGGAAAATTTTGTCATAGTTGACCTTGTTTGACTTTTCTTCAAAACAGAGTTTTGAAGAAGAGTCGATGTCTCTTCAGGTGATGATGAAGCTTTCGGAACCATAGCTGTATAAGGTCTCCCTCTGCCCTGCATGGCTTGTTCTGGACATGTTTTCGAGGACCAAATCGATGATTTTCTAGACCCAATCATAAAAATGACTTTTCCCTGTAAAGGACCAGACCTGGACTGTCATGAGTTTTGGTGATTATGGACCAAGACCTGAGCCAGCAGTGGCCAGATATGAGGGAAAATGACTAGCATGACTTTCTCCGTCAGATCATGGCATGTCCCTAGTGAAATGCAGTTGAGTGGATGGAGCGGGACACCTAAAATTGAAATGCAAAAAGAGTTTTGATCTCTAACGGAGGGCTGACCAGACCGACTCTAACAGGTCGACAGGTTCCTTTGTTAAAGCCCAACAGATTCTGTGTAACAGGCACAAGCGGTGGCGAACCGAGCACTTGCCAAGCAGTTGAGGAAATGATACTCACTAATGCACCTTCGTCTATAATAGTGCCAGATACAATCATTTTACAAACGTGTACTATGATCTGGAAAGGCACATAAGAAGGAAGGCAGGATCTTGCCAGTTGATTCCAATCAACGGAAGTGACTAGACTACTTGGAGGGGGTACCGTAGAAACGGGAGAATTAACCCCTTTAGTTATGAGAACTGGAGGATTTTCTTCCTGTCTTGAAGGAATAGGCGGATTGCCCCCAAGCTTGTTAGAATCCAAAGTAACAAAAAGAACTTGAGCGGTATCATTTTCACTCTCTTCGGAAAAGGTACGATTTGTTGAAGGTGAAATCAGGTCAACTTCTGCCTCGACCTGTTGATTTGAGTCGGGTATAGACTTATTGGATTCACTTTCAGAGAGAGTGGTTTTGACCGACGGTTGATTTTGGTCAGTTGGTTTATTAAGTAGTGAAGGATTTAGGGAGAGTTTCCTGTAACCAGATGGAAGTCGCTGCGGTGAAGCAGGACGATTATCCAACACTTTCTTGGCTTCATCTAAATAGGGACAAAGGTGAATGGGGTGATTCCCTTCACATAAACTATATGGAAACTTGACCTTTCCCTTCTGTCCATGAACTTTACTATCACTAGTTGATGGTGCGTTACCAACATGATCTCCAGAGGTTGATGACACGGGATGGTGTGAACGGGAAGACCATTCTTCCAAGATCCAAGGAATGTAAGAACAATTTCGATAAAGATGGTCTGCCACACAAATTATGCATGGATATCGAACTTTGTGTGGCTTAACGGATGGTTTCTCATCAATGGTTGCATTCAAAGCAATGACTGCTTGGTTGCCCCTCTACTGAATTTGATTCTTCTTCTTCTTCCCTTTCTTCTTCTTCTTAGCCACCTGGTTACTAGTACTAATACTTTCATCAGGCAAAGAGGAATAAAGGGAGGAAGAAACAACTGAGGAAGAAGGAAAAGGGTCAACTCTAGGATCAACTGGAGGTTGATTTTGTCCAGTTGGACGTGTACTCGATTGTGGAGAAATCACGACATTTTGAACCAAAGAGGTTGAAAACAGTCATACTGGTAGGCCAATGGTAAATCTTGGAAGGGGAAATGTAGCCATATAAGGAGCACCAATATTTCCGAAAGAAGGAAAAGGACTAGGATTTCCATCAAAAGGGATTCCTTGATCGGTGGACTTTGGATTTTTCGCCACATGTTCCAACCTAAGATCAACTAAGGAAAAGGGATTTTATTCGTGCTTAATTAATTTTAATGACACTTTAGACTCAACTTTGCTTTTTCAGTCTTAAAGAGTCGAGAAAAAGCTAAAGATGACTCTAGTCGCCTTTGATTTTTAATGAGCCTGAAAGGACAAGTGCTCAGATGGAACTTTTCTTTTAAGGAGTCCAAAAGGAATGAAAGTGATTACTCTGGAGAATATAGACAAAAAGGTTTACCAAACCAATCGCAAAACTGCAATATACACCTTGGTGATAAACTAAAGAGAAATTACCAAGGACTTATGTATGGCAGTCAATCTTCCCGAATGTTGTGTTTAGTGCATTGCAATGGATAAGGCGACAAACTCGGTTTCCTATGGATAAAGGATTTAAGCCTACGGGGGTCTCCCAATATATACACGACGGTACGGGGAGCACATGTCCATGCTATCACTTGTCGTAACAAGGAGGAGGAATCACCCAACCTTCAATGAAAACGATAGCCACTAGTTTTAATGACGTCGGAACACCTCTCTAGCCTAGACCTCTAGGTGTGTTGCGTTAAACTCCAAAGTGTTGTTAAGTTAATTGAGGTTCATTTTAAGTTGATCTTGCTTAAAATTTGCCTTTGAAGGCTCATCACGTGATGTATGTTCGCAATTCCTAAAATGCAACTATCATGATAAACAAACTTTTGATTTAGTTTGAATGATGAAAACCTTAGCTACTAAAGGATAGAGCAATAAGATCTTTGACAAAGAGCAAAGATCACATCTAATGCAATTTCCCTAGCTATTCCTATCAAGCATTCACAAAATTTAATATGAATAATGAAAAATTCATGTATTTCTTTTCATTTTCCCTTAATGTGAATGATACAAAAAGGAAAATTAATGCAAAAACGATAAAAAAATCTCTTTTCATGAAAGCGACGATTTACGACAATTTCTCTTAAACGAAAAGGAAGACTTTACGACACTTTCGATTTTAAAGAGATGAAAAAATACGACACTTTAAATGAAAAGACAAATCATATGCACATATAAATCAATTGATCTTTAATGAATGAAGACTTTATGACAATTCAAAATTCGAAAGAGGAACGACTTTACGACACTTCTTTCGACAAAGATCAATCGACAAGAAAAATAACTTTCGACTAAAGATTGCAAATGATAAAGTAATACATAAGAAACATTTAACAATCCTAGTCTAAGTGGGGCTGAATTAAGTGATGCAAGTAAGCTTCAGTGAAGAGAAATTGTTCATATTCAACAAAACAACTAAATAAATCTGAAAACAAGTAAAAAACTCTCAACTCCAAGATGGGAAATTGAGTCCAGTCAATCATCACACCTGGCCTTTGGAGACAACAGTATGATCATCGCACCTGGCCTTTGAAGAGGGTGAGATGCATCTCACCCTGCCCATTTGGGAAGTGAGATTTGGTGGGCTCCAGTATTGTAGCAATAATGCTACAACTCCTGGAGCTTCCTATCTCTAATTTTATCAACCCGGTAGTTCGTACAAACTTGGAAGCGACGGTGCTGTATGCACAAGTACTAGCTCTTGTCGCAGCTGTCACTTGGTCAACTGGCACAAGTCTGTTAGGGCTCAAGCCAAATTCTATATGTTCTCAGAAGAAGCTTTCTAAATGATGGACAAAGGCTATCTCAAAGGAAAGTAATCTACTTTGCAAAAATGAATTGAAAGCCAACCAAAACATGGAAACCCTAGTAAACCCTAATCTGACTAGCTTAATCTCTATGATGCAATGGTGGGAGTGCAAATGTCTAAGAATGATGCCATTACTGCTAGTGATATGAAATGCATGAACTTAAACTACTTCCATTAAAAAGAACATTGTTTTTGTATTTTTGCTTAAGTGGTTGGAGTGATTATGGTTTTGTTTCTTATTAGGGTTTGGCTGTGCAGAGGTGGTGCGAAGGGAGAGAAAGCTTGGGAAAGGTCAGGAGGGCTAGGAGAGGTCCCAGGGGATCCCTAGCATCAGTCCACAGAAGTCCACAACGTTCAGGTGCTCGGCAACCGAGTTTGTAGGCTTCGACAGGATGTCTGCAGGGGATCCTACAGGAAACTCAGGAATTCTACAGGAAGTCTGCTAGCTTCTACAGGATGTTCTACTGTGGGAGTTTTGGGTGATGGTGAAGTGATGAAGCGGTATGGGTGGATAGGTAAGATGGAGATGGAGCCTATGATGGTTCAGGGACAGAGATATGAGATGAGAAAAGAGTGGGTACAGTTGGTTGGTGAATAGAAGGGTGGAAGCAAGGAAAAGTTGAAAAGATGGAGCTACATGAGAAGTAGATGGGTTGGAAGGCTAATGAGCTGAACAGAGGTCGAGAAAGTGGCTTTAGGCGTGGTTGAGAAGAAGAAGAACACGATAACGTGATGCTATGCAGTGTAAAAGAAACAAATCCTCTATATCTTGCACAAAACCGAGAACTCCATCAACCTATTCTAACTGTGTTATTAAACCAATGAACAGCAATGTAAAGTGTGGAGAAAAATCGTGCATGGTGTTGGAATGAAGCAGTAGTGCTCAAGAGAAAAATGCATGGATGGATCTACAATTGCAATGACTGTGTGGCAGCTTGCATGAAAGCATAAGACTGCGTTTTTGGTGGTTGGTACAGCCCACACCCCCAATCTCTAAACAGAGATGGCAGCGAGTGCACTATCAACCTTTTTTGGAGCTCTAATGAATTACAATCCTCCTACTCTAATCTAAGCAACTGAAAGCACTTGAACTGTAAACTAATCCTACTCAATCACATAAAAGAAATCAAATCAGCAGACTGTAAATTCTAAATGCATGTCAAAACAGAGGAAATAAAGTGCTGCAAGGAAACAAGTAACAATACAAGGAAGAGGAGGTCTATTGCTCTCAGGTTGGGCCCTAACCTGAGAGCTATAGCTCCCTTAAAAGCTCAGAATTAGATCCAAATCTGCTTGCCTTTATTCATAGTCAAGAGTCTAATGTCATGCCAAAACTGGCTTACAAAGAGCAAAAACCCAAATTGACTAACTAGCTAACAAAAATGACTAACCACTAGCTAACCAAAATGAGGCCCTAAGCCTTCTTATTTATACAATTTGAGGACCCAACAATCCTCCTAAAATTTAGGGACTTGGCTGCCCAAGACTTGTAGTTAACAACAATCCTACTTGACTTGCTTGGCTGCCCTTGTGCTCATTGATTTGGTGGCCTTTAAACTCCGAGCTGATGGTGGAGAATTCGAGGTAAGGGCCCATAAATGAGGGGGACACCTTCCTACAAATCCTCTAGCTTGTTCTCCCACGAATTTGGCTGCCAAGTGCTCATTAAGACCTTCAATTTTGTCTCCAAGTGGACCAAAAAGGCTACACAAAGCACCCATTAGACTTGTTGGCATAATGACTAACCAAATTCACTCTATTAACATAAAAATAATCAAAAACATGCAATAAACTAATGAGAATGGTGGATTAAGTCAAATTAGGAGGTTGAATGAGCCCAAATAATTGTCCATTTTTGGGGCTCATCATCACCCCCCTACTGAAAGTGTTGCTCATCCTCTGAGCAACCAATCTCTCTCCTCATCTTTGATGGCCCTGGTGGCTTCTTTGGCTAACATCTCGGCCGATTTCTCCTTTGGCTTCCCTCTTTTCAAACTTCCTGTAGAAACAGTTCGCTGGCTTCCTGTAGAAACAGTCCTCTGTCTTCCTGTAGAAACAGTCTGCTAACTTCCTGTAGAACCAATCTGATTTTGCTTGCTTGGCTGGGGGTACCTTCTCCTTGAACTGTGCTGTGACTGCCTTGGGTGTGTCCCTACTTGTTTGGCCTTTTTCAGTCTTCTTCTGCTCGTGCTTGCAACCGCTTCTCCCTTGGCATTTGTGTTGACTACTTTCTAGTCCAGATCAAGCTTTCGATATTACATCTTTCTCTTTGATCTCGGATGCGAGGAGAGCTGTTGTGCATTGGGGCATTCACAACTATCGATGATGACATGAATAGCTGTTCTTCCATCTCTACGTCTTATTTCTACCTCTAGTGCTGAGTGGTTCTTTTCTTTTTGTGCAGCCACTGTTCCTATTTTCACCTTGTAAAACTTGCTGGTGAAACTGTCATTGAAATGGAATGTATCTTTTTCACCTATATCCCTGCCCATAGGTTCTTTACGCAGTACATTTTCCCTTTACACAGGCAAGAGATTGCAAGCACCTTTTTAGGTCTGCAGCTAGGATATCTGTTGCCTGTTCAATTTCTTTATAGCTCAGACAATCTGCTGAATTAAACAACATTAGAATACACATCTGATAAGTGGAAACATTAAGTTCATGTTTCCTAGATTTACCAAAGGTTGCTTTTGGGTCTGCAGTTCCCATGTTAGTCTGCCATGTCAATCTCCGACCAGTGTGTGTGTTGAGATAGTATCCCCTAAACCTTTCACACACAGCCCAGATTTCTGTGGGCAGGTTGCAACATGCACCTGGCTGTGTTGGCCATGAACCTGTTGTGAGAACTTGCACGGCCAAAGTAGGCTCTTCGCTGACTTCATTGGAGCCAGCCAGCAATGCATTGAAGCCTTGCATAGTGTCCCTGGAAGTCTTCATATCTGTAAACATACCTTCCAGCTTCGAAGTGAACTGATAACCACATTCTGTCTTCAATTTCACAATTAGACTCCTCTCAGCATCATCTGAAACAGTTTTCCCTTGTCAAGTATTACTTCTTCATCCTCTTCGCTGACTCCTTTTAGACCCTTCCGAAGTTTATCATCAACAAACAAAGAAATATATTCTGGTGACATTGTATTCAAATTAATAAAGAATTCAAATGATGAATTCAAAGCATTTTGGAAAGTTTTATCATTGCTAAATGCCATGCTAATAATTTTGTCATACTTATCAAGAAGGTGTTGCACAAAGTCAACTGAATCTTTCAGCGTCTCTGGAGTTCCATGAGTACTTGTTCATTTTTCACTTTGTTGCAAAAAAAATGTCAAAGCACACAGAGAATGCAGCATGCACGGATTGAAGCAGTTGAGAATTGGTGGTCTTTTTGGGATAACAAGAGACACCTTTAGAAGCTGAATTACCTTTTAGATGGTGGTTTACAGTGGAAGAGATTGTTACTAAAACCAATCCTTATCCCCAAATCTTGCAAATATTCAGTTCCATATGATGATGACAGTAGACTGGATGATGGAAGGCTTGTTTATGACTGCACCACAGAAAGTAGCCAAAACAAAAAGATCAGAGCTGTAGCGTCTCAGGTTTGGATGTATTGCATTGGTTGTTGTCAAGAACGTGGAAAAATTAATTAGCAGATGGTGAGAGTCAGCCGAGCAACTTTAATTGAGGCGTGATTCACGTGAGAGAGAGAAGTGGCCAAGTGTACGTGGCCTCATGCAGCTAGAAGTGTTGTTCCTCACTGTAGTGTAATTATGAACTGTAGTTCTTTGCCTGTAATCACTCACCATTAGTTGCACTGGAGTTCAAACGGCCAACACTTCCTATTTTTTAAATTTCCACGTGAGTCAACTGTCCACGTATACTGTGTGACTGCCGGCTGAACAATCAGCTTAACCTTGATAATTCGTGGCTTAATCCCACCATTCCATTAATTCATGCAGTTTTGAAATTAAATTTATGCAATAGAAGAATGAGGTTCAGTCACATACCTCGAAGTTGAATGGCTGCCGTGAGCTGCTGTGGCCTGTCATTGCTGCATGCATTGGTTTTTCTGATTGCATGTGGCTTGGCTGCTAATCTTTGATTGTTTTTTCCTTGTGCAGGTGTCCTCTGGCCGGATCTGAGCTGCATGCAATTGTTTCCACGTTCAGATCTGCACCTTCAAGCTGCTGCTGCTGCATGGTCACAAAACCAGAACTTGTTTTCGCCATTGCTCTCAAACGGTAAACCAGATTGATCTGAAACATGGCGAGCATGTTACTATCATCATTATGCATCTCCCATAGCAAAATCGTGATCAATGGATGCACGGATTTCTAGAAAAATGGAAAATGGCTGAAGATTTCAGAGATCGATTTCTCGGAAACCATGCATCGGAATCGGCTGAAACTACTTGGGTAGGTTACCATCACTCACATGCATATCCCCATGAAATAGGTTTTGAAACGGATGCACGGATATGGAGAAAATGCAAAAATGGCTGATGGTGATGGAGGCTGATTTATTGGAAACCGTGCACCGAAATTGCATGAAACTGCTCAGGCATGTTGTCATCAACCTTGTACAATTCCCCATAAAACGGTTTGTCAAATGGATGCATGGTTTTCAAGTTATGGCAAAAACAAATTTTGTTCTATGGATTTTTGCCTCAAGGCTTTTTGCAAATGTTTGCATGGAAGGGAAAACTGAGCTTGGGCTGTGATACAGGTATGGAGATGATGGAGGAGGAGTTGGAAGATTGCATGAGGGCTTCTGAACCCTTGCGGAAGCTACCATGTTCGCCAAACCACTTTTTGAAATCCATGTCTAGTTTCCCACAATTTCTACAGGAAGTTCCTGTAGAGGCACAATGAGAAGCACAAGGAGGTGGAAAAAATGATGGATGAAGGAAAGGGATGGACACACAAGTGCTTGTAGGCCTAATCAACAGATTCCCACCATTAGATTCACTTTTGAAATTGGATTTGGCTCGTCCAAAGGTTCTACAGGATGTTTCCTGTAGAAATACAGAGCTTCCTGTAGAAGGCAAAAACAATTCCTTTGACCTTGATTTGAGTGCTCCTCCTGTCATGAAACGTCCTTCTTGCAACCTGCAATGTCATTGCTGCAACATGAAATTATTCAATGGAGATTAGCTTTATTTTTCTTTTTCTTTTTCTCTTTTTTTTTTGAAAAACAACTAGGGTGCCTCATGGAGGTTTTCACCCTAATTGCCTGCCTTGGGCGCCTCCAAGGGAGGTTTTCACCCAAAGATCTTATTCCCTTTTATTTTCTCTTTTTTTTTTCCAACCCATTGACCACCTCATGGAGGTTTTCAATCAATGAGCCAATCTAAGGTGCCTCCGAGGAGGTTTTCACCTTAGATTTCTATTTTCCTTTTTTTTCATTTTTTTTCTTTTTCTTTTTTCTCTTTTTTCCTTTTTTTTTTTCTACCCTACCCTACTTGAAAAACAAAATCATTTTCAAGTATAAGAATACTTCCAATGGAGCCATGTGCACATCGAGATTAGAGACAAGATGATGTGGAGGCTCGAAATGCATGCTTGGATAGGTATCCAGATCTCAGAGACCAAATGATCTGACTTTGAATGGATCAAACATAGCTGAGGAAGAGAGTACTGCTGCAACTTAGTGACTATTTGGAACCATGTCTCAATACAGCTTTGATATCCTTGGTCCCTTTGCTGATCTGGATCATTCTTCATGTCACTTTCTATCATGACTTTCTCATCTTCCTCTTTTTGCTGATCTTTCTCTTGAATCCATGGAATATTTGATGGTAACCATGAGGGAACTCTCTCGATCTCTGATTTAGATCTCTTCTCTTCATCAAGTGCAGCCCATGGTTCTTTGATCTCCTCTTTTGAATCTTGTTTTTCCGGATGTGGTCCTTCAATGCTGTCAATAGATTCTCTCTTTTGCAACACTCTTCCTGAGCTTTGGTGAAGATCATTGAGCTCAAGAGGAGTTGTTTGGACATGTTGTGCCTCAGCTTTGCACTTGTGTTGAGCTGCTCCAATGTGTGGGTTTGGAGATGATGGTACGGGTAGTTGAGTGGAGGGGTGTAATTGAGATGGAGGTGGATGGCATTGTGGTTGGGCAGGCATTTGGGGTTGCCTTGGTGGAGGAGGAGGCGATGGTTGTGGATGAGCAGGTGGTGGAGGAAACGAAGCGGGAGGAGTGTTGTACTGGGGCCTCCACCCCTGATGAGGTGCATTCCACTGAGGCTGTGGCTAAGCATAAGAGTGAAACGAATGAGCAGCTGGTTGGGCATAATATGGATCTGTGAAGGAACAAGGAGGAGGTGTGAACCAAGAAGGATGAGCAGGGGGACCCCAAGAAGGCATGAAAGTGGCTTGATAGGGGTCATAATAGGTCTCGGGTGTCCCTTGCAGTTCCTGTTGGTAAGATCTAGGTCCATGCGACCAACTTTGGTTCATGTAATAGAGTGATTCAGTGGATCCTTTGGCTCTCTGATATGCAGCTTTGAATCTGGGTAAGGAAGGGCACTGATTTGTAGGATGGTATTCTTCACAGACAAAACATACTTCTATGGAGTACAATGGACATTCGTTCCTAGGATGCTTTCTAGTGCAACTAGGACAAAAAATGACCAAAGCCCTCTTGGCTTCCTCTTGCTTCTGTTGGATCCACAAGGTATCCAGTTGCATGGCAAGAAAATGCCTCATATCACTCTTGAAATCTTTGATCTGATTTTCAAATTCATCTTTGGACAAGATGTTGCTCCCAACATTTCTACTTGTAGCCATTTGCTCCAGAGGAATGTTTTCTTCTTCTTCTCCCCTAGAGGTTCTTTAAATATGCCTTGATGTCCACCCAGGGGTTCTTTAATCACAACCATCGAAGAAGAGAGAACATTGGCTGTGTGAAGCAGTGGGGGTGTTGTGCAATCATTTTTCTAACTTATCTCTACTCCTACAAGACATGAAATGAAATATTTTTGGTTGATTTTTTTTCTTTTTTCTACTTCTACATGCAAAATTGAAATAGATTGAACTGCAACTAACTATCTTGAAAATGCGGAATTGAAATGAAAGCAAGAAAGGACTAATCTATTTTGCTCAAATGAAATTGCAGGAATGAAATGCTAGGCTACGCTTGCGGAATTGAAATGCTAATCTACGCTTGCAGAATTGAAATGCTAATCTATGCTTGCAGAATTGAAATTTCAGAATTGAAATGCTAATCTATGAAAGTGGGAAATACTAATCTACTTTTGCATAAACAAAATTGCATAATGGAAATGAAATAAACTACTTAGAAGAAGATTGTAGTGGAAAATAGAAGAAAAGCGACAATCACCAATACTCTGACGCTTCCCCGGCAACGGCGCCAAAAAGATGGTGGGCTCCAATATTGTAGAAATAATGCTACAACTCCTGGAGCTTCCTATCTCTAATTTTATCAACCCGGTAGTTCGTACAAACTTGGAAGCGACGGTGCTGTATGCACAAGTACTAGCTCTTGTCTCAGCTGTCACTTGGTCAGCTGGCACAAGTCCGTTAGGGCTCAAGCCAACTTCTATATGTTCTCAGAAGAAGCTTTCTAAATGATGGACGAAGGCTATCTCAAAGGAAAGTAATCTACTTTGCAAAAATGAACTGAAAGCCAACCAAAGCATGGAAACCCTAGTAAACCCTAATCTGACTAGCTTAATCTCTATGATGCAATGGTGGGAGTGCAAATGTCTAAGAATGATGCCATTACTGCTAGTGATATGAAATGCATGAACTTAAACTACTTCCATTAAAAAGAACATTGTTTTTGTATTTTTTCTTAAGTGGTTGGAGTGATTATGGTTTTGTTTCTTATTAGGGTTTGGCTGTGCAGAGGTGGTGCGAAGGGAGAGAAAGCTTGGGAAAGGTCAGGAGGGCTAGGAGAGGTCCCAGGGGATCCCTAGCATCAGTCCACAGAAGTCCACAACGTTCAGGTGCTCGGCAACCGAGTTTGTAGGCTTCTATAGGATGTCTGCAGGGGATCCTACAGGAAACTCAGGAATTCTACAGGAAGTCTGCTAGCTTCTACATGATGTTCTACCGTGGGAGTTTTGGGTGATGGTGAAGTGATGAAGCGGTATGGGTGGATAGGTAAGATGGAGATGGAGCCTATGATGGTTCAGGGACAGAGATATGAGATGAGAAAAGAGTGGGTACAGTTGGTTGGTGAATAGAAGGGTGGAAGCAAGGAAAAGTTGAAAAGATGGAGCTACGTGAGAAGTAGATGGGTTGGAAGGCTAATGAGCTGAACAGAGGTCGAGCAAGTGGCTTTAGGCGTGGTTGAGAAGAAGAAGAACACGATAACGTGATGCTATGCAGTGTAAAAGAAACAAATCCTCTATATCTTGCACAAAACCGAGAATTCCATCAACCTATTCTAACTGTGTTATTAAACCAATGAACAGCAATGTAAAGTGTGGAGAAAAATCGTGCATGGTGTTGGAATGAAGCAGTAGTGCTCAAGAGAAAAATGCATGGATGGATCTACAATTGCAATGACTGTGTGGCAGCTTGCATGAAAGCATAAGACTGCGTTTTTGGTGGTTGGTACAGCCCACACCCCCAATCTCTAAACATAGATGGCAGCGAGTGCACTATCAACCTTTTTTGGAGCTCTAATGAATTACAATCCTCCTACTCTAATCTAAGCAACTGAAAGCACTTGAACTGTAAACTAATCCTACTCAATCACATAAAAGAAATCAAATCAGCAGACTGTAAATTCTAAATGCATGTCAAAACAGAGGAAATAAAGTGCTGCAAGGAAACAAGTAACAATACAAGGAAGAGGAGGTCTATTGCTCTCAGGTTGGGCCCTAACCTGAGAGCTATAGCTCCCTTAAAAGCTCAGAATTAGATCCAAATATGCTTGCCTTTATTCATAATCAAGAGTCTAATGTCATGCCAAAACTGGCTTACAAAGAGCAAAAACCCAAATTGACTAACTAGCTAACAAAAATGACTAACCACTAGCTAACCAAAATGAGGCCCTAAGCCTTCTTATTTATATAATTTGAGGACCCAACAGTCCTCCTAAAATTTAGGAACTTGGCTGCCCAAGACTTGTAGTTAACAGCAGTCCTACTTGACTTGCTTGGCTGCCCTTGTGCTCATTGATTTGGTGGCCTTTGAACTCCGAGCTGATGGTGGAGAATTCGAGGTAAGGGCCCATAAATGAGGGGGACACCTTCCTACAAATCCTCTAGCTTGTTCTCCCACGAATTTGGCTGCCAAGAGCTCATTAAGACCTTCAATTTTGTCTCCAAGTGGACCAAAAAGGCTACACAAAGCACCCATTAGACTTGTTGGCATAATGACTAACCAAATTCACTCTATTAACATAAAAATAATAAAAAACATGCAATAAACTAATGAGAATGGTGGATTAAGTCAAATTAGGAGGTTGAATGAGCCCAAATAATTGTCCATTTTTGGGGCTCATCAAGATTCATACTGAGTCATAGTGGAAGATAGTGCGATGGTCCAGGGAGCGATTTCTGAAAGTGTTTTGGCTCAAATTTGGAGTATTTTTCAATGAATCAAGCTTGGATTTGATGAACAATGATAAGAAAAGTATGATGGAATGTCCTAAGAGGTTACTGAGCTACCAAAAGGGCATCTAGATGTGCTTGCAAGTCAAATTTTTAACTCATAAACTAAACCAGAGATTGATTGAAGCAACATTTATCTACTATGCAATTGCAGAGCAAGAGCAGTTCGAAAGCTACCTGGTTGGCTTCAGACTCTGTCTATAGTTTATAAAATTGAACATAAAACAAATAATAATAACAAAAAAACATCTGGTCTTCCCCAGCAGAGTCACCAATTTGTTTCTGGGAAAATTAGTGTCTTGTCAAACGACTAACCCTCTAGGTTTGGCAGCGACCCTAGAAACAACAGTTTAAAGCAATTCAATGATTTTTCCTATGTGTAACAGATAAGAAAATGACAGTGGAACCAACCTGGAACTTCTGCTTAATCCCTTGCTTGATCTCTCTCTCCTTTGGCAGATCCTGTAACTCCTCCCTGTATTTAACACGCTTGGAGAGTACCTGCACAAGCACAACAACAAAGAACTGTCAATGCATTGTGATCTATTACAACATAAACATTATAGAATCAGATATATAATGAACAAATGAAAGCATTCACAATTACACAATCAATTGGGAAAAATCCTGAAGAATTTTATTAATACTAAGGAGAATTACAACCCAGTTGTTTGATCCAGCGCCATCCTCCCAGCATTAATCCTTCTTCACCTCATGAATTAGCAAGAACACACCAACAAGAATACAATGCCTTCTCCTCAATACTAAAACTAGCAGCACTTACTTGCAATTCACAACTTTTCGGCCTTCTGATCTCTTGGATTGGAGATACATTTATAGATATTTGCAAGGGTGTGAGTCATCCATGGGGTTTGATTAGTGTTATTCCACTTGTTACAATTAGTTCCACAAGAGAGGGTAACTGGAGATGGTTTCCTAATTCCCTTGGTCATCCTTGGGCGAATTCAGAGAGGCAAGTGGCACAGGAGAAGTTTCTAGAAGATTCCATGAGTAACCAACTAACAAACTGTCCCAGAAATTGGTTCATCCTCACCCATCGCACCCCATAGAAGGCCTAAACAGTATGCATCGCACCCTAACAGTGTAGCAGTCAGTATGCATCGCACTTTGATAGTGGAGCAGTCAGTAAGGTTCAGTTTAGGCAGTTTCTGGATGATTTCTGAGATGGAACTTTTGGGGAATGATGCACTCAGATGACTGAGTTCCTTTAGGGTATGAAAAAAATCTTTTAAGGGTTGATGAGCCCTAGTTCATTGACATATAAGTTTGGGGTTGATGTGCCCAAATATGTCTATAACACACCTTCCATCTCGTACCTCCATTAACCACGTCATTGTGCTTGACCTTTGAAAAGTGCTTTAGCCTCATCAACTTGAACTTGGTTTTGCATGCTGACATGCCCTCCAATTGTCAATCAATCCACGTGTCATTTGATGAGTGGTGCCACATGTCACTTGGATTTGGCCCGCTTGGCCACTTGAAACTGCCAAATCTACATTCCACATGTCACCTTCCATGTCATGCCACATGTCATCTAAATCCTAGCTCATTTGTTTCTACTAATCACATGCTACCACCTATTGATACTGCCACTTCATCATGTATGGAGAAAAGGTCTAAGGTTTGGGCACTTCTTCTTCTCCCACTTTGACATCAATGGTAAGGCGTGTACATGGCTAAAAGATTTCCCCCTAAGACCATGCCTCTTCACAAGAAATATTGTAGCTGTGTAACTGCTCACCCTGCAAACATATAAAGATAACATAAAATTTTCCATTTCATTGTTCTTCCCCTGCAACTCACTCGTTAAATATTTCAACAAGATGAGTAGTTGTGTACTCAAATTTAGTTATCGATAAAGAAATTGAGTTTTGTTTCTTGCTTACCAAAGACACCAAGGAATTTCCTAAAAATAATGTTGCACTACTTGTACTCTTCCTTTCATCAATGCTACCATCCCAATAAACATCTATATAAGATTTTAAATTGATTTCTTAACCTCTTTCATACCACAAACCAAAGTCTATGTGCCCTAGACGTATTTGAAAATCTTGTTTATAAGATTGACATCCATTTCTTTAGGATTTGATTGAAATATGGCAACTAGCCTTACTGTTTGCATTATATCAGTGCTTGAAGCAATTGAATACAAGAAATTTCCAATCATAGACCTATAAGTTGTTCAATTTACAGTGGGGGAATCATATTCTTTGCCTAGTTTGCAATCAATCACTATAAGTGTGCTAATAGATTTACATTCATCCATTCCAAACTTTTTCAAGGTTTCTTTTAAATATTTGGATTGGGAGATAAAAATACCTTTTGTTGACTGTGTAATTTGAAACCTAAGAAAGAATGACAACTCTCCCAGCATGGACATTTCAAATTCTTTTTGCATTGCTTCAACAAATTGATGTCCCATTTGGTATAGATCACATCCAAAGATAATGTCATCTATATACACAACAATGATCAATAAATTATCATTTTCAGACTTAATTTATAAATTGCTATCATTGTTCCTCCCTTAAATCATTGTTGGTATAGATACTTATCCATCATAGAATACCAAACTATTGGATCTTATTTTCGCCGATACAATGCTTTTCTTAGTCTACAAACACGATCTCCATTTTTTGAGATTTGAAGGCCTTATGGTTATTCAATGTACACTTCCTCTTCCAATTCACCATTGAGGAATGTTGACTTGACATCCATCTAATAAACTTTAAAATTCTTATGACTTACAAATTCCAAGCATATCTTAATAGCTTCTAGTATTGCTATAGGGAAAATGTTTCTTCAATGTATATACCCTTTAATTGCGCATAAAATTTGCAAAGAAGCTTGTTTTTTTTCCTTACCACTTGCCCTTCTTCATTTAGTTTATTCTTAAACACCCACATGACACCAGTGACATTCTTATCCTTTATTCTAGGAGCCAATTCCCAAGTGTTATTCTTTTCCATATGATCTGACTCTTTATTCATTGCCTTAACCCAAAACTTGTCTTCACTTACTTGATTGGAATTTTTAGGCTCTATTTGTTATACAAAAGCAAGAATCATGTGTTTGGGGCTGCTCGTGAATCTTCATCTTGTCTAAACCCCGAGTTCTCTCTCTTCAATTATTTGACTCTTAGGGTGTTTATTTTGCACATACTTGGAAGGTGTTTTGTGCCTCTGAGTGGTCCCTTCTTCCTCTTCTTCTTCTGGTTCTACATATTTAAGAGCACAATTGTCACCCACATCTGATTTCTCATTCTCCTAGGATTCTACTAAACGAGGCAAGGCTTAATCAATTTGGACATCAATGCACTCCTCAATCATTTTAATCCTCCTGTTATAGAAATTGTAACCCTTTCTTTTAAACAAATAATCAAGGAAAATACCCTCATTTGCTTGAGAGTCAAACTTACCCAAATTTTTATAATTCCTTTTTATATAGATTTTTCTGCCAAATACCTTGAGATGTTTTACTGAGGCCGACATTCCTTACCATAATTGGTAAGAGTTTTTGTCACTATTAGGTATGAGCTAAGTTCTATTGGATAAATAAATAACAATTTGAGTTTATTCAACCCAGAAGGTGTTAGCATCCTTTCCTTCATCCATCATTGTTATATCCATTTCTTGAATGGATATATTCTTTCTTTCCACCACCCCATTCTATTGAGGGTTTTTGGCAACTATTTTGCTTTTTGATCCCATATTCTTTCCATAACTCCTAAAACTTCTTTGAAGTGTAATTTCCTTCATTGTCTAATCTCAAGCACTTGATTTTCAAGTCTTTCTCATTTTCCATTTAAGCCTTGAACACCTTGAATTTACTAAGAGCTTCTATTTTTTCTTTGAGTAGCATAATCCAAGTAGCTCTAGTAAAGTCATTAGTGAAAAAATGAAGTATCTATCTCTTCTTGGAATTTTTGTTCTTGTAGGACCATATATATTAGTGTGGACCAACTCTAGAGGTCTATATGATGAGTATTCCTTTATTTTGAAATGCATGTTGTTTGAATTTCATAGTTTTGACATACTCCTTACATGACCCATCCTCATGTTCCATAATGATCAGGGGATCAAATTTTAGTTCAAAATGAAAGTTCCTAAAAAGTCTTGAAACTAGCGTTAAGTCGAAGTACTCATCGTTCTAAATCCAACAACGTTCGTTTCACCTTAATCCAACATTGTATGCTCAAGTTATCGCATTTTGATCGTTTGGCCCAACAACTAAAAGATGAGCAAGGTTGATGATTGGGCAGATGATTGGGTTTCCGTACATCTCACATCATCTAGGGTAATTATGTAGGTACGTACCAACCGGGTGTTGAGTGTCAGTTTATGGTTCATTGGTTTTGGTCAATTTTGATTGGTTTTGTGTGGCCCAATCATGGGATGCCACGTGGCACGTCCAGAGTGCATTAAATTTTTGGTATGGTCAGACAAAGTCCCATGAAATACGCGAACACCTAACCTCCAGGGTAGCATTGCAACACTCTACTGACTACTCTACAGGTGGGTCTTAACCCATATAACAAAAAACATGTATTTGAAGTTTATTGGCGCTCAATTGGGGGAAGGGGTCGGGCTGCCAGCCACGGCCCCTAGTCACAACAACGAGCATATGAACATAGCGCAAAGGATGGGTGCTTATGGAAGGGGACCAACCCCTAGTCACCAACCTCATTATATTACCTTGACGTTAACATGGAAAGCACTAGCGGAGAGGGGGCTTAACCCTAACCCTAGACCTAGTCGTATGGAATTGATAGGATCATGGTAGAGTTTGAAAAAGCGCTGAACGGAGGGTGCTTAAAATGGGACCAACCCCTGGTCCCGTCAAACTCATGTGACTCGCCGCATAGACGATGAGAGCTTGACAGGAAGGGCAAGCCATTGGCCCAACCCTCGGTCCCATGGACCCAATATAACCATAACCTAACAGTTAAGGTGCTAGGATGGTGGGGGCGGGCGTTAAGGCCTGGCCCATGGACACATGGCCCATGTGGCTCGATTTTTGGCGCACAATGTTTATTGGGAAATTTAATTGTCCAACAAATTGAACTAATGGAGGGCAAAATTGTCGCCTCCGCAACGGAAAATAGGGCAAATTTGTAGGAAAGTTACACTGTTAGTCCAATTTGTAGGACGGATACCAACAAAACTAAATAAAGAGTTGATAGAGAAAGGTATTTGTGAATTTTTAACCTTTTGGAGTTCAAGAAGAGTCTACATGGGGGTTTTTAGACATTCCAGATCCAATGGTGACCTCTATTTGCTGATTTGAGCACATCTAAAGGAACTTTTTGTAGGTTAAAGTTCATGGGTGTATGGATCAATCAGTGTTTTGGAGCAGTTTTTGAAGGTTTTTGAGCATGGAGAAGGCCTTGTAGGGGTTTTATTACCTTCATATGTTTACTGCAGCAGTTGTTACTTGTAGGGTTCAACTCTTACATACTTATCTCACTGTCTTGTTGAGGAAAGTTTTCTATTTGTCCTTCAATGTGGAATTGAAGTGCTTATATGCTCATGTATGTTCATTTTCAATTGGAGTATAGGGTATTTGTAGGAGATGCCTTGTGTTGCTGATGTTTTCATGTTGCTTATGTGAGAGTTCTTTGCAGGAGGACATTTACTTGAAGGGGAAATAGCTACATGTTTATCAACAAACTTTTATGTACTCTTTTTCCACTGAATATATGGAGTGGTCTAGATATGTTGGTAGGCCTAGAGATGTAGTCTAGGAGGGTGAACTTCGTCAAAAAATCCTTTGTTGTGCTCTTCATGTATGCCTGTATGAGTTATGTGATGTTGTGTTGCTTATGCTTAAGTTTACATGTGAAAGCTAACTCATTACTTGAAGAGACCTTTTGGAAAACCTATTTTGTGTTAAGGTCCATTTTTCCTTGCAAAGAGTCGAAGAATGATCCTTGTTTTTGGAGAAGGGGAAATTGACCACCTCCTCCATTTTTAGATCAACTGGTATCAGAGCTTCATCTGACCAAGTTGCAAGAATGGGCAAGAAGAGTCTCCAAGAGCTAGAGTAGATGAATTTGGCTCTTTGTATGGAGAACATTAAGTTTAGAATAATGCTAGAAATGGTTGAAGAGGAGAAGAGGCATATGCGCCTTTAGTTGTAGCATGTACTTGAGGAACAAGTTGCTGTAAGTTCCACTCCAGTGAAAACAAAAGACACCTCCAAAATGAAACCAATATGTGGTCATGGTTCAAACAATGGTTAGGAACATTATGAGGAAAATGATGCATGTGCATTTTGAAAGCATCTCTAATATTCTCACCATATTCCAGTTGGTAAAAGTGGGTGGCTAGAGTCATCTACAGTGTCGTCATCATCATCAAAAGCTGAAAATATGAATGGAAAATTCAAGGGGGTAATAAGCATTTCAAGCACAATTCCTTTTGTTTATTTTCATAACACCTCTTTTGCAGCACTTGAGAAACATACCAAAGGAATTGGTATGAAGTTTCTTCCTAGAATGGGTTATGAAGGAGGAGGCCTCGACATCAATGGCTAAGGGATCACCAATCCAATCATGGTACAAGAGAGACCAAAGTATAAAGGATTTGGATATGGTCAAAGGAAGTTTGGAGAATGCTCTAAATGATTTGAGGCACATCAATCATCTGAGGATGATATGTCACACCAAAGCGATATGAATGCTTGAAGGGACCTTTAATGTCATCGTCCAACCCACATCGTCAAAGTTGCAGCCCAAGGGAAAGGTATACATCTCATGGGTATTTTCGAAATGCTAGTAATTTTGGCTATTTGTGGAATATGTATCCTTGTATTTTCTGTGATGCATTTGACCATTGCGTGGCTGTTTGTGAGAAACTTATGGTAATGGTTAAAAGGATGGAACAAATTCTAGGCATCAAGCATGATGAGTCTCCTTCACATGAGAGGAATTCTTTGTCAGCGAACAAGAGAAAGCTATTTTGTATGCATTGCAAGATGCATGGGCATGGAAATGAACGATGTTGGAAATTACTTCTAGAGCTTCATTCCAAGAAGGGAAAAGAGATTGTGCATCCTAATGCAAGGGAAGAAAGAGGTGGCAAAGAATACTCGTAGCAATCCTAAAGCAACCTTCAAGGAAAATTTGATGCAAAAAGAGAACCCATAAGCTTAGGAGAGGAAGAGATTGGGTAGATTGTTTGTAAAGTTACTTTGTAAATTTGTAATTACTTGTTGTTGTTTACCTGTTTGGGTACTTTTGTAAAGTGAAAAATAATAGTCACTATGTGCAACAAGTATGTTTCATTGACGTTATGTTATTGGCTTGTTTATAAGTCCATATGTTTAAGGACTTTTGGAATGTACAAGTTGTCATCCAAGTTTGTCATGTACTCACTGATGCAAGTATTCAAGATGAAACTTGTTGTGAATAGAATATTTGTTTAAGATTGTACAAGATGACTATGTTTTTGTAGGCAAATCCAATTATGTCATTGAATTTTTGCAGCAGTGTACTTTTTTGTACAAGCTCAGTTTGAGGATGGTAAAGCAATTTTTATGTTGCTTTTGATTTCCAAGATGCAGTCAAGTTTGTATTCAACAGTGGAACTTCAAGGTGAAGTTGCTTTGAGCCATGCAAATATGAGATTAAAGAGAATGCTCAGATTCCACTCATTAGTGTTTTTTGTTCCTGCATCAACGATAAGAATTTTGACTCGATTCTTAACAGGACAATAAGTCGTCATGAAGGAGATAGGTGAAGTGCCTTGATTAGGGCTTGAAGGGCACCAATTGAAAAGTAATAATTTTGGATTGAGTTTTTGGGTGATTTTGAGTTTTAGCCTCATTTTAATTACTAGGAGAAGTAAAATTTTGGAGTCCAAAAGTTCCTAGTGGAGAGGTGTGATTAGGTGTTCACATTTTAGCTAAAAAATAAAAGTGCCCAAAAAGTCTTGAAAATGATGTAAAGTCAAAGTTCTCATCATTCTGAATCCAACAACGTTTGTTTCACATTAATCCGACTCTGTATGCTCAAGTTATCGCGTTCTAATATTGGGCCCAATAACTAAAAGTTGATCAAGGTTGTTGACTGGGCTTTTGTACAACTGACATCATCCAGGGTGACTGAGCAGGGATAGACCAACCGGGTGCTGAAAAGTGTCAGTTTTTTGGTTCATTGGTTTTGGTCGATTTTGATTGGTTTTGTGTGGCTCAATCATGGGCTGCCACAAGGCACCTCCAGAGCGCATTACAATTTTGGTATAGTCGTACAGAGGCCCTGGTAGGACTTGAACCCACAACCTCCGAGGTAGCATTGCAACACTCTACCGACTGGTCTATGGGTGGATCTTAACCCATACATCACAAAACTTGTATTTGAAGTTTATTGGTGCTCAATTGGGGGAAGGGGCCGAGCTGCCAGCCTCAGCTCCCGGTCACAACAACAAGCATATGACCATAGCACAAAGGATGGACACTTATGGAAGAGGACCAACCCCTGATTATCAACCTCATCATATGACCCCAATGTTAACATGGAAAGCGCCAATGGAGAGGGGGCTTAACCCTAGCCATATCCCTGGTCGTATGGAGCCTACAGGACCATGGCAGAGTCTGGAAAAGCGCTCGAGGGAGGGTGCTTAAAAGGGGACCAAACCCTAGTCTCATCACACTCATGTGTCTCGACACATAGATGACAGGGGCCCAATGGGAAGGGCAGGCTATTGGCTCGACCCTCGGTCCCGTGGACCTAATATAACCATAACTCGAAAGTTAAGGTGCTAGGCCAACGGGGTTAGGAGTTAAGGCCTAGCTTGTGGCCACATGGACCATGTGGCCTGGTTTTTTGTGCAATGGGGTTATTGGGCAATTTAATTGTCTAAAAAATTGCAGCGTCAGAGGGCAAAATTTTCACCTCTACAATGGAAAACAAGGCGAATATGTAGGACAGTTAGACTATTAGTTCGATTTGTAGGACAGATAATAGCAAAACTACATGGAGAGTTGGTAGAGCAATATCTTTGTGAGTTTTCGTCCTTTTGGAGCTCAAGAAGAGTCTAACTAGGGGTTTTTGGAAATTCTGGATCCAATGGTGACCTCTATTTTCTGATTTGAGCACATCTAAAGGAACTTTTTATAGGCTCAAGTTCATAGGTGTATGGATCAATCAATGATTTGGAGTAGTTCTTGAAGGTGTTTGAGCATGGAGAAGGACTTGTAGGGGTTTTTTTACCTTCAAATGTTTACTGTAACAACTGTTACTTGTAGGGTTCATCTCTTCTATACTTTTCTCACTATGTCTTGTTGAGGAAAGTTTTTCATGTGTCCTTCAATGTGGAATTGAAGTGTTTTATGCTCATGTATGTTCATTTTCAATTGGAGTATAGGGTCTTTGTAGGAGACGCGTTGTGTTGCTGATGTTTTCATGATGATTGTAGGTTGTCATGTTGTTTTATGTGAAATTTCTTTGCAGTAGAACATTTCCTTGAAGGGGAAATAGACACATGTTTATCGACAAACTTTTATGTACTCCTTTTCCACTGAATATATGGAGCAGTCTAGCTATGTTGGCAGGCCTAGAGATGTAGCCCAAGAGGGGTGAAATCCATCACCAAATCCTTTGTCGTTCTCTTCATGTATTCTTTATGAGTTATGTGATGTTTTTTTGCTTATACTTAAGTTTACATGTGAAAACTAACTCATAACTTGAAGAGACCTTTCGGAAAACTTGTTTTGTGTTAAGACCCATTTTTCCTTGTAAAGTGTTAGATAACAGTCCTTGTTTTTGGATAAGAGGAATTTGACCACCTACATTTTTAGATCACATAACCAGGGTTCGTTTTTATTGCTTATGTAGAATTTCACTCTAGAGTCATAAAAAACATACACATTGCTAGGGTTCTTATTACTTTCCCTACAACTTACCATTCTTTGCTTTTCTTATTTCACAATCTTTTGATCGTAAGGTTACATAATAATCATTTTCACACATTTTGTTAACACTTAAAGATTGTTCTTAAGTCCATCCACATATATAACATTTTTGGCTTTAGTATTCTTATCCAACTTAACTATTCCTTTTCCTGTTATTTCTCCTGGAGCATTATTCCAAATTTGACACTGCCTTCCCTATCCTTTCATAGAAATAGGAATTTTATTTTATCTCCATTCATGTGCTTGGAACACTCATTATTAACATATCATTTTCCTACTTGGTCATAAGCATACTGGAAAACACCACATTATTCAATCCTCTCTGTCTTTTGTTTCAATTTCTTCATAATCCTTTGAGGTATTGGTTGTTCAGAAGCGCGAGGGCTCCACTCAATGAACCTCTAACATATCTCGTGCATTCATGGCATACTAAATGATACCCTTAACTTGACTGCATATTGGAAAATACCCCTAAAAATCACATTATTTAACCCCCTACCAATACGAACCCAATACACCTTCCCAATTACAAAAACCCCTACTTTCACTAGATATTGTAGGTATCCATTTTTCATTAACATTTTTTAATACCCCTTTATATTTCTTTGAGCTCCATTTTTTATACCTGCGAATATAAAAACCCTTTACCCCCTATTATATGCTCAATAGGTTATGTCATTTTTTCTTCTATATATCCCCCAATATGAACCCACATGATATTGTTTTTCTCCCCTAGTGAATCCCCCGTGTTAAGAAGTCTTTTGTCTAGGAGGATTGAACATCTTACGTCGACATTCACAAGACTTGTGACCAATTTTGTTACAATTGTAACATTCATTCTCATTCATAAGAGGAAAGAATGAGTTTCTCCTTCCAGCAAAAGGATTTCTAGATCTATAATTTTGAAAGTAGCTAGATTTAACATTTCCATCTCTTTCAACTTTATCAGTTCTACAGTTAATGGATTTTTCCCCAAAATTATGACACACATAGAAATTTCCACAGAACAATTTTGGGTATCTAAATTTGCAGGTTGTTGTTTTTGAATAAATCTATTGGAACTTAAATGTCTTGATTGTTGGTACATAGGTCTGCATTGAGGAATATTCGTATTCTTGACAACTTGGATACGTTCCTAATTTATTCTTTTATTTGTATTTCTTTTTATCTTCATTGACTTTCCATTTAAGTACTTCTACATAGCTCTGATGACCTTCATTTCCCGAGGAATTCTTCCTAGACTCACTCTTTGAGATATGTTGGGGACCTTTATATCCCAGAACAACCTTATTTTCATGTAATCATTAAACACTAGGAATGTCATTCAAGGCATCTAGGCTTTTATTAGATTTGAGATTTAGATCCATCCGACCTTTGGATTTCTCCTGGATCTATTCTTAGTGATACAACTTTTGCCTCTAATTTTTGGCAATTTTTTCCCATTCAACCACTTGATTCAGAAGAATCTCCTCTTTTCTCCTTGCTTCTTCAAGTTGAATTTTTAGAGATATGATGTTCTATTCATATGCATCTAAACCTCTCTATTCTTTCTTCTTGGAAAATTCTATCTTTAGAGCTTCATTTTCACCTTCTAATTTATCATGACTCTTTTGTTTTTCTTTTAATTACTATACTAGAATGTCTTTAAACTTAACGAATTCATTCAAATTTACTTTCTAAAGGTTAAATTTTTCATTATCAAAGTGGCACATACCTTCTTATGCTCTCAGTAGCTGTTCCTTTAGCTGTGTATTCTTATTTAGTTCCTCTAGAGCACTGATGAGCTTTGCTTCAAGATCCACAACTCCTTCAACTTCTTCTTCAAAGTCTGATTTGTCCTTAAACTTTGATTTAGATTCAAATTCCATTAGCAAGCATTCATCATGATTTCCTTTAGACGATTCTTCATTTTTTTCTTTTGATGAATGGTTGTCTTCTGTTAACACCCAGGTTGTTCCCTATGACTCCCAAGGGAATACGGCCGGGGTAACCACTAACCAATCTTTGGATTACAGTTTCTAGCCAAATTGTAATCAGAGAGGGCTCTCTCTTTATGATTTGTCTCTGTTTAGATAGTGTTCTAGGATAGCTATTATGCTCAGGTTTTTGGTTTATGTTTTGGTTGAAGGACTTCTTTCAGTGCTTAAGATGCAGTGTTCAGACAGTAGTATATCATTGGGCAATGGAGTCTAGAGCTGTGAAATGTTTTGAAATGCTGGAGTGAGAATGTTCAGACTGCAGGGCCTATTGGGTATCTCAACCAACAAAATTTAAACTTAAGTGGTGATGTATGGTCAGCCAACGGAAAGCAATTAAGAATTCTCCATTAAGCTGGTGATGTGAAAGTGAAACATGTTGCTCAGGAGCAAACTTGAATTCCTGAAACAAAGGTCACCGTGAAAGATATATTCTGATAGTGTAGCAATTAAGAATTACACTTATCAAGATTATAGCTGAAGAAAACATTCATTAACAACACAGATTGAGCTCAGGGTATTGCATGAATAAATCCTGAAGGTTATTCTTTTTCTTTGTTGCCAAATACTTAGAAACTAGAAACATATGTGGATTGTAAAAGATTGAAACACATAACAAAGAGAGTTACGGAAAACTTATTGTATTGTGAGGTACACAGGAATCCTGCAGTTTTCAACAAACACCAGAACGCATTCAACACTTCAGAACTTTGAGAAATTCCATCACTTTGTTTATTAAACTCTGAAAAGATTACAGTATAAGAACTTCTTCAAGAGAAATCATCAACAACCCCTGCAAGCTTGTGCGAGGGGCGAATATATACAAACAATATTACAAAATATCTAAGGCGTTGAGTCATCTGAGAAATAAATATTTCACCAACTTTGTACAGAACAGCAGATAAGAAGTTATTGCTGCCTTTAATACAACATAAATGCATCTTTATATCTGTCAGAAGATATTTTGGCCTTTGGAGGCCACTGAGTTGGTCGGAATGATCTGCTTTAAATGCTGGAAAATGCGCTGATGTGGCTGCTCCGCTGAAACTTTTCGGCCCTGTCACCTGTAGCTGTCCATCTTGACTTGCTGCCCGAGAGTTCTGCTGAGTTGGCTCAGCCTTTATCTTTTCATGCATGCTGATTTTACTAGCCTTTCCTGTGCATGCCACCTTGTATTCTTGATGAAAAACTTGAAGAAAGGCTTCCTGGTCTACAGGATCATCTGTATTGCCTTTGTCCACCATTCCTGTGTGGGTAGTTGATGCCTGAGAATTGCCTCCATAGTCTCATCTGCCTCTGTGTATTTATAGAAATTAGGAGGCACTTCAAACATGT
Source organism: Pinus tabuliformis (assembly GCA_031772625.1). Classification (NCBI taxonomy): domain Eukaryota; kingdom Viridiplantae; phylum Streptophyta; class Pinopsida; order Pinales; family Pinaceae; genus Pinus; species Pinus tabuliformis. Next base: position 890,296,313 of record CM062815.1, read on the forward strand.
GTTTTATCTCATTCATTATAAAGAATAAATTCTCTACTCTGTTGTAGAGACTTTGCCCTGTAGCTGGCCCTGTTTCTTCTGAGGTGCTGGGCCTTTCAGTGATCTGACTTGTGGCAAATGTATTGACCCTCTTGGCATACTACTCATGGGTCAGCAGTTTCCCTGCACTGTTCAGTAAGCCAGGGAGACCTCGGTTCTGTAATACCACAAATTTGTCCATAAATCTGTTTACCTCGGTCTGCATGTCTTGGGTCCTTCTCTCCAATGTCTGCACTAAGTTTCTTAGTGTAAGGACCTTTTTTACCAACATAATAGTCTCAGTTCTATTAGGAATTCCCATGGTTGCTAACTGCGGACTTGTTCTGTTATTGAGCACATTGACCATTCTGGTGGCAATTTCAGGCATATTGCCTAGAGCTGCCCTTGCTCTCTGAATCTCCTTCTGTGCCTTTGTGATGAGCTCCAACTGCTCATGGATCGTGTCAATCTACTGCCATTGGTCAGTAATAGACTGGCCAATATTGGCCCATAGCACTGTCTTGATCTCGACCACCACCTTATCTAATTTGAGCTCATTCTCTAGCTCTTTGATTCTGTCTTTGAGGGCTTTTATCTCCCTGCCCTTTTCTGCCACAGTCTGCTTGGACTTGTCATATCTTTCATTGACTTTGGCTAGTTTCTCCCTGGCCTCATTCAATTCTGTCATTTGTGCTTGCAAGGCCTGGATCTCATTCCTCAAATTTTGCATGTCCAGGCTTGGGGCCTGCTCTGTTGTTGGTGGTGCTGCTGAGGTGGATGTTGCTGTCTGTTCTGTTTGTTGAGGAGGAGGAACAGTAGTTGGAGCAGTTTCCTCAAGGTTTATTATTTCAGGAGGAGGCTGGGAGGTCCGACCTTCTTCTTTTTGTTTCAAAGCTGCCTGCAATGCTGCCTGTGCAGCCTTTGATTCTCCCAGCTTTTCTTGAGTCTGAATTAGCTGCTTGTATAGAGATACCAGCAAAGCTGTGGCATCTTGATCATGCCTCTGCTGGGCAACTTCATCTATTTGAGGGTGAATAGTGGCTGGGATTTTGATCTTTCTCTTCAAAGCTGCCATGTCTGCATCCCTCAACTTCAATATTTCTTGTATGCCCTTGATATCCTTGGGATCATGCCCAATCTCTATAATTATATCTTCTAAGGACCTTATTCTGTTGTCCTTTGCTTGAGAGGATGCTCTTTCCAACTCAAGTTGTGCAGCTGTATTATTAAGGCTATTTTCTAGCCTATAATTGTCCAATGTTTTGTCTGCCAAGGAGGCATACACCATCTCACCCGTTTGTTTGTGTAGTTCAATTTTGTCCATTGGGTGGATGTCCTTGGCAAGGACCTCAAGGTTGGTCCTTATATAATCTGCAGGGGACTGGGGCTGTGCTACAGCTGGCAAGAAATGACTCATGATCATTTTTACTTCACTAACATCATACGCAGACATTAGTCTTTGCTGGTTAGTGGGAGCCATTTTCAACAAATGATTATATAATTGTATTTTTATTGGCTCATTCCTCCTCTTAATATCAATAAACTGCTGTTTGATCCCTCCTTCAGCTTCTCTTTGGTGGCTTGAGGAGCTGACTTCTCCTCCTATTGCTCTGTCTTGTCCCTGCTGGAAGGAGCTAGCAGATGCTTCTCTACTAGGTGGGCCCATGCCCAGAGACTGCCCTATTGGCATTTCCTCCTCAGAGAAAGGATTCAATCTCTGTCTTTTTTCCCCATGACTTATTGATGTGGTCAAGGGAGTCTCTCTGTCCCTTTTTATGCTTATATCCTCCTTTTGTGGAGTTTGGAGGATTGATGCTTCAGCTGATGTTTCTTGTCTAGGAGGGACCGTGTTTTGTGCCTGCTGTTCAGTGAAAATTGGGGCCTCAACTGCCCCTTCTTGCTGTGGGGGCTGCTCTTTGTCATGCTGCCCTTCTTCTTGCTGTAATTCCTGTTGTTTTTGTTGTTCTACCTGTTGTTGTTGTTGCTGCACCTTCTCATGAGGTGGCTGTTCGGTTTCCATTTCCTTTTCCTGGCCTTTGCTAGATATATCTTCAGTGGCTTTAGGTGCTTGCTGATTTGCAGTCGAGGAGGATGCAACTGCTCCCAATTGTGTGCTTGGAAGGGAAAACACCTGTGAACAAAGTTCAAGGTCAGCCATCTTCTTTAGATTCCTCACCGCTCTTTGATTCAGCTCTTCCTGTGTAACAGGCTCTTCTAAGGTACCTCTCCTCCAGTTTATTTGGTTTGCATATTTTTCAATGTGAAGAATCTTCACATGATCATAGCCAGACAGCTTGTATTTGAGCCTTCTCAAAGTTATGAAGTGGTTGGGGTCATAAGGTTTCCAAAGGAAACTGGTTTGAAGGCCAAGGGACTCAAGCATCCTGTCTGCTTCTTTCCAACCTTCCTCCCTCTGGTTATAGACAAAGTGGCCAAGTTGGTTCCTGACTTTCAACTGTGCTTTCTTGCCTTTGCCTGAAAAGTGAAGCACATCAACATTGCCAAATTGCCTGAAGTATTCTAGGGCAAACAACCTCATAGGCACATATTTGGGTAGTCTGTAGGGAGGCAATTCACACCCATATATCCTGATGACGGTGTGGTTCTGGTAAAAGTACCAGTCCCCAATGCTGTATGATTTGGATAACTGCAGGATCCTTTGCATGTCATCAGTGAGTCTTGGAGGAGGTGAGCTCATCAACATAGACATAGCTGGGTGGATGAAGAGATCTATGAACTCACAATAAGTATAAGGAGACTCGAATCTACAGTGGAAAACGGAGGACCAATAGACCACTGATCTTGGATTGCCTTGGGCATCCACTCTTTTGATTGGAAAAGAGAACTTCTGATGTTGATGATATAAGATTGAGTGGTAAATGTAAGAGGTGTATCTGAACACCCTCTCTCTTGCCAGGTTCATTAATTGCTCATGTATTTTGTCTGATATATAGGTGGCATAGTCATAGCAGATAGGAGACTTGCCAGGGGCAAACATAAGCATCATTACCAGCATAGTTTCATCAACAAACTCAATTGAATTGTAGCCCAAAGTGGGACTAATCATGTCTGCAAGATCTCTGCCCAATTGGTTGAGGTATACCTGATTGATAGGAGGATACATCACAGATTCAGAGTCAATGTACAGCTGATTTAACTTGGTGATCTGAGCATCTGTCAATCTGGCTCCTTGATTTATCAAGTCTATGAGTGATAGAGGGACCAGTTTCTTCTCAGTCCTGAAGCAGAGCATCTCTTTGATAGCTTCTGGGGTGATATAAAACACAGCTGAGCCTGAAGGGTCAAGAACTGCCCTCTGAGTGGGGTCATAGTTTTCAGCACACAGGTGGATCAAATCAGGGAATTGTCTAACCTGAGGGAGCTTGAAAATAGGGAGGAAAGACTCCCATATGCCCAGCACATCTGTACCAGTCTCATGCTTGGCCTTCAATTCATTGAGTAGGTGGATGTGGAACTTGGTCCTCATCAGCATTTCCTCTGAAATCTGATAGTCCATGTCTGCCAGAGGTTGCCATTCCAATTGTCTCTGAGGGGCATTCAGTGGAGCAACGTTTAATGCCACCGGGGCCACTGGTGGATCCGTGGTTTTTCCTAGGATTACAGATGAGTGTTGCTGTGCAGAGCGATACAAAGGAGTTTTCTTTACCAGAGAAAAATGAATTATTCAGGGATAAAGGATTAATGATCAGATGCAGCAGTTGAAATACTGCGTTGAAGTGCAGATAAGACTATTGTCTGGCCTTAGTCTCTCTCTTATAGCAAGTAGGTATAATTTGAGTAACCGGTTCGCGATTGCGCGAACAGAGTTCTGTTTTTGGTGAAATTTAGGCAAACAAGGCTCAGCTGATGGTTTTCGACCTTACAGTTGCAAATGGGGACTAGGCACAGGGATTTTGCCGGCGAATTTGCAAGTTTCTTCGTCTTTTAAGCTTTTTGAGGGAAATCACAGACAAATTAGGCGTATGAAGGATTTATAAGGGTAAATACCTGGTAAACAGCGAGCAACGGTCACGAATGTATGTAGAAATGGCGCTGGAGGTCTCCAAATCGATTTTAGCAAGGTGGTGCAAGTTTGGACGTAAAAAATCATGCAGAGAAAGCAATAGCGCTTTGGCCAAAAGTATAAAAAACGCGAAAAATCGACCAAAATATGGATTTTTGGCATATTGGCGCTTTTTTTGGATGACGTCAGCATGACGTCATCAGGTGGGGTCGAAGTCGGATGACGTCAGCATGACGTCACTGGGTGGGGTGGCAGGCTGTGATTGGTCCACGGGGATAATGAGGTGGCATGCATATTAGCGCAGGGGCGGACAAGGGTGCTGACGCGACGGTGGGGTGGCACTGACGTGGGTCTGACGTGGTGATGACGTTGGCCGGGCGGATCGACCGAAACCGGAAGCGGTTAGCGGTTTCTCATCGCACCGCTTTTGATACGGAAGGGGAATTGTCAGGCGTACCTCCGATAAGTTGTGGGGATGATGCGTGGCGGAGGCCTGACGTCACCTTTTGACAGATATCGGAAGGTATCTGTCGGACGTTGGGGCCGGTCCGATATGGATGAGGACCGTCGGATCAAAGAGGTCCGATCCGATGGCTGACGGATCAGTGAGGTGATCGGACAATACAGAAGGGGGCGGGATTATTTTAATATTTCTTTCGGGATCTGTGCTCGACGGAAACCTCTTGGGATATGACGGATTTGTAATGTTTTCCAATGTAAAAATAATGCGGCCCCGACACTTTGGATAAGCGAATAAAAGTGGGTTTTGATGTTTATTTTGCAATTTAAAGCGGGTATGGGTAAAAAAAAGGTCTTTTACAAGGTTTTCTTTAGCAAATGAAGGTTTTAATGGGCCAAATGAATTCAGTAGAGGGGAGAGGAGTAAGGCTCAGGTTTATCAAAGTGACCAGATGTCATTTTGATCCCTGACAGAGAACATATGGCTATAATGCCAAGGGGAGGGATATTTATACAATGTTTGGGGTTTATACACCATGGTGTTATAATACTAGGGAAAGGGTAACATAGGGGGTTTATATAATAAAGTTAGAAATTAATGTGGGTGAAAGAGTGGATGAGGGGTGATATTACTAAGTTTATTTGAAAATAACTTAGCTTAGGGAGTAGATCAAAATGAAAAGAGTTTTAGACAAGAAATGTGGCTTTTAAAGGACTAAGGACCACCATAAAACCACCAATTCTTCCATGAATCTCAACTGATGATGGGATGTTAGTAATGAATGAAAAAGGGGAAAATTTGGGAAGTTAGACATGCTTCTTTGCTTTGCTGCAACCTGATAGAGAAGAAGGACTTCTCAATCCATTGACTTTGCTTTGTGAAATAGGTTAGCACACCTTCAATTGTAAGGAATGACACTTCTGCAACCCCATCTACCTACCCATCTACTTGCCTAGCATTTTTTATTTCTTCTTGGAGGGTGCACTTAGGCTTGCAGACCCTTATTTGCCTTTTCTTTTCTCTGGCTTTTTCCTTTTGATTTTCTATCTACTGCTACCCTTATTGCTTCCAAGGTCCCAGATTAAGCAGTTGGGAGCCTTACTTCTCTACCTAAGCTACTTGTCTGCCAAGATTAAACAGTTTGGACAGACTTCTTTCTCTATTCTACAACTGAAAATTTAAAACATGGCATGATCCAGATTAGGCAGTTGGACCATCCATCAAAATTGAGTCTATATCAAGCTATATGCACAGCTTGTCTTCTCTTGGAAATATGTGATCTTTGCATCATCAAAGCAGAGCATATTTGGACCTTTTCATTGCCAATCATGAAATATGAAACCTATTGATATAGGTAGCTAACAGTGGCTCCACATGGGGATGGTTTTTCATTTGAAAGACCAAGAACAGCAGGTCAGATTGCCTTGCCCCTTGACTGCTTGTATCAAAATTTTGAAGTTTGCTGCTTTGACATGCCAAAATTGTGTACTTCCCTTCTTGGTAGACCTCTGATCCTATTTGCCTTTTGCTGATAGTTAATAAACTTGAAAAACTGCATTTTTACATCCTTACAGAGAGTAATATATACACTTGAATATGTACAATGGAAACTCAGGCTGCACTTATGGGTGATAGTCAAAATAGTGCTTCAGCATCCTGCCATTCACAGGACCTTCATCCAAATCAGTTTCATTAAGACTTTTAAGGAAATAAGTGTTGTTTCCTTGTACTGCTTGGACAGCAAATGGTCCTCTCCAAAGGGAATCAAATTTTCCATGTTTTCCTTTATCTTCCCTTCTTGAATCCCACTTGAGGACTTTGTCACCAATGTTGAAATCTTCTGCCTTAGTCCTTCTGTCAAAGGCCTTCTTTAATTTTTCTTGTAAAACTTGAACTCTGCTGAAAACTTGGTCTCTAGTTTGCTGTAAACATATTATTTGATTGATCCTTCTTTGCATATCATTTGGTTCAGCTTGGCTTTCTTGAAGAAGTTTCATGACAGGCACTCCTAGTGATGAAGGAAATTTGGCTTCTAATCCATAAACCAACTCATATGGGCTGGTCCCAATTGATCTTTTGGTTGTTAGTCTATCTGCCCATAAGGCATTGACCAGCTTCTTATGCCAATTCCTCTTGTTTTCTTCCAGCACCTTCTTTATTATGTTTACTAGGCTTTTGTTTGATGATTCAGCCAGGCCATTACCTTGGGGATAGTATGCAGTAGAATGGCCCAAAGTGATGTGAAATTTGTGGCAGAAATTCACCATTTTCTTGGATCTGAAAGCAACAGCATTGTCTGTTATTATTTTGTCAGGGCAGCCAAATCTAGCCAATATGTTGTTCTCCAAGAACTGAATGATAGTGGAATCTTTGCTTGTCTGCATGGAGCAGCTTCAATCCACTTAGTGAAGTAGTCTGTGGCTGTTAAGATCCATCTATGTTGGCCTGAAGATGAGGGATGAATTTCCCCTATGAAATCCAAGCCCCATTGTTGAAAAGGTCTCTCTGTTGCAATAGGCCTCAAGGGAAGTGGCAGCAACTGTCTCTTTCCCTCAAACACTTGACATTTATGACATGAGGTGGTGAATTTCTTGACATCAGAGAACATGGTGGGCCAGTAGTAACCAGCCCTCAGTATTTTATCCACAGTGGACTTCCAGTACAAGTGTCCACCACAGTCACCTGCATGAAATTCTTTTATGATATTGTTAGTTTCATTCTCAATTAAGCAGTTTAACAATATCCCTTCATGGTTTTTCCAAAGTAAATTTCCATCCATAACACATAATTTAGAAGCTTTCATTTTTAGGAACCTACATTTAGTTCTGGACAATCCTGGGGGAGCACACAGGTTTTGTATTACATAACATATATCAGAGTACCAAGGGGATTGTTCAAAGGCTACATTGATCTTTGGAGTCGCCAGCTCCGGTTCACTGTCCAGCTGGTTGATGTCTAAGGCTTGGAAGTTTGCTTCTGTCATTAGTTTGGCCAAACCTTGCCCTTTTATTAGTTTTGTAGGCTTTATTTCAATATCAAATTCCAAAATGTTGGCAATCCACTTTCCTCTTCTGCCCTCTAAATTTTCTTGGGTGAGAATGTCTTTGACAATAGGACTTGATACATAAGCTATAACATGTGAATAGAGGATGTAAATCCTAAAGTCTTTAATGGCTTTGACCAAAGCATAAGCTTGCTTTTCCATGATTTGATATTTTAAAGGTGCATCTCTAAGAGCTCTGCTAAAGAAAGCAATTGGCTTCTCATTTCCTTGTTCATCTTTCTGTAACAAGACAGTAGCAATAGTATGCTGGGAGGCAAAAGAGAAAATGATAAATTCTCTGTCAAATTGAGGATTGGTCAAGACTGGGGTTTGGGTAAGGGCCAGTTTTATACCTTCAAAGGCTTGATTTGCTTCAACTGTCCATTTCACTTTTGAATCTTTCTTTAGCATGTTATTTAGTAGTCTGATTAGTTCTGCTAAGTTTGGGATAAACCTTCTCAAAAAGTTGATCTTTCCCAAGAATGCTTGTAATTCTTTGATATTTCTTGGGTGGGGCATTTGTAAGATAGCTTGTATCCTATCTGGATCAATTCTTATGCCATCCTTTGAAATGATATGTCCTAACAGCTTACCCTCTTCCAAACCAAATAGAGACTTCTTGGGATTCAAGGAAATTCCATATTTCCTACATGTTAAGAAAATCTGCCTTAAGTGTTTTAAATGTTCTTGGTCAGATTTTGAAAAAGGTGTGAGGTCATCTAAGTAAATGACCAAAAAGTCATGAATCTCCTTTGCAAAAGCAATATCCATTGCTCTTTGAAATGTTGCCCCTGCATTTTTCAATCCAAAAGGCATTTTTACATATTTGAAAGTTCCCCATGGGGTTGTAAATGCAGTTTTGTCTTGATCATCAGGGTGTACTAAGATTTGATTAAAGCCTGAGAATCCATCAAGTAATGAGATCCTTGAGGCCCCTACCACTCTTTGGAGAATGTGATCCATCTTGGGTAAGGGATAGTTGTCTTTGAGGGATACCTGATTCAGATTTCTTAGATCCACACACAGCCTTATTTCACCAGTTTTCTTTCTTGTAGGGACTAAGTTTGAAATCCACTCAGAGAATCTGATAGGTGCTATGATGCCTGCCTTGAACATTTTCTGTACCTCTTGTTCCATTGCTGGGAGAAGCATAGGATTGATTCTCCTCAATTTTTGTTTAAAGGGTTTTTGATCAGGCTTGAGAGGGATAGTATGCTGGATAACAGAGGTATCATAGGACTTTAGATCTTCATAACTCCATGCAAAGACATCCTGGAACTCTTTGAAGAGGTCAATGTATTTAGGCCTTTGATCAGGAGGTAAAGATGCAGACAATTTTATTATTTTGGGCTTGTCAATGGTACCAATGTTGCATTCTTCAATGGCTGCATTTAAGGGCTGCATTTTTAGTTTTCTGGGAATATCATTTGAATCAAAGATGTCCTCTAGTGGAGTTAGGCCCATTGGCAGAAAATTGTCTTTCAGCTGTATGATTTCAGCTTCAGCATTGGCCACTTCTTCACAACTGATTGGTTGAATTTGCTGAATGTTTTCCTTGTTGAAAATGGTTGGATGTAGTATTTGTTTTGCTGTTCTAGGTGATATTGGGTGGTTAGTCTGTTCAAACTGTATTTGTGATTGACTTGCTCTTTCAAGTATTTGTGATTGACTTGCTCTTTCAGTGTCAATATTTAGTCCAGCAAATTCTTGTTGTAAGGTCAAGAAGTTGTTTATTTGGGCATCATCTTCAAATACCTGCCAGTCTTTGACATTGTTTGGGACAGAAGGTCTGTGTTTTACCTCAGCTGTAAAGCAATGATGGGGCTCAAAAGGCAGCTTGCAGGTACTTACAAATGTGGCTAAACTATGAGCGTGAAGATTATGGGTCCTAGAAATTTTGGTGATTTGGAATTCAGAGAAGAAGTTTAGTACTTCAGCCACAATAGATCTATAAGACCTCAGTCTTTTGTCATTAGTGACAAAATTTCCCTTCACTTGTTGGATAACTAAATCTGAATCTCCCATGATTGAAACCCTGGCAGCTTGCAAGAACTTTACTAACTTGAGGCCTAGTAAAAGAGCTTCATATTCTACCATGTTATTAGTACATTTGAAGTTTAATCTATAGGCTCTGCCTTCTGCATGACTGTTTTCTTTATTGTGTACCCAAACTCCAGCTCCTGCCCCTAATTTGTTGACTGAGCCATCAAATTCAAGGAACCATAGAATATCTTGTTGTGAAGGAGATTTAATGATCTGTTCATGGGATGGCAATGTAAGTTGAAGTTCTAGTTTTTCATCTGGCTTGTCTTCTAGGACAGTCTCATCATTTGATTGAATATGCTTGACAATTAGAGCAGCAGCAATGTCTAGTGATTGATTGACTGTTGTTTCATGGGTGGTAGTTCTTTCATTAGTGTCTTCCTCTTGTATGAGTATCTTGGTTTCAACCTCATTTTTTGAGAGAGTAGTGCGGTCATTGAAGAGAATGTATGAGTCTATGTCTGAATGGACAGCATATATGGGAAAGTTTTGAGGCTTTTCTTCACTGCTGACCATGTATTTCATGAGTGTTTCTCTGTATAGTCTTTTTGGTTGCCCAAAAACAGAGATGGTGGCATATGACATGTCTAATTGTAGGGAACCTTGGAGTTTAGCTCCCCATGATCTTGATAACAGCATCCCATACTTAGGTGGGATATCAGCAACTACAACATCCATTAGAATTGTTTTGTTTGGGTATTGAACCAGAGACACGCATAAATCTTTTATGAGACCTAAACACTTGACTTGGCTGGAGTCAAAGGAAAACATGTCCTTGTATGGTCTTGTTATATCTAGACTCAATCTCTCCATGACTGCTTTTGGCATGAGATTGTGAGAGGCACCTGAGTCAAACATTGCATTATGTAATATTTTATCATGAATATGTAAGCTGACATAAAAAGGTAGTATCCCTGTGACTACTGTTTTTCCATCCACTTCTGGGCCAAACAGTAATTCTGGGGTGTCATCCAACACATTGACATCATCTTTGCTGCTGGTGAGTTGAAGGGATTTCTTGATCTGTTGTTTATAAATGTCATGCTTGGCTAGTTCTGAGAGAGGAATTGCTATCTTTAGTTTGCCAATTTCAGTTTCTAGGTCAAAGGGTTTTTCAGATTGGGTCTTAGGGTTATGGATAACAGTCCTTTCCTTGTTCACTAACTCTTCTTCTTGATTCTTATCTTGATTTTGGGACTTGTCTTTTTTACTCATCTCTTGAGGAGTAACATTTAAATTAGGGTGAGAGGATGAAGTAGCCATAGGCTGCTGTTTTAAGGACAATGGTTCAGTGATCTCTTCAATAATTACTTCTTCTGCAGGTGAATTTGTTTTGTCATTAGGCTCTGTGACTATGGCTCTTTTAGGCTGCTGATTATCCTTTATCTTTTCAGGCTGATTTACATTCACAGTTCTGCTCCTTAGCTTGTATTGTTTATGGACTTCATAAACAACATTGTCATAGCCTTGTTTAAAGTCAAAGGATTCACCTGATTTGATTGGGAACAACTTGATTACCTCATCCTCATGGTCTTCTTGTGTAAAAAAGACTTGACTTTCACCATCTAGACCCATTAAATTAATCTGAGAATCTTCATTGGGTTCAGTTGATGTGGAAGTTTCAGCATAGTTTTCTTGGAAAGGGGGTCTTATGTCTTGGTCAGCACTGGCCTTGCCAACGTTTGGGTTTTGAGTTCTCCTAAAATTTGGATTCCTAGGAGGGTTGTTTTGTGGTGCTTCCCATGATGATTTTCTCTCAACCGATTCCACTCTATCCCCCAATCTCTTCATACCAGTGAGTATTGCATCCAGTTTTTGATCAAAGGCTGAGGGTTCCTCTTTGAAAGCGGTTCTCTTTTCCAACCTTGCTCTGTTTCTTTTGGCAATCAGGTTAGCTTCCACTGTGACAGCAACCCTTTGGGCCTCTGCAAGGGTTTGAGGGTCTCTTTCCTTTAACTGATAGGCCATGTCAGGGTCAAAACCATCAGGGAATTTGTACAAAGCTAAATCAGGAGGGGGTCTTAAGTTTTGTGGGATTGCATTATATACATTGTTGAATCTTGCACAATACTCCAAAACAGTCTCTTGGGGACCTCTTTTGATAGTGTCATATTCCCCAAGTATGTGCAGAGGATCTTTCTTTTTCTCCCATCTGTTAGTAAAGGCTTGATACAGCTCATCAGGAGTTGTGATGGAATTTGCATTCAGGGATCTAAACCAAGTTCTTACATCCCCAGTTAGGCTTTGAACAAACATCCTCATTCTCACACTGTCATCATCTATTTCATAGGTCTCAAAATGGTCTTGCATCCTTTTGGCATGCTGAACAGCTGTCAAAGGGCCATTGGAGTCAAAATATGAGATTTTGGTTTGGTAGTCTTGGGGTAGAGCTGCAGCATTAGCTGGTATTTGCAAGGGTGCATATCTGTTAGCCATATTCACAGGGTTTAAGGGGTTGACAGGGATGAATGGGACCGGGGTGACTGGTATAACAGGGTTAATGGGAGGGGTAGAAACTAGGATGTTGGTTAAAGGAGTATGTGCAGTGGATGAAGGTGTGAAAGGAGGGCTCTGAGATGTAGAAGGGGAACTGGGGGAATCAAGGGTAGATCGAAACAGAACCTTGATTGGAGTTGGAACAAGGTTTGGATAACCTGTTTCAGGAGTTGAATCAGCAAGAGTTTGCTGTCCCTGCTGCTTCCTGATGATCCTAGGGATTATATTAGGATTTTCAAAAACAGCTGGTGGTTCTGGGTCAGGATTTGACCTAGTATGTCTGGTTTTCCTTTTAGGAGCCAGTTTCTAAACTTATTTTTGGTATTTTGCAGGATATTTTTGTGTCTACGGAGGCCAGACAAGATTTTGAACTTACTGTATATTTTCCAAAGCTAGCAGCAAAGGGAATGGGCAGCTTTCAAGAGATAAACAGAAATTAGAAAATCTTGAGGAACTCCCCAGTGGAGTCGCCAATTATGTTAACACCCAGGTTGTTCCCTATGACTCCCAAGGGAATACGGCCGGGGTAACCACTAACCAATCTTTGGATTATAGTTTCTAGCCAAACTGTAATCAGAGAGGGCTCTCTCTTTATGATTTGTCTCTGTTTAGATAGTGTTCTAGGCTAGCTATTATGCTCAGGTTTTTGGTTTATGTTTTGGTTGAAGGACTTCTTTCAGTGCTTAAGATGCAGTGTTCAGAAAGTAGTATATCATTGGGCAATGGAGTCTAGAGCTGTGAAATGTTTTGAAATGCTGGAGTGAGAATGTTCAGACTGCAGGGCCTATTGGGTATCTCAACCAACAAAATTTAAACTTAAGTGGTGATGTATGGTCAGCCAACGGAAAGCAATTAAGAATTCTCCATTAAGCTGGTGATGTGAAAGTGAAACATGTTGCTCAGGAGCAAACTTGAATTCCTGAAACAAAGGTCACCGTGAAAGATATATTCTGATAGTGTAGCAATTAAGAATTACACTTATCAAGATTATAGCTGAAGAAAACAATCATTAACAACACAGATTGAGCTCAGGGTATTGCATGAATAAATCCTGAAGGCTATTCTTTTTCTTTGTTGCCAAATACTTAGAAACTAGAAACATATGTGGATTGTAAAAGATTGAAACACATAACAAAGAGAGTTACGGAAAACTTATTGTATTGTGAGGTACACAGGAATCCTGCAGTTTTCAACAAACACCAGAACGCATTCAACACTTCAGAACTTTGCGAAATTCCATCACTTTGTTTATTAAACTCTGAAAATATTACAGTATAAGAACTTCTTCAAGAGAAATCATCAACAACCCCTGCAAGCTTGTGCGAGGGGCGAATATATACAAACAGTATTACAAAATATCTAAGGCGTTGAGTCATCTGAGAAATAAATATTTCACCAACTTTGTACAGAACAGCAGATAAGAAGTTATTGCTGCCTTTAATACAACATAAATGCATCTTTATATCTGTCAGAAGATATTTTGGCCTTTGGAGGCCACTGAGTCGGTCGGAATGATCTGCTTTAAATGCTGGAAAATGCGCTGATGTGGCTGCTCCGCTGAAACTTTTCGGCCCTGTCACCTGTAGCTGTCCATCTTGACTTGCTGCCCGAGAGTTCTACTGAGTTGGCTCAGCCTTTATCTTTTCATGCATGCTGATTTTACTAGCCTTTCCTGTGCATGCCACCTTGTATTCTTGATGAAAAACTTGAAGAAAGGCTTCCTGGTCTACAGGATCATCTGTATTTCCTTTGTCCACCATTCCTGTGTGGGTAGTTGATGCCTGAGAATTGCCTCCATAGTCTCATCTGCCTCTGTGTATTTATAGAAATTAGGAGGCACTTCAAACAGGTGTTTTATCTCATTCATTATAAAGAATAAATTCTCTACTCTGTTGTAGAGACTTTGCCCTGTAGCTGGCCCTGTTTCTTCTGAGGTGCTGGGCCTTTCAGTGATCTGACTTGTGGAAAATGTATTGACCCTCTTGGCATACTGCTCATGGGTCAGCAGTTTCCCTGCACTGTTCAGTAAGCCAGGGAGACCTCGGTTCTGTAATACCACAAATTTGTCCATAAATCTGTTTACCTCGGTCTGCATGTCTTGGGTCCTTCTCTCCAATGTCTGCACTAAGTTTCTTAGTGTAAGGACCTTTTTTACCAACATAATAGTCTCAATTCTGTTAGGAATTCCCATGGTTGCTAACTGCGGACTTGTTCTGTTATTGAGCACATTGACCATTCTGGCAATTTCAGGCATATTGCCTAGAGCTGCCCTTGCTCTCTGAATCTCCTTCTGTGCCTTTGTGATGAGCTCCAACTGCTCATGGATCGTGTCAATGTACTGCCATTGGTCAGTAATAGACTGGCCAATATTGGCCCATAGCACTGTCTTGATCTCGGCCACCACCTTATCTAATTTGAGCTCATTCTCTAGCTCTTTGATTCTGTCTTTGAGGGCTTTTATCTCCCTGCCCTTTTCTGCCACAGTCTGCTTGGACTTGTCATATCTTTCATTGACTTTGGCTAGTTTCTCCCTGGCCTCATTCAATTCTGTCATTTGTGCTTCCAAGGCCTGGATCTCATTCCTCAGCTTTTGCATGTCCAGGCTTGGGGCCTGCTCTGTTGTTGGTGGTGCTGCTGAGGTGGATGTTGCTGCCTGTTCTGTTTGTTGAGGAGGAGGAACAGTAGTTGGAGCAGTTTCCTCAAGGTTTATTATTTCAGGAGGAGGCTGGGAGGTCTGACCTTCTTCTTTTTGTTTCAAAGCTGCCTGCAATGCTGCCTGTGCAGCCTCTGATTCTCCCAGCTTTTCTTGAGTCTGAATTAGCTGCTTGTATAGAGATACCAGCAAAGCTGTGGCATCTTGATCATGCCTCTGCTGGGCAACTTCATCTGTTTGAGGGTGAATAGTGGCTGGGATTTTGATCTTTCTCTTCAAAGCTGCCATGTCTGCATCCCTCAACTTCAATATTTCTTGTATGCCCTTGATATCCTTGGGATCATGCCCAATCTCTATAATTATATCTTCTAAGGACCTTATTCTGTTGTCCTTTGCTTGAGAGGATGCTCTCTCCAACTCAAGTTGTGCAGCTGTATTATTAAGGCTATTTTCTAGCCTATAATTGTCCAATGTTTTGTCTGCCAAGGAGGCATACACCATCTCACCCGTTTGTTTGTGTAGTTCAATTTTGTCCATTGGGTGGATGTCCTTGGCAAGGACCTCAAGGTTGGTCCTTATATAATCTGCAGGGGACTGGGGCTGTGCTACAGTTGGCAAGAAATGACTCATGATCATTTTGCCTTCACTAACATCATACGTAGATATTAGTCTTTGCTGGTTAGTGGGAGCCATTTTCAACAAATGATTATATAATTGTATTTTTATTGGCTCATTCCTCCTCTTAATATCAATAAACTGCTGTTTGATCCCTCCTTCAGCTTCTCTTTGGTGGCTTGAGGAGCTGACTTCTCCTCCTATTGTTCTGTCTTGTCCCTGCTGGAAGGAGCTAGCAGATGCTTCTCTACTAGGTGGGCCCATGCCCAGAGACTGCCCTATTGGCATTTCCTCCTCAGAGAAAGGATTCAATCTCTGTCTTTTTTCCCCATGACTTATTGATGTGGTCAAGGGAGTCTCTCTGTCCCTTTTTCTACTTATATCCTCCTTTTGTGGAGTTTGGAGGATTGATGCTTCAGCTGATGTTTCTTGTCTAGGAGGGACCGTGTTTTGTGCCTGCTGTTCAGTGAAAATTGGGGCCTCAACTACCCCTTCTTGCTGTGGGGGCTGCTCTTTGTCATGCTGCCCTTCTTCTTGCTGTAATTCCTGTTGTTGTTGTTGTTCTACCTGCTGCTGTTGTTGCTGCACCTTCTCATGAGGTGGCTGTTCGGTTTCCATTTCCTTTTCCTGGCCTTTGCTAGATATATCTTCAGTGGCTTTAGGTGCTTGCTGATTTGCAGTCGAGGAGGATGCAACTGCTCCCAATTGTGTGCTTGGAAGGGAAAACACCTGTGAACAAAGTTCAAGGTCAGCCATCTTCTTTAGATTCCTCACCGCTCTTTGATTCAGCTCTTCCTGTGTAACAGGCTCTTCTAAGGTACCTCTCCTCCAGTTTATTTGGTTTGCATATTTTTCAATGTGAGGAATCTTCACATGATCATAGCCAGACAGCTTGTATTTGAGCCTTCTCAAAGTTATGAAGTGGTTGGGGTCATAAGGTTTCCAAAGGAAACTGGTTTGAAGGCCAAGGGACTCAAGCATCCTGTCTGCTTCTTTCCAACCTTCCTCCCTCTGGTTATAGACAAAGTGGCCAAGTTGGTTCCTGACTTTCAACTGTGCTTTCTTGCCTTTGCCTGAAAAGTGAAGCACATCAACATTGCCAAATTTCTTGAAGTATTCTAGGGCAAACAGCCTCATAGGCACATATTTGGGTAGTCTGTAGGGAGGCAATTCACACCCATATATCCTGATGACGGTGTGGTTCTGGTAAAAGTACCAGTCCCCAATGCTGTATGATTTGGATAACTGCAGGATCCTTTGCATGTCATCAGTGAGTCTTGGAGGAGGTGAGCTCATCAACATAGACATAGCTGGGTGGATGAAGAGATCTATGAACTCACAATAAGTATAAGGAGACTCAAATCTACAGTGGAAAATGGAGGACCAATAGACCACTGATCTTGGATTGCCTTGGGCATCCACTCTTTTGATTGGAAAAGAGAACTTCTGATGTTGATGATATAAGATTGAGTGGTAAATGTAAGAGGTGTATCTGAACACCCTCTCTCTTGCCAGGTTCATTAATTGCTCATGTATTTTGTCTGATATATAGGTGGCATAGTCATAGCAGATAGGAGACTTGCCAGGGGCAAACATAAGCATCATTGTTTAGAAAATCTTCGGCAAAATCACATAATCATGTCAACGCATTTCGAACCAACTAGTGTGGTTCCTGACGATGAACCACACTGGTTGGTTCGAAACGCGTCGACATGATTATGTGATTTTGCCGAAGATTTTCTAAACAATGTTATGGATCACAGAAGTCTAAATTCCTTAATAAGCATCATTACCAGCATAGTTTCATCAACAAAATCAATTGAATTGTAGCCCAAAGTGGGACTAATCATGTCTGCAAGATCTCTGCCCAATTGGTTGAGGTATACCTGATTGATAGGAGGATACATCACAGAGTCAGAGTCAATGTACAGCTGATTTAACTTGGTGATCTGAGCATCTGTCAATCTGGCTCCTTGATTTATCAAGTCTATGAGTGATAGAGGGACCAGTTTCTTCTCAGTCCTGAAGCAGAGCATCTCTTTGATAGCTTCTGGGGTGATATAAAACACAGCTGAGCCTGAAGGGTCAAGAACTGCCCTCTGAGTGGGGTCATAGTTTTCAGCACACAGGTGGATCAAATCAGGGAATTGTCTAACCTGAGGGAGCTTGAAAATAGGGAGGAAAGACTCCCATATGCCCAGCACATCTGTACCAGTCTCATGCTTGGCCTTCAATTCATTGAGCAGGTGGATGTGGAACTTGGTCCTCATCAGGATTTCCTCTGAAATCTGATAGTCCATGTCTGCCAGAGGTTGCCATTCCAATTGTCTCTGAGGGGCATTCAATGGAGCAACGTTTAATGCCACCGGGGCCACTGGTGGATCCGTGGTTTTTCCTAGGATTACAGATGAGTGTTGCTGTGTAGAGCGATACAAAGGAGTTTTCTTTACCAGAGAAATGTGAATTATTCAGGGATAAAGGATTAATGATCAGATGCAGCAGTTGAAATACTGCGTTGAAGTGCAGATAAGACTATTGTCTGGCCTTATTCTCTCTCTTATAGCAAGTAGGTATAATTTGAGTAACCGGTTCGCGATTGCACGAACAGAGTTCTGTTTTTGGTGAAATTTAGGCAAACAAGGCTCAGCTGATGGTTTTCGACCTTACAGTTGCAAATGGGGACTAGGCACAGGGATTTTGCCGGCGAATTTGCAAGTTTCTTCGTCTTTTAAGCTTTTTGAGGGAATTCACAGACAAATTAGGCGTATGAAGGATTTATAAGGGTAAATACCTGGTAAACAGCGAGCAACGGTCACGAATGTATGTAGAAATGGCGCGCCGGAGGTCTCCAAATCGATTTCAGCAAGGTGGTGCAAGTTTGGACGTAAAAAATCATGCAGAGAAAGCAACAGCGCTTTGGCAAAAAGTATAAAAAACACGAAAAATCGACCAAAATATGGATTTTTGGCATATTGGCGCGTTTTTTGGATGACGTCAGCATGACGTCATCAGGTGGGGTCGAAGTCGGATGACATCGGCATGACGTCACCGGGTGGGGTGGCAGGCTGTGATTGGTCCACGGGGATAATGAGGTGGCAGGCATATTAGCGCAGGGGCGGACAAGGGTGCTGACGCGACGGTGGGGTGGCACTGACGTGGGTCTGACGTGGTGATGACGTTGGCCGGGCGGATCGACCGAAATCGGAAGCGGTTAGCGGTTTCTCATCGCACCGCTTTTGATACGGAAGGGGAATTGTCAGGCGTACCTCCGATAAGCTGTGGGGATGACGCATGGCGGAGGCCTGATGTCACCTTCTGACAGATATTGGAAGGTATCTGTCGGACGTCGGGGTCGGTCCGATATGGATGAGGACCGTCGGATCAAAGAGGTCCGATCCGACGGCTGACGGATCAGTGAGGTTATCGGACAATACGGAAGGGGGCGGGATTATTTTAATATTTCTTTCGGGATCTGTGCTCGGCGGAAACCTCTTGGGATATGACGGATTTGTAATGTTTTCCAATGTAAAAATAATGCGGCCTCGACACTTTGGATAAGCGAATAAAAGTGGGTTTTGATGTTTATTTTGCAATTTAAAGCGGGTATGGGTAAAAAAAAGGTCTTTTACAAGGTTTTCTTTAGCAAATGAAGGTTTTAATGGGTCAAATGAATTCAGAAGAGGGGAGAGGAGTAAGGCTCAGGTTTATCAAAGTGACCAGATGTCATTTTGATCCCTGACAGAGAACATATGGCTATAATGCCAAGGGGAGGGATATTTATACAATGTTTGGGGTTTATACACCATGGTGTTATAATACTAGGGAAAGGGTAACATAGGGGGTTTATATAATAAAGTTAGAAATTAATGTGGGTGAAAGAGTGGATGAGGGGTGATATTACTAAGTTTATTTGAAAATAACTTAGCTTAGGGAGTAGATCAAAATGAAAGGAGTTTTAGACAAGAAATGTGGCTTTTAAAGGACTAAGGACCACCATAAAACCACCAATTCTTCCATGAATCTCAACTGATGATGGGATGTTAGCAATGAATGAAAAAGGGGAAAATTTGGGAAGTTAGACATGCTTCTTTGCTTTGCTGCAACCTGATAGAGAAGAAGGACTTCTTAATCCATTGACTTTGCTTTGTGAAATAGGTTAGCACACCTTCAATTGTAAGGAATGACACTTCTGCAACCCCATCTACCTACCCATCTACTTGCCTAGCATTTTTTATTTCTTCTTGGAGGGTGCACTTAGGCTTGCAGACCCTTATTTGCCTTTTCTTTTCTCTGGCTTTTTCCTTTTGATTTTCTATCTACTGCTACCCTTATTGCTTCCAAGGTCCCAGATTAAGCAGTTGGGAGCCTTACTTCTCTACCTAAGCTACTTGTCTGCCAAGATTAAACAGTTTGGACAGACTTCTTTCTCTATTCTACAACTGAAAATTTAAAACATGGCATGATCCAGATTAGACAGTTGGACCATCCATCAAAATTGAGTCTATATCAAGCTATATGCACAGCTTGTCTTCTCTTGGAAATATGTGATCTTTGCATCATCAAAGCAGAGCATATTTGGACCTTTTCATTGCCAATCATGAAATATGAAACCTATTGATATAGGTAGCTAACATCTTCTTTAGAGTAAAAGCTATTTTTCCTTTGAGTCTTTCTTCTCTGGTATTTCTAAGGTTTATCTCTATTCTTTTTCTCTCTCTTTTTCTTGCTTAATTGCATTAGGATAGGGGAAATTTGAGGAAAAATGACCCACTTTATCACAATTAAAACCTTTAAATGGTATCTTACCTTTATACTTTCTTGATCCTCTCTTTAAGTTTCTTACAAATTGAGCCATCTCTTAATCTTAGTCGTAGTTGGAGCAGTATTGATGTTATTTATGCTTTTTAGACTTGTTTGAGGCTTTGAATGATGCCTCCTTTGGCTCTACCTTCTCTTTTCCAATTCTCATCTCATAAGTAGTGAGTATTCCATTGAGTTGCTTCATTGTGAGAGATTTCAAATCTTGCATATCTTCTATGGATGAGATTTTAACATTGAATCTCATTGGAAGAGATCTTAATACCTTCTAGACAACTAATTCAATTTTAGGTTCTTTATTAAGTTTAATCATATTTTCAACCTCAACAACTCTCAGAGGAACTATTCAACAATGGTTTCATCCTCATTCATCTTTAGACTTTCAAATGTCATTCTATAGGTAAGAAATAAGGCTTGCTTCGCCTTCTCATTTACTTAGTTGTTCTCAAGTTTATCCCAAACCTCCTTAGATGACTTGTAGAGTGTCACCTTCACTAGCTTATATTAGTTAAGGCCAAATAAAATTGCATTCTTAGCCTTTGCATTATTTGTATAGGATCTTCTCTCATCAAGATCTGTCAGAGGAGTTTTTGGAACCATGTATCCAAATTTTTTGTATCCCCACACATCAACACCAAGAGACATTATATAAGATTCCATTCTAACCCTCTAGAATACATAATTGGTTCCATCAAATACTAGTACTTTTCTTAAATAAGCATCTTGACTTACCATGATTCTGATCCAGGTGGATATTGGTGGCCACTTGCCAAGTCCACCTGGACCCCCACCATTGTCTTTCTTAGCATTTTCAGTTTCCTTAATTGTAGCACAATTTACTATTTTTAGCAGTTTTCCGGGATGCCGTCAAGGAGCAGTACTACCCTGTTGGAAGCTATGAGGATGAATACATAAAGTGGACCACGCTGCGGCAGGGAAGGGACCAAGACATGCCGGAGTTCACCAATCTTTTCCATACCCTTCGCACGAAGTTGGGTATCAAGGATTCGGAGCAACATTTGATACTCAAATACCCTGGTTGCCTGCACAAGTACATCCAGGAAGAAATACAATTCCTAAACATCCCCTCGCTCAGCGCAGCATACCGATATGCCGTCAAGGTCGAGCAGAAGTTTAAACAAAAGAAGCGAGACTTTGGATCTGCGAATCCAAAGCAGGAGAAAGGTGCCCCGAAACCACAGAACAAAGGACAAAGCCAAGGCAGGACAGCCCAAGACAACCAGCCGAAGCTGCAAGCAAAGAACAACGCCGCGAAGCCGAGAAAGGACACTGGAAAATGGTGCGAGTTCCATAAGAGCTCCACTCACAACACAAGTGAGTGTCGGGCCAAGCAGTCACTGGTGGCTGAGCTAAAGGTTTCAAAATCAGATGCATGTTCCGACTCTGAGTCAGAAACCGATAAGGGGTATGAAAAAGGGAAGCAGATCATTGATGCGGATCCCAGCGCCACTGTTGCTACCGCAAAGATCCAGAAAAATGAACCCGAAGATCCAGAGGAGGAGGAGCGTCTCTTCCACTCTCAGATGTGGGTAAAAGGCTCCCCGATACAGTTCATTGTTGATAGCGGGAGTCAAAAGAACCTCATTTCGGCAGAGGTCGTGAAGCGGTTGGGCTTACCGACCACAGCACATCCACAACCATACACCATTGGGTGGCTTCACCAAGGACGAGATCTTCGCGTGAGCCAGCAGTGTCGCCTTCCATACAACATCAAGCCCTTCACGGATGAGGTATTGTGTGACATTGCTCCCCTTGAAGTTTGTGATGTATTACTAGGACAACCATACTTGTGGAAGCGACATGCTGTGTATGAATCAAGGCCCCGTGCTGTTATTATTACATTGGGAAATAAGTTGTTCAGGATACCAGAGGTAGCACCACCTGTCGCCATCTCTTTGATTACTGCAAAACAATGCAGTAAGATCATTTCCAAAACCAGGAAATTTGTTTTCCTGATGATACGCCCTCAAGGAAAGAAGAAGACAGTGGCCGCGGCCTCCAGACGGGGTCCCTCTGCACGACAACTACAGATGGACAAGATTGTGGAGGAGTACGAGGACATCTTCACCTCCTCGGCCGGGGTTCCTCTGCACTGTCAAGTCAAGCACTCCATCGATCTAACCCCAGGTGCGCCGCTACCCAATGGACCAATTTATCGGCGCTCCGTTCTGGAGAACAATGAAATCAAGAGGCAGATTCAGGAGCTCTTGCAGAAAGGTCACATCCGTCTGAGTTCATCGCCCTGTGGGAGCCCGATCGTGTTGGTACAAAAGAAGGATGGGACGTGGAGACTCTGTATTGACTATTGGGCGCTGAACAAGATCACTGTCCGTAATAGGTACTCGATCCCGCGGATTGATGACCTCCTAGACCAACTAAAGGGGGCGAAATATTTCAGCAAGATCGATCTGAAGTCAGGATATCACCAGGTACCAATCGAACCCTCTGATGTGTGGAAGACTGCCTTCAAATCCAAGGAGGGCCTCTTCGAATGGTTGGTCATGCCTTTCGGATTGACGAATGCTCCTGCAACCTTTATGAGGCTAATGGATGACATTCTGATCTTCAGCCAGAGTTGGGAAGAGCACCTCCACCACATCCGACAGGTTCTCCAAACACTGCGGCAACACATGCTATGTGCCAATTTGGAGAAATGCACTTTTGGCATGACCCAGGTTCAGTATCTGGGATACATCATTGATGAACAGGGGGTGCATGTCGATCCAGCCAAGATATAAGTCATTCGGGATTGGCCCTCTCCAACCACTCTAGGTCTTGCCAACTTCTACAGCAGGTTTGTGTTGGGGTTTTCTCATATTTCTTGGCCCTTGAGTCAGGTCACCAAGGGAGGGGCGAAAGCAAAATTCTTTTGGTCTGAATCTCAACAGAAGGCATTCATGGAGTTGAAGGATCGCCTCTTCACGGAACCAGTGCTCGCGTTACCAGATTTACAACAACCATTTGAGGTCGAGACAGATGCCTCTGACTATGCTATTGGGGCAGTCCTTACTCAACATGGACATCCAGTGGCATATCACAGTGAAACACTTTCAGACACAGTCCGGAAGTACCCCACTTATGATAAAGAAATGTATTCCATTGTACAGGCCTGCCGACAATGGAAGCATTACATTTTGGGGAAGGAAACAGTCATCCACACAGACCACCGACCCCTGCAGTTCATACAGACCCAAGGGAAATTGTAGAATGATCGCCATCAGAAGTGGTCTACATACCTGCAACAGTTCCACTTGAATATCAAGTATAAGAAGGGCAGCACCAATAATGTTGCAGATTGCCTCAGTCGACCACCGATCATGGCGTTAACCACCGTGCTCAACTCTTGTGGGCACGAGACTTCTAATTGGCCACTTCTCTACAAAAGCGACCCAGAATTCGGCCACACATACCAGACACCCTTGGAGGGTCGGCGTGTTGCAGATTTTCACCTCCAGGATGCCCTATTATTCCACCTCGGTCACCTTTGTGTTCCTTCAAGCGAGCGTGCCAAGATGATTTGGGAAGCACACTACAGTCGGGCTGCTGGGCATTTCGGGGTCGAGAAAACAGTGGCAGTACTGCAAAATTATTTCTATTGGCCGAATCTTCGACAGGATGTTGGGAAGTACATCAGATCATGTACTGCCTGTGCCATTGCCAAACCGACCATTAAGAAGCACGACCTCTATACCCCGTTGCCTACCCCTAGTCGACCTTGGGAATCCATCTCCATGGATTACATGTCATGCCTTCCTTCCACTAAGCATGGAAATGACTGTGTTTTTGTGGTCGTCGACAGGTTCTCGAAGATGGCCATTATGGTGGCCTGGAAGAAGAATATTACAGCAGAAGCCACTGCTAAACTCTTCTTTGAACGAGTGTGGGTGCACTTTGGGATCCCACAGTCTATCATCTCAGATCGAGACAGTCGGTTTCTTAGCACATTTTGGTCCAGTCTCTGGTCAATGCTGGACACCAAACTCACGAAGTCCACAGCCTTCCATCCTCAAACTGATGGCCAGACAGAGGTTGTCAATAGGATGATTGTGCACATTCTGCGCATGTATAATTCAAAGCATCCACGCACATGGGACGAGAGCCTCCCCTATGTTCAGCACAGCTACAACCGAGCTCTTCACAGCTCCACTGGCCATAGCCCTTTTCAGGTGGGTTTGGGATTCCAGCCACTATGCCCCATTGATGTGGCCATGCCACTTGCAGCTACTCACATGAATTCAGCTCATGTCTAGTCCGAAACAGATAAGGCAACCAGCTTCATTGAGCCCATCCAACATATTCGCCAGCAGGTCCATGACATTCTTGAGAAATCAAATGCCAAGTACAAGCAGCGACATGATCAACATCGGGTGCCACACAAGTTTCAGGTGGGCGATAAAGTCTGGTTGCATTTGCAAAAGGAACGCCTTACTGGAACCTATCGGAAATTGAGACCACTCCGATATGGTCCTTACACCATTACTAAGGCTATGGGAGACAATGCATTTGAGCTCAGAATTCCCCCATTCCTTGGCCTGCACCCAGTGTTCAATGTGGACCGCCTTCGGCCATACTTTCCACCATTGCTAGACACATCCGACATTGCAGAACAGCTCAAACCCACAGAATTAAATCTAGATTGCATGGAACAAGCTGCAACTGATCGGATCATGGACACACAGATCAAGAACACTCGCCAACAGAATATCCAACTGTATCGAGTTGTCAAAGAAGGCCAACTCCTTCAGCAGAGCAAGTGGCTCACCAGGGAACAGGTTCAGCAAAAGTTTCCTCATCTCATGGAGGAGCTCAACGCAATGGGGACCATTGCTTCCTAAGGGGGGAGGAATGATCCAGGTGGATATTGGTGGCCACCTGCCAAGTCCACTTGGACCCCCACCATTGTCTTTCTCAGCATTTTCAGTTTCCTTAATTGTAGCACAATTTACTATTTTTAGCAGTTTTTCGGGTCCTAAACTTTCGGAGCCGTTTTGAGGCCCTAAACGACGTTTTTTGGGGAATCCGGGGGCAACATCGGTCCATGGAATGGACCGATGTTGCCCGTTCCAACAATGGTAGTACTCGGATAGATCTTTCTAACGAGCTATTGTATGCGTCAAACAAAGATCATATGCCAAAGTTACGACCCCGGGAAGTTGATGTACCAATTTACCCCAAACGGGGCCCACAGTTTGGCATTTCATCTCCTAGGGTTAGGTTTTGGAATGTTAAGGGTTTTCCATTGTTTCTCAACAATAAATAGGCCTTCGAGCCTCATTGTAATACAGTTCAGAGGCATGTAGCCATCACATCTCTTCTCAGAGATAAGCTACCATCGCCCTAGCTGGTTTATTTCCATTTCTGGTTGTAAGCATATTTCAGTAATTTCCATTAATGAAATGAAGTATTATTTCCGCTGCATCTTTGTGTATATGGTTATCTCTGTAATTTGTTGTGTTCCTGTTTAAATCCGGATCAGATTCCTTGCAAATCTACCTTCTAGTGGTTAAAGTATTCCCGAAGGAACTTGCTTTGATACCAATTTTTGGGAATCAATGATTATTGAGGGTTTGGGGGGGGGGGGTGAATCAATATTCTATAATTTTTTCACTTATTTATACAAATTTTTGTTGGGTGTGGAGCATGATTATTTAGAGGTCTTTGTTTCAGCCGGATGTATACCCCAGGTAGTTTGTACACCCCACCACGCGGGGGGCCGCGAGGGGGACTTGCCCCCCCACGGAGGTTCGGGTGGGGGGGGGCATCCCCCCCGGCTGGGGGGTCTGGGGGCCAGTGGTCCCTTGGCGGGGGGTTTCGGGGGCAGTGCCCCCAAAGCTAAAAACAGATGTAAAATTGCCTTGTAAAAGTATAGTAATTTCTAGTCAATCTGGGCCATTCATTAGGCAGATGATCTAACGGTAGAACTTATGTTTAGTTTAGGGTTTTTTGCCCTATAAGGCAACCCCTCTCTTTGTATGAGGGCATTGTATTGAGGCTATGTAATATATGTGTATTCTTCGAGCGAGAAATAGAGAGGTGAGACTGTGAGAGAAAATAGAGGATATTACAGCGCCTCTACCGTAGGTTGTGTCTCTTCATTTTGCTGGATAATAGAAAGGAAGGATTGGCTGTTCAGGGTGGACGTAGCCCAAACTGGGTGAACCACGTATATCTATGTCTCTCTGGTTTTATTCGTTTTATGTGTTTATATTTATGCAATATTCTATGTGTTCATTGCTTTGTAATATATAATTTTCTAACAACTGGTATCAAAGCCGAAGGTCTATTTAGTTGATAAACTCGCAGGAAAGAAGGGTTCCTCATTTGAGTGGGAGAAATGGCGGAAGATGGTAAGTTTAGGGTCGATAAATTTAACGACCAAAACTTCTCGTTGTGGAAGATGCAGATGGAAGATTATTTGTATCAGAAAGATCTGTACCTACCATTGGGTGGAAAAACAAAGATGCCGACGGGTATGACAGATGAAGAATGGAACCTTCTCGATAGAAGAGCACTCAGAATAGTACGGTTGTGCCTCGCAGCGTCGGTCGCCTTCAACATTTTGAAGGAAACAACAACAGAGGGTTTGATTAAGGCGTTGGCGAAACTACATGACAAACCCTTGGCCTTAAACAATGTATTTCTTATGAAACAGTTATTTAATATGAAGATGTCAGAAGGTGGATTTGTTGCAGACCATTTAAATGATTTTAATACTGTTACAAGTTAGTTAAGTTCTGTAGGGGTACACTTTGATGATGAAGTTAGAGCTCTGTTATTCTTGTGCTCATTGCCAGAAAGTTGGAATGGTTTAGTAATGGCCATTAGTAACTCTGTTTCTGAATCTATTACTTTAAAGTTTGATGATGTTGTCGGTGCTATCCTTAGTGAGGAAATGCGACGGAAAAGCTCCGGTGAGACATCGGGTAATGCTTTAAGTGCAGAGTCTAGGGGAAGAAAAATGGAAATAGGAAAGAGCTCAGGATATCGCAGTAAATCAAGGAAAGTCAGATCCAAGTCTAGATTGGGGATAGTGTGCTGGAAATGCGGAAAGAAAAGACACCTAAAGAAAGATTGTAGATCTCGGAAGGGAAAAGAAGGAGATGCACAACAAGAAAACAATCATGAAGCAAATGTGATAGGTGAGGTGTTACAAGATGCTTTGATTCCTTCTTTCGAAAATATTACTGATTCCTGGGTGGTAGATTGAGGGGCCTCATTCCATGCCACACCCGATAAGAAATATTTTCATGACTATGTTCAAGGAGATTTTGGACAAGTCCGTTTGGGTGATGATAAACCCTGTAAAATTGTTGGAATGGGTAAGGTTCTTGTAAAACAACAGAATGGAAACCAATGGCTACTAAAGGAGGTGAGGTATGTTCCAGATCTGAAGAAAAATGTGATTTCAACAGGGTAGTTAGGCGGCGAAGGTTGTGTGACAACTTTCACAGATAAGGCTTGGAAGGTCACCAAAGGAGCCCTGGTAATAGCAAAAGGCGAAAAGGTTGGTACATTTTATTTATGCAATGGTATTTTTAACTCTGTTAATGCTTTAACTTCCAAAGGAGTAGATGTAACATTATGGCATCATAGGCTTGGACACATGAGTGAGAAGGGGATGAAGATTCTTCACTCAAGGAATTTGTTGCCGGGTTTGAGGAATGTTGATTTGGACTTCTGTGAGAATTGCATTTATGGAAAACAGAAGAGAGTCAGATTTCTTAGAGTTGGGAAAGAAAAGAAGAGTGAAAAATTAGAGCTTGTGCATACAGATGTATGGGGACCTGCTCAGGTATCATCTCTCAGTGGCTCTCGTTATTATGTTACTTTTATTGATGATGTAACTAGAAAAACTTGGATTTATTGTATTAAGAATAAATATGATGTATTTGATACTTTCAAGAAATGGAAAGCTTTGGTTGAGATTGAGGCAGTAAAGAAATTGAAGTGTCTTAGATCAGACAATGGAGGTGAATATTGTAGCAAAGAGTTTGATAGGTACTGTTAAGAGCATGGAATTCGCAGAGAGAAGACAGTTCCAAGAACACCACAAGAAAATGGTATGTTAGAAAGGATGAACAGAACAATCATGGAGCGTGTAAGGTGCATGAGATGGCATGCAGGATTTCCTTTACAATTTTGGGCAGATGCTGTAGATACTGATGTTTATCTAATAAACAGAGGGCCTTCAAGTTCCTTGGATGGTGGTGTTCCAGAGGAAGCATGGATAGGTAAAAAGGTAAACTACTCCTTTTTAAAGCCTTTTGGTTGTGAGGCCTTTGTCCATATTAATAAAGAAAATAGAACAAAGCTTGAGGAAAAATCAAAGAAATGTACCTTTATTGGATATGGTGTTAATGATTTTGGTTATCACTTATATGATTATGAAAATCACAAAATCATTAGGAGCAGAGATGTAATATTCAATGAAAAGGTTTTCTATAAGAATCAGTTGCAGGAAAAGAAACAGGAAAAAGAAAAAAAGGAATACATAGTTCTTGATGAGATCACTGAAAAAGTAAAGGTGCCTGAAAATAATAATAATCAGCAACCACAACAACAACAACCACCACAACAGCAATAGGCACCCCAAACAACTGAAAGTGGTGTTAGAAGATCTACCAGGATAAGTATACCCCCTAAATGATACTCTCCTTCATTATATTATTTATTGTTGACTAATTCTGGTGAACTTGAATGTTATGAAGAAGCAATGCAGGTTGAAAGCAAGAAGAAGTGGGAAGTAGCCATGGAAGAAGAGATGGACTCCTTAATGCATAAACAAACTTGGGACTTAGTCAGGTTGCCTGCAGGAAAAACTACATTGAAGAATAAATGGGTTTACAGGTTGAAGGAAGAAGATGGAGGAAAACAAAGGTACAAAGCTAGACTTGTGGTGAAGGGGTTTGGATAGAAGAAGGGTATTGATTTTGATGAAATATTTTCTCCTATTGTTAAAATGACTTCACTCAGAACTATTTTAAGTCTAGTAGCAGTTGAAGATTTGCATCTTGAGCAGTTAGATGTAAAGAAAACCTTTCTCCATGGGGATTTGGAGGAAGAGATATATATGCAGCAGCCACAAGGATATGAGGTAAAAGGGAAGGATAAACTAGTGTGCAGGTTGAAGAAGAGCTTGTATGGCTTAAAACAGGCTCCAAGGCAGTGGCATCTAAAATTTGACAAGTTTATGTCTGAACAAGGTTATACTAGATGTCACTCTGATCATTGTGTTTATCTGAAAAAGGAAAATGACGACAGCTATATTATATTGTTATTGTATGTAGATGACATGCTTGTTGCAGGGTCTAACATGCAGGAAATAGATGTGATCAAAAGAAAATTGGCAAATTCATTTGCAATGAAGGATTTGGGCGCTGCAAAACAAATCCTTGGTATGAGAATAACGAGAGACAGGAAAAATCGCAAATTAACATTGTCTCAGAATGAGTACATACAAAAGGTGTTGAAAAGATTTAATATGCACAATGCAAAACCAGTTAGTACACCTTTTGCTAGCCATTTCAAACTTAGTAAGGAAATGTGCCCAAAGACCCAAGAAGACATGGATTATATGTCTAAAGTTCCATATGCATCAGCAGTTGGAAGCTTAATGTATGCAATGGTCTGCACAAGGCTTGATATTGCACATGCAGTGGGAGTTGTAAGCAGGTACATGAAGAATCCAAGAAAGGAACATTAGATGGTAGTGAAATGGATTCTCAGATATTTGAAAGGTACCACAAATTAAGCATTATGCTTTGGTGGTTCAAACATTTCTCTACAGGGATATGTTGATGTAGATATGGCAGGTGAAAGAGATAACAGGAGGAGCACTATAGGATATGTATTTACTATAGGTGGAACAACTATAAGTTGGGTTTCAAAAATCCAAAGTGTTGTTGCACTTTCAACAACAGAAGCAGAGTATGTTGCTGCTATAGAGGCTAGTAAGTAAATTATTTGGTTACAAAGGTTTATGGGTGAATTAGGTAAGGAGCATGATATGGGCACGTTATACAATGATAGCCAAAGTTCCATTCATCTTGTAAAGAACTCAGCATTTCATTCCAGGACTAAACACATACAGCTCAAGTACCATTTCATACGATAAGTGTTGGAAGATGGAGAGTTGAAGCTGGAAAAGATACACACTAGCCAAAATCCTGCAGATATGCTAACAAAAGTTGTAACCAGGGAGAAACTGAGAATATGCTCAGTTTCAATTGGTCTTCAAGGATGACGATGAGGATGAGAAACAACTAGGTCCAAAGAGGAGTCATTTTCCAGTAAATGAAGCAGCGGTGGAGTTGCTACAATCATTCTCCAAGTGGGAGATTGTTGGGTGTGGAGCATGATTATTTAGAGGTCTTTGTTTCAGCCAGATGTATACCCTAGGTAGTTTGTACACCCCTCTACACAGGGGGGTGTGGGGGGGACTTGTCCCCCCTGTGGGGGTTCGGGGAGGCCCATCCCCCCAGCTAGGGGGTTCGGGGGCCAGCGGTCCCCTGGCGGGGTTTTCGGGGGCAGCGCCCCCGAAGCTAAAAACATATGTAAAATTGCCTTGTAAAAGTATAGTAATTTCTAGTCAATCTGGGATGTTCATTAGGCAGATGATTTGACGGTAGAACTTATGTTTAGTTTAGGGTTTTTTGACTTAGAAGGCAACCCCTCTCTTTGTATGAGGGCATTGTATTGAGGCTGTGTAATAGATGTGTATTCTCCGAGCGAGAAACAGAGAGGTGAGACTGTGAGAGAAAACAAAGGATATTACAACGGATCTACTGTAGGTTTTGTCTCTTCATTTTGCTGGATAATAGAATGAAGGACTAGCTATTCAGGGTGGACGTAGCCCAAACTGGGTGAACCACGTATATCTGTGTCTCTCTGGTTTTATGCGTTTTCTGTGTTTATATTTATGCAATATTCTATGTGTTCCATTGCTCTGTAATATATAATTTTCTAACAGTTTTCAATCATATGCAATTATCAAATATTAAGACACCATTTGTACGCATAGATTTAATGTGGAAACCCTTCTAGGAGAAAAACCACAAAATCTTGTTTTCATTATGATGTAAATCCAAAGCACCAACTATTATTACATTAATTTTTTGTGATAACCCACCCACAAAAGGCCCCAACCCCTTTATATTAACAAACACCAACTTGCTAGAGGCACCCAACCTATGATCTGTACAAGCACCAACCTGTTGTAGCCAAGCAAATCTATATTTGATATAATTTTCAAACTCAGACGCCTGATAATATTCTTCAATTGTATATGACCAATATTACTACTCTACCATCAATAACCTCATTTTCTTCTCTAATAGAGAACACTTTCTCACACTAAGCACAACACAACAATCTTCTGCTTCAATTGAATTCAGTCACTCTCAAGCACAATTACAATTCACACACTCTTTGTAAATCACTGCATTCCCCCAAAAACACAACATCAACACGTCACCATCTTCACACTCCTTAAAGAGAGGAATTACTCCACCGGGAATCACCCTGCTTGATGAGAGACTGTATTGATTCACATACAACTCGAGGAAGAGCTTCAATACACACACAAAGCTTAAAATTTAACTTCATTTACTTCTTACACTTCTTGAGAAGAAGCTTCTCTTAACAACTGGTATCAACTCTACAAATTTTCCTTTGATTGTTATGCATTAAATTTGGTGGTCTCTTTTTAGTTAGTTGTGTTTATCACAACCAAACACTTTGTTTTTAATCCAACTACCACTAACTATATTTTGGTGTTCAAGACACCAACTTTAAAATAGTGTTGCACCTTGCTGTCACTACAACAAACACCCTCCAAAATTTTCCCTACACATGAATTTTGGATCCTACTATGGATATTGTGATCGATCGTTCCATGGCCACTTCTTAATCGATCGAAGTCACTTTCTCACACATGCTCAGTTCACAAAAAGTTCATGAGTGGATTATTATGTACAAGCTTGAAAAAGCATAGAAAAATCCATGAAGACATTGTTTGTGTAATGTTCAACCCATGTCGACATTTAGTGCGAACTGTTATTGATAGTCCCTTACTTTTCGCTGTGTTTGTACTTCTATTTCGGCGAGTTTTCAAATTGTCGCTTTTGTGCACCTTCGCTTTTGCAAGTGTCATTTTCATGTTTTTGACTGTCGCTTTTGCTTATTTTCACTTTAATTAGTATCTATTTCATGTTATATTAATCTGGCATATATCTCTTTCACCGTCATTCGCATATTGCAAGTGTTGTTCGCACTTTTCCTGCTCATATAGCAAATGTTATCTTTTAGCATGCTAAGTGTCACAAATTGTATAAAAGCTAGTTCTGGTTTTTTTTAAGGGGTAATATTTGCGATAATGAGTTTTTCTCATCATGTAAACATGTATCACACTCATTTCAAAAGTTTCAAGCACGGTCACACAAGTGTAGTCATAGTTGTCCCAAAGTGTATCTTTGGTGTCACACTTGGTGTAGATTATCGCAAAGTTGTTGCATTAACGAAATGATGTTTTTCACATGTTCTGAGTGTTCCATGTTGTGTCGTTAAGTGATATAAGTTTGTGGTCATGTTCAGAGTCATGTTTTTTCCTATCTTCCTTGCACTAATCCGACACTTAGTCAAATTGGGAAAACTCTCTGACTGGACTGCTCAACCTCCTTTAGAAAGCCTGAACTGTGCATTCTGCAGTCTTAGCCCTTAAGCAACAACCTTGTCTTTTGGAACTACACAATGCACAATTTCTGCCTCCCATAACTGTACATTTCATAATCTCAGTGCTCAAGCCCAACCCTTGAGCTCCAAAACTGCATAATCCTTGCCTCCAGCCAACCTTCTTTGCACACTGCACAGTCTCAAGCATCAAGCCTCAACCTTCAACTCTTGAACTACGCAATTGCATAATTACTTTGCCTCTCTCCCTCCAGAACTGTGCATTGGGAAAACTCAAGCCAAAAATCCTCAAGCTTGAGGCCTTGAATCCCTCAACTGCACAATCTCACAGCCTATTTTCCTATCTGAATTGTGCACTGGGAAACTTCAAGTCTCAAGCTTGACCTATTGAATTCCTCAACTATGCAGTCACTCAATCCAGACCTTTAGAACTACACACTATGAAATCTCAAGCCTCAAGCCTCTAGGTTGAGTCCTTGAGTCCCTTAACTGTGTAGTCTCTCTGCCCAAGCCTCCAAAAGTGGACATTGCACAGTCTTAAGGCTCAAGCCTGCAACCTGAGTCCTTGAGTCCCTCAACTACACAATCCTTTGACCCTGACCATCTTGAACTATGTATTACGTAGTCTCAAGCCTTAGCTTTGGACCTTGGCCTCTAGAACTGTGCAATCCCTGAGTCAGTCACTCAAATAATCACCTGTTCCAGCCCTAACAAGTGATTTCATGAAGCATCTTAGGCTAGGGGTTTATCGGAATGTTGTCGCCTTGTCATGGGTGGATTGCAGTTGCAGGTATTCTGTTATGTCATGAAAAGATGATGATGAAGGAGATGGAGAAGGAACATCCATAATCAAGCACATTTCTAATTTTCTTAAATTATGTGAATATTACGAAAGCAATGATGAATATATTTTTCATGTGGCTTTCTTCCTCACTGTTGAAGGTCATGTTAAGTGATGGTGTCATACCTTACCATCTGCTTCCATCCATTATTTTCATCATTTCCTCAAGGATATTTATCAAGCCTTCAGTAGGTATGATTATCAAGATGTTTATAAAAGAATTAGTTAGCTAAGAATTAAGCGTAATGAGTCAATTGAGGATTTCTCTGATCGA
Source organism: Pinus tabuliformis (assembly GCA_031772625.1). NCBI lineage: Eukaryota > Viridiplantae > Streptophyta > Pinopsida > Pinales > Pinaceae > Pinus > Pinus tabuliformis. Next base: position 890,330,306 of record CM062815.1, read on the forward strand.
TTCCTTCACCTTTGTTATGAATTTACTAGAGAAGATACAAATTGGGATTTCTTTAAGCACAAGTTTGAGCATTTGGTTCACATCTCTTTGCATGATGAACCTGAACCACGTGATGTTTCTACTTTCCCAACTCTTGTAAATCATGAGACACCTCTAATTTCAGAGGAGGAACTTGCTATCCCTTTCGCTCCTTGTCCTCCTCCTTTTTCAGTTCCTATGAAGGTGCCTCTTTGTGATCATAATAAAGTTGGGAAATATGCTAATCAAATTCCTAATCCATCTTCTCATCCTCCTTCCACTTTTCATGATTTAGATCCCATGGAGGAAATCTCATAATGGTTCATGAAGCCTACAGTGAAGACTAATTTCTCCATTTCACAAGATGATATTACTACTCATAATTTAAATCTTGAATCTGATTTGGATACTTGTCATCCTCTACCATCTCTTTCTCATGACCCCTTGCCCCTCAATCTTCCCAATCAATCTCTTCCAAATCTAAGCAATGAACAAGTGCAAGGTAGTCACATTTCGTAGGTAGAGGAGCAAGAAGGTGAGGATTCTTTCAATATTTCTTTTGTTTTCCAGAGTCCTTTGTGTGAAGATGGTGTTGCTTCACTCTTGGATGCTAATGAATCTAAGAATATCGGTAATGAATCAAATAGAATTGACTTCCTTGAGCAATTTGAAGTATTATACAGACATCATCTAGATGATTTTGACTCCATTATTGTATGGAATGATGTATGCCCAAGCACACCAACTAATCTTTCGATTCCTCTAGAAGATGTTGATTTGACATAATTAGATCTGGAATCTGATCCAACCGAAGAAAATGTTCTTATCAAAACTTCCTCTTCATCTCACTATCCCTTGTGCTCTCTCATTTGTAATGCATCAAATTGCAATGAAGATACTCCACGCTCTTCAAGTTCTCCATCTAAAGAGTTAACTTTTCAATTGACACAAGGTGGTGATATTATCCATGATGAAAATGAAAACAATCAAATCATTGAGTATTCTTTCCATCCCTCATCATCTCTTGTTTTGCATGAAGACAATTCTTCAAATCAACTTGCTCATGAAATTTCCCCAATTCATTCATCTTCGGATTTTAAATTAGGAGAACCTTTTGACTTGAGTAATCAGGTTAGTTTTGTAAAATCCGATAAAATCAGTGACAAAGATGGATTCCATCTGGTTAGTAGTAGTCTTATTGAAATTAATGGTAGTAGTTATCCTCACACCATGCATGATCTGGTTCAATATTCAAAATGTGATTTTACAATCCTTGAAAGTTCTGAGACTTGTCAAGGAGTCAAGGCACTTCAAATTCCATTGATGGTTATGACAGGATCTCATGACTCTGGTAAGGTCCCCGAACTAAGTCAGATCTGGTTTCTCTCATGAAATCCTTCTCTTTGCATGGTTTCACTTGATGAAAATTTCTTCTTGAAAGATGTTTGGTATTTCAGATGTAGTCTTTCGAGCTTTCAAGATTTTATTTTTGATCAGATTCATGAATCTTCCTCAGTTGATTCATCTTCATGCAAATATATTGTATCAAAATCAGGTTTGGAATGTGTATCTCTCATAGAATCACGGAACTATGAAGATAATCATTTCAAAAATCATCTTTGGCCGAACTAATGATGCCTATCAGATTCATTTCAAAATAGTCAACTCCTATTTTTTCTTGTGAATGTTATATAATGAATATTGTTCTTCATCGCACCTGAAATCCTCTTGAGTGCTAATGAATGCATGAGTTATTGTGCGAATCAAACTCTTTTTCGTTCATTGTATCTTGACTGGTCTCATGTGTTTGTTGTATTGAAATTACTTTTCACTTCTTTTGATGATTACCATGCCAGTACAGGATGCGACCAGTCACAATGAAATCGTTTGTTACATTTATCATGTGAGGAAGATGATTCATCTATTCAAGGCATTCGTAAAGATGTTAAAATTAATCTATATTTGTTATCTTCTAACCAAGAATATATTTCCATAAACGGTCCATCTGATCATAATATTAACTATCATTCGTTTTATCATTTTCCCACCAGCATATTTGATGACAATTTTTTCACATCAATTAATCTTTATGGTGTATCTCACCATTCAGGTACTTTTCAAGCAGTCGCGGCACTTCAGCCTACCTTGATGGCTATGTCAGGCCTTCACTATCTTGACAAGCCTTCTAAATATGACCAGATTCATTTTCCATTACAATATTCTCATCTTGATCCCACGCTTTTAATTGCAAATTCATCTTTTCAAAGATTTTAGGATTCTCAAGAGGACTATTTCGAGTTTCACAACCCAATTGTTGAATGGTTGGAGAAATCTTACCTGGAAAGCTCCATTGTAAATAATAGGTTTCAACTTTTTCTCATGCTTGCTAAGGAGTACACTACTGTAGAAATTCCCATTGTAGATCAACAGATTATGCAATAGACTAAAGCAAAATACAAGATCTACTTCTACAACACTTTGCGGAAGCTTAATCAAATTGAGAAAGATCAAGAGAACACATATAACTGAGAATGAGAAATCAATCACACATAACATAGAAGAAATAACCCAGGGAAAGCCTCAACCTAAAACCCCAATCTTTGTATTATCATACAAGTGGAAATATGTTTAGATTACAAAAAGAATCAGCTCACAAGCTATCCTGCTCTCTCTGCAATCCAACTGCTACTCATAGACAGTCAAAGGCTTCTCACAAACCTTCTCCTCTGCCCTCCAAGCCTCCTATTTCCTTGCGCAGTTTTTCCTAGGGTCCAGTGCTTCCACTTGTGTGAATTCCCACCTCACACAACTCACTTGGCTTAGAAATAACTGCACAAACCTGAAGGAGATCAATCTTTTTGCATGGATGAGTTTCCTTTATAGGAAAAATTCATCCAACTAATAGTACACTGTCCCTCCTCTGATCTCAACTGGGTCTCTGACAGAACTGACATGCATGAGTTATTTATGAGAGAATATTCAGTTATCTGGAGAGTAGCAGTTACATGCATGCAAGCATTAACTAACTGAACTCACAATTAATTCAACAAACTGTTTTAATTAATCTATCTGGACTTGACTCAGTTAACTGAGTCAACTAATTACAACTTAATATTACAACTCATCCTTATCTCTTTAACTGATGGATAAATTCCTCAATCAATGGAGAAACTATTGCATGTCCCCACATAGACTTCATGTTTGATTTTCTACAATTAATTAACTCATGGTGAATTAATTAATTATTTTACAAACAACTGCTAAGATCAAATTCGAATTTTACTTCTCTATTTTAGTTTAGGGACTAATTAAAATAGGAATCTATCCCGAACTGCTACTATTTATAGCACTTCCATTTTTCACTCCTTGTTGCTATGTCCAACACTGGTACCCGAATTGCTATTTATAGTAGTGCTATTTTTAACACTTCTAATTTTAGCATTTCTTGTTGCTATTTTCAAAACTCCCTCTCAACAAGAAACGCATTCAACTCGAACCCGATCCTGAACCTTTGGAATGTTTTGCATGCAACACTTCTCCCAAGTGTTGTTACTCCAGCAACTCTAGAAACAAAAAAAACTCCCAACTGACCTCCCTGTTGGGCTAGAAACATCCTCTGATGCTGAAGCTCCATCTTCCGCTGAAAAGTGCTCCCTCTCTGACCTCTGAGCTGCTACAACACTCCATGCATCTCATATGGTTGCACACCTCTCTGTGCCATCCTTCACTGGTGCAACACTCCTATGCCTCTCGCATTGTTGCAGCCTGCTAGCTCTGCATTGTCTTTGGATTCCTGCAATGAAGCTCTCTCTGCCGCTCCATCCGCATCTACCTCTACCCACTCAGCCAGTCCTGCTACTCCTTGTCGGGGCTCCCGTAGCAAGGTCTAATCAAAGAGGTTGGGTACCTCAATGATCCTGCCCCTATTCCATCCTTCTTGGGACTGTCACTCCACATTGCCCCACCTCCGACCTGGAGGTATGGATGCATGTGATCCCTCTGCCCACTTGACTCGAAATTTCCCCCTACTAGAGGTCTCTGCATGAGTGGATGTCTCTACTCGATCTCCTCTCGGCTTCTCTAGTCGTGGCTGCTCTACAACCTCCTGAAGCTGCTTCACAAATTGTGGCTCCTCCATAATTATATGAGACTTCTTCTGGCGTTGCATGTTGAGAGGTAATGTACTCTCCCTCTCAACCACCAAGTCTCCATCAGTTTCCTTGCTCCTCAAGGCTTTGCATGCATCTTTAACCTCAAGAGAATATAGGTTCTTGACTCGTGAACCGATCTGCTTCACCTATCTCGTGGTGATGTGTCGAAGGAAAACCTTTCCCTTACTGAAGACTACATCATAGCCCCTATCTTCTAGCATGGCGATCGACACCAAATTTTTCTTCAGTCCTGGTACATACTTGACATCGGTCAAGGTAATGCGAGCTCCATGCTCCCTCTGAAAAACAACTGTGCCTACACTTGAGACACTATACTTTTCATCATTACCCATCGTGATCTGCATCTGGAGATCCTTCTCCTCCAAGGTACTGAACAAACTCTTCTCGCCGATCATGTGGAAAGAAGCTCCACTATCAAGAAACCAACCACTTCCCACCATGGATGAAACCATGCATGAGAAAAGTGTGAAATCAAACTCGAACTGTGAGGCCAGTGCCTCACCTTCTATTCCTTCCATGGATCCCTTCTTGGATTTCCTCAGTGGACAGTTTGTAGCAAAATGGCCCACTTCATGACAACGAAAGCATCACACTTTCAATTTTTCAAACTTCTTCCCACCATGGAAAGAACTGGATTTGGGATGAGAACCCTTCTCCTTCCCTTTCTTTGCCTTACTCGCTAAGGCTAGATTTTCCTCATCATCTTGCTTTGATGAGGATCCATCTTTGGTGCTTCTTCTTATCTCCTCCTGCATCAGATTTGACCAAAGTCGTTCTCAATCTGGTAGTTTTTCTCTTCCATTAACCAAGTCTTGGTAGCTATTCCAGCTCTTAGAAAGACCGAGGAGTGCAAGACTCACCATGTCATCATCAGTGGTCGTGATCCCTACACTTCGAAGCTCATCCCTGTAGGTGGTGAGCTTGTTCAAATATGTAGAGATCGTGTCGCCCTTTTCACACTTGATCTTACGAAGCTTGTCTTTCAACGCCAACTTCCTCTGATCGCTACTGTTTTGATATAGATCTTTCAATGTTTTCCACATCGAAAACAGTGTCTCCTTCCCATGGAGGCTCGAGACAATGTGGTCTCGAACTCCCTCCAAGAGGATTCTCCTTGCTCTAGAAACACATTTATTCCATTCCGCCAGTTGAGTAGCATCAGTCGGCTTGGGGACTTCTTGATCAATGAAGTCCTTTAGACCGTTATCCTCTAATACTGCTTCCATGCGATCCTTCCAGCCTATATAATTCAAGCTGCCATTAAGGGCATACTCAAGTCTTAAACCGCTGAATGCCATTGGTGAAATTCAGATGTGATAAGAACTCGATTTCTATATTCAGGAACCTAAAACTTTGAACTTCTCCTTCTTGTATACTGTTCTTCACCTTGATCACCTTTGCTCCGATACCATGTAGAAATCCCACTGTAGATCAACAAATTATGCAATAGACTAAAGAAAAATACAAGATCTACTTCTACAACACTTTGCAGAAGCGTAATCGAATTGAGCAAGATCAAGAGAACACATATAACTGAGAATGAGAAATCAATCAGACATAACACAGAAGAAATAACCCGGGGAAAGCCTCAACCTAAAACCCTAATCTCTGTATTATCATACAAGTGGAAATATGTTCAGATTACAAAAAGAATCAGCTCACAAGCTATCCTTCTCTCTCTGTAATCCAACTGTTACTCATAGATAGTCAAAGGCTTCTCACAAACCTTCTCCTCTGCCCTCCAAGCCTCCAATTCCTTGTGTAGTTTTTCCTGGGGTCCAACGCTTCCACTTGTGTGAATTCCCACCTCACACAGCTCACTTGGCTCAGAAATAACTGAACAAACCTGAAGGAGATCAATCCTTTTGCATGGATGAGTTTCCTTTATAAGAAAAATTCATCCAACTGATAGTACACTGTCCTTCCTCTGATCTCAACTGGGTCTCTGACATAACTAACATGCATGAGTTATTTATGAGAGAATATTCAGCTATCTGGAGAGCAACAATTACATGCATGCAAGCATTAACTAACTGAACTCACAACTAATTCAACAAACTGTTTGAATTAATCTAACTGGACTTGACTCAGTTAACTGAGCCAACTAATTACAACTCATCCTTATCTCTTTAATTGATGGATAAATTTCTCAATCAATGGAGAAACTGTTGCATGTCCCCACATAGACTTCATGTTTGATTTTCTACAACTAATTAACTCATGGTGAATTAATTAATTATTTTACAAACAGCTACTAAGATCAAATTCGAATTTTACTTCTCTATTTTAGTTCAGGGACTAACTAAAATAGGAATCTATCCCGAACAACTATTTTTAGCAATGCTATTTATAGCACTTCCATTTTTCATTCCTTACTGCTATGTCCAACATTGGTACCCAAACTGCTATTTATAGTAGTGCTATTTTTATCATTTCTTGTTGATATTTTCAACAACTACAACTGAAGATACATTTGCAAGAAGCCCCTGAGGTGTTTCTTCTTACAATTTTCAGAAAAAGGTAAGAGTGTGAAATGGTTAGAAGTAGTGGTTAGGAAATATCTTTCTGTTGACAATAAAGACCTTTAATTTGTTATGCAGAATATTCAAGCTCTTATCTTTTTTGTTGCACATTGTTTTATCTCAGTTTTAATCGTTCATATATTTGTGATTATAGGCTAAGAAAAAATATGGTGGCTACATTGGAAATTTCATTATACATTGTTGTTGGGAAAAGTATCTATTCAGAACGCCCCTATCCCACTCTAAGGTGTGACAGTGCCTTAGCAACAAACAAGGAAAACTACTTTCGTATTCTTCTTTATGAAATGTAAACGAAGAGGAAGGATAAACTAACCTGTGTCTTGCGCTAGTTTGTTGATCCAATCGCTCTCCTCTTCAGCAGCTTCCAGCTACCTGCTCCCTTACTGGCCCAACTTCACCAAGTTCCTACAAGATCACAGAAGAGAGAAACTACACAAAGACATAGATTTACATTCATAACTAGCTTAGGATCAGATTTAAGCTAAACATGCAAATATAACAAAACATCACTGATACACAAGCATGTAGGAGAAACTCAAATAGTTTTATTGATATGATAAGAAGATCCAGGAGGAGATACAACCAAGTGAGTCCCGATCCAGCATCTACCTCCCAACAAAGGAATCCCTTCCTCACCTCCAACAAAGCATAAATCACCCAATGCACTAATCTCAATCTCAAAACCAACAACAATTCTCTGCAAAGTACAAAATTCCAGCCTCTGGATCTCTGGGATGAGGGATCCATATATAGATGTAAGTAGAGAGGATGAGTCAGCTTATGTTTTGACTTGTGGCTTCTCTCTGTCAGTTCTTGCTTCCACTTGGAGACTGAGAGCCTCTTACTCATCACTGGTCGAATTCAGTGAGGCAAGTGTCATTGGAGAAGATTCTGGAAGCTTCCATTATCTCTCCACCTCGTTGAATGACTCTGCCACTTGTCGTTTCCCGCTCAACGCACCTGGGTAGTGCATTCAAGTGCGTTGCAACGCACCTAGCTAGTGTATTTGGGTGCTTTGCAACGCAGCCAGCTAGTGGAGCATCTGAATTGATCCTGATTTGACTAGTTTTGAGCAGTTTCTGGTGGAGAAATTCTGGGAGAAGCTGTCATTGGTTGACCTTGTTCCTCTAGGGGTAGGAAAAACACTTTTAGGGACTTTAGATCCCTTGGATTATGGACATTTCATGCTTAGAGCTGTAAGGCACAAAAATGTCTATAACAGTTGCCCCCTAAAGTATGAGGCTGTTTATCGGGTGAAATGCTTTATTAGGAGGATTCGAAGTTCTTTCAATGCTGGGAGGAGACCTGTGATAACATACAATACAATACATTATTTTCATACTGTTTTCATGATCTAGCTGAGGCGGGCATTCCCATGCTCAGCTTTATAAACTCATTTTTATGTACACAGGACAGACAATCGTCTGATGGTAGACTGATGATTTTGATGAAGTCATCATCCTTTTGGTAGGATGATTATCTGTGCTGCAATGCTGTACATGTCAATGTCTTTATTTTTCCTGAATATATATCGCAGCCCGAATGGATGAAACTAGATCCGGGGTCTTCAATCTCGTCCGATCTTCACTCGAAGTACAAGTCGATCCATGTGAGAAATGTTTTGAAGTCGAACATGGAAAGACATCGCTCGATTACCAGTCAATGATGTAAACTGTTAACAAGCGCGAGAGGAATCACCGATAAGGATGATGACCCTCAAGGTACTACAGTACAATTCACGTGGTGTGAATAAAGGACTTGGCGTTGAACACCACGCAAAATATTTCGGTCGAAGGTCATTGATGTATACCTATCGCCGGAAGTGAGAAACTTTCCATTGAGGCATGCAAGCTTCAATGTACTGAATGGGGTGTTCCTAGATCAACTTCTTGGATAATGAGCTGATGTCGACAAGACGCGATTCGTCAAAGGAGGGCCTTGATGAATCCCACATCAGTGACACAGAACGAAGCAAATGATTTTGATGGAGGTGAAAACAATATGATGATATATGGTTCAGGGTGGCGGTCATGAAAGAATGAAGTATAATGTATGGTAGTGGATGGGACACGGGTGACTTCTCTGGATGACTTCTCTTGAACATGTCGGCGACACTTATGTGATGGATCGGTAGCATTTACCCCAAATGTGGATGGTATGGCGAGACCATGGTGATGTGACCGGTGAATGAAACAACCCAACCCGACTCAGGCACGGAGTGGAAGTGTCATGTTCAAGAGCGACTTGCTACCAATAAAGATTCTTTGAGTTTCTTCCCAATTTTTCCCTAGTCATTGCTGACTAGTACCTCTTTATTTTTGTCAAGCTTGAGGAGGATAACATATGCTTTTTCTATAATTTGCCCTTCGGGCAAACCCATCGCTATGTTTTAACGAGCCTAGCGATAGTGAAACTCTTTCTCGTCTAAAGACAAGTTTGTCGCTATTAATCTTTTTAACGAGTCTAACGACAAAGATAACTCGGTCCTTTTCATTTTTAGAGAGTCTGAAAAGGTACGTAAAGATAACTCCGAAATTCCTTTTTCATCATCTAATCCCTTAAGTCCGAAAAAGTATAAAATAATACAGAAGGGATGAATTTTCGATAGTTTTAACGAGCCGAACAAAACAAGCGCTCGATCTTTTTGTGCAATAATCCCTCAGGTCCAAAAAGATTAAAATCTAGAGGAGGGATAGCACTTCCGGTCGCTTTAACGAGCTGGAAGGCCAAAACTTGGCAATCTTTTCATATTTTACGAGTCAGATGAAAAGAGCTTAAAGAAGACTCGTCTTTTGAGGAACGAGTGATAAAAAGGGTAGCAACTGATTCTAGGTAAGGGTTGGAATTTTCCAAGCACGACAGTGTCATAAGGATGGCTAATGAAATCACTCTTCGCAGCTGTTCCTCAAAATGGGTAAACAATCAAATGGAGGTGACTGATCGACCAATGGAAAAGTGGAGGTGACGGTGCAAACACGACCAAGGCTTTAATGGCTGAAATCTTCATTCACGGTGGTTATTTACCGGAGGATAGTTCATTTTTTAACGAGCTTAAATGCGGATTGAAACACTTGCTCGGTCTTATGTTTATTTTTTAACGAGCATGAACTATGTGCTAAAACTACTCGATTATCCAGTCATATGATAAGAATGTCTCATATAAAACGGCAACATTTAGATTTTTACCCCACATCCTTTCTTTATGCAAGTTAGGAAACGACTAATCCTACGAGTTTAAAGGGTTAGCCTACGGGTTTAAAGGGAGGACCTAAAAATTTAAAAAATAAATAGTCGCCCCTTGCTTGCACTCCAAAAGGTTTGCATGCCCCCAGGTATAAAACAGAGTTTTGAGGTCTCCCTCTATTCGAGCTGACAAAACATTTGTTTTATCAGGAAGGGTATTACCTCTTACAGGTTGCCCAAAGATTGCTCTATTTGCGCAGCAAACAAAACACTTCTTCGACGATGTCTACCGAGATAAACAAAGGTGAGCGACAACGAGCGCCACACACATAACTTTGACAAGAGAATCTTATTCTAGAATAACCCCTATCTCAATCACGGATGGGGTACAGACTAGTCATATTCTCCCGCGGAAACCTACCCTATACCCGAAGTTTTCCTGCCGAAGCAGACCAGGACGCATGCCCCCTGGGTTCCAGTCATATCCCTCCGAATTACTCGCGCTCATCGGGAGGACGGACCGTGGGTTGAGACATTTCTTGCGTGAAGAGACCATTTAGGGATGGTATATGACTATTTGCGATGCGTGATCCGGGAAATGAAAGTTGGTCCACGAGCTTGACCACTCTTCCTTCGTGCGGAAAACACATTACTCTAAAGAGTGAGGAGACGATGGCTCCCATGCAATAAATATAGTCTCGTCCAAGGAGTAGGTTATAATCCAAGGGTCCTTGAACGACCATCACGTTCATTTGAACGGTCTTCCCTTTCAATGTTATGGGCACATTGGGGAGGATCCCTAAAGGTCGACTGGTTCCTTTATCAAAGCCTGTCAGATTTCTCATCTCAGGCAAAAGCGATGGCGAACCAAGCGGTTTCCAAGCAGTAGAGGAAAGGATACTCACAGAAGCCCCCTCATCTATGATGGTACCAGCCATGACCATTCTATATATTTAGACGATAATTCTGAATGGTATGCTTGCTGGTAAACGGGGTCTGCCTAGTTGATTCCAGTCGAAGGAGACAACTAGGTTGCTTGGAGGTGGGACCGAGTAGACGGCCGGGTACGGCTCTGACGAACTTCCTTCCTGCGATAAAGGAATGGGTAGGTTGCCCCCGTGTTCGTCGGAGTCTGTGTTGATGAAGAGAATTTGGACGGTTTCATCCTTGTTCGCTCCAGTGACTGTGTCATTCGAAGATAAAACTTTTGAAGGCAAGACCGGGTCAACTGCCGCCTCGACCTTTTGACTTTCGTTGGGTATGGATTCAGCCGGTTCATCTTCAATGACAGGCGCTTCAGCTGACCACTTGAGCGGGCCAGCCGGATCCTCAACTAACGAAGGACTCGGCAAGAGTTTTTTATATCCAGGAGGAAGTCGTAACGGTGAAACCAGACGATCATCCAAAACTCTTTTAGCTTCGTCTAAGAAGGGACAATGGTGGATGGCGTGATCGCCTTCGCACAGTTTACAGGGAGATCTAGCTCTCCCTTTTTGTCCTGGGACTTCACTTTCGCTAGTTGACGGTGTGCTTTCAACATGGCTATCAGAGGTTGACGCCACCGGATTGTGCAAATGGGGAGACCAGTCCCTTAGTATCCGAGGGATGCAAGGACAATCTCTGTGAAAGTGGTCTCCCTTGCAAATGACACATGGCGATTTAGGCCTGGTCAGTGCAGTGTGTGGATTTTCGTTAGACGACACTCGTTTGCCCCCAGTCGCCTTTGGCTCCTTCTTCTTTTTCTCTTTCTTCTTCTTTTCCTTCTTCTCCTTAGGAACTTGACTTTTGGCTTTGCCAGCCCCATCAAGCGAAGAGGGAGGAGGAGAGGAAGAATTAGAGGAAGTAGAAGGTTGGTGGGTAACTCTGGATTGGTCTAATTGTTGATTCGATTGTTCAGGAATAGTGGTGTTCTGAACGACATTGGTTGAGAAGAGCCAGACTGGCAAGCCAATTTTCAGTCCTGGAAGCGACAATGTGGCCACATGGGGTGCACCAACATCTCCCCAAGATGAGAAGGGACTAGGATTTCCACCAAGGGGAATTCCTTGGTTGGTAGACTCCATTTTCTCAACCTAAGATCAACGTAGGAAAAGGGTATGAATATTCCGATTAAAATAAATTTTACGACGCTTGGACACAACTTGTTTTTTCAATTTTAAAGAGTCGAGAAAAAACAAAAGATGACTCTAGTCTCCTTCGATTTTTAATGAGCCTGAAGTGACAAGTGCTCAGATGGACCTTTTCCGTTAAGGAGTCTGAAAAGGAACGAAAGGGACTGCTCTGGAGATCTAGGTAGAGGGTGTGCCAAACCAATCACAAAACTGCAGAATACGTTTTACGGTACGGCAGTCAATCTTCCCAAATGCTGTGTTCGGTGCATTGCGATCAGTAGTGCGGCCGACACGGCTTCCTATGGATAAAAGGTTTTAAGCCTATAGGGGTGTTGTGGGGAAAAATGCCTATGCAGGACGATCCTATCCACCTAAGGTGTGACAGTGCCTTAGCAACAAACAGAAACAACTATTCTAGTATTCTTCCTTTATGAATTAAGAATGAAGAGAGATGGATGGACTAACCGGTGTCTTCCGTTTGTCCCTCGATTCGGTTTCTCTTCTCTTTGAGAGTTCCCAGCTACTTGCCTTCTCGCTCGCCCAACTTCAATAGGTTTCTGCAAGATCACAAGAAGAGAACACTACACAAAGACATAGATTCATATTCATGACTAGTTCAAGATTAGAAATAAACTAAACATACTAATGCAATCATACATCAAAGATACATCAGTATATAGGAGAAACCAAGATAACTTTATTGATGAATAACAAGGTTCAGGAAGAGATACAACCCAGAGGGCTCCAATCCAGCATCTCCTTCCCAGCAAATGAAATTCCTATCTTCACCTTCCTTCAAAGCATTAAGCACCCAATGATTCCAATCTCAAACCAACAACAATTCTTTGCAATAACAAAATTCCAGCCTCTAGATCTCATGGAGGAGAGATCCATATATAGATGTTTGGAGAGAGGATGAGTCAGCTTGAGATCTGACTAGTGTCCTCTCCCTCTGTCAGTTCTTGCTTCCACTTGGAGACTAAGAGCCTCTTACTCATCACTAGTCGAATTCCTTGAGGCAAGTGTCATTGGAGAAGATTCTGGAAGCTTCCAGGGTCTTTCCACCTCATTGATTGAACTTGCCATTTGTCACTTCCCACTCAGCGCACCCTGGTAGTGCTTCTACCTGCGTTGCAGTGCACCTAGCCAGTGTAATCTCTGCATTTCAGCGCAGATAGCTAGTGGAGCCTCTGAATTGATCCTGAATTGACTTGTTTTTGAGCAGTTTCTGGTGGAGAACTTCTGTGAATTGCTGTGGTTTGTTAGCCTTGTTCCTCTAGGGGTAGGAACAACATGTTTAGGGACTTTGGATCCCTTAGATTATGGACATTTCATGCTTATAGCTGTAAGGCACAAAAATGTCTATAACAGTTGCCCCCTAAAGTATGAGGCCGTTTATCGGGTGAAATGCTTTATCAGGAGGATCCAAAGTTCATCCAATGCTGGGAGGAGACCTGTAATAAGATACAATACAATACATTATTTTTCATACTGCTTTCATGATCTAGCTGAGGTGGGCATTCCCATGCTCATCTTTATAAATTCATTTTTCTGTACATAGAACAGACAACCGTCTGATGGTAGACTGATAATTTTGATGAAATTATCATCCTTTGGGTAGGATGATTATCTGCTGCAATGATGTACATGTCAATGTCTTTATCTTTCCTGAATATATATCGCAGCCCGGATGGATGAAACTAGATCCGAGGTCTTCAAACTCGTTCGATCTTCACTCTAAGTACAAGTCGATCCATGTGAGAAATGTTCTGAAGTCGAACATGGAAAGACATCGCTTGATTACCGGTCAATGAGGTAAACCGTTAACAAGCGCGAGAGGAATCACCGATAATGATAATGACCCTCAAGGTACTGTAGTACAATTCACGTGGTGTGAATAAAGGACTTGGCGTCGAACACCACGCAAAATCTTTCGGTCGAAGGTCATTGATGTATACCTGTCGCCGGAAGTGAGAAACTTGCCATTGAGGCATGCAAGCTTCAAAGTACTGAAGGGGTTGTTCCTAGATCAACTTCTTGGATAATGAGTTGATGTCGACAAGAAGTGATCCGTCAAAGGAGGGCCTTAATGAATCCCACATCAGTGACACGGAACGGAGCAAATGATTTTGATGGAGGTGAAAACGATCTGATGACATACGATTCAGGGTGGCGGTCATGAAAGGATGAAGGATAATGTATGGCAGTGGATGGGACACGGTTGACTTCTCTGAATGACTTCTCTTGAACATATGGCGACACTTATGCGATGGATCGGTAGCATTAACCCAAATATGGATGGTATGGCGAGACCATGGTGATGTGACCGGTGAATGAAACAACCCAACCCGACTGTGGTACGGAGGAAAAGTGTCATGTTCAAGAGCGACTTGCTACCATAAAAGTTTTCTTGAGTTTCTCCCAATTTTTCCCAGTCATTGCTGACCAGTACCTCTTTATTTTTGTCAAGCTTGAGGAGGATAACATATGCTTGTTCTATAACTTGCCCTTCGGGCAAGCCCATCGCTATGTTTTAACGAGCCTAGCGATAGTGAAACTTGTTCTCGTCTAAAGACAAGTTTGTCGCTATTTCATGCATTTAACGAGTCTAACGACAAGGATAAATCGGTCCTTTTCATTTTTAGAGAGTCTGAAAAGGTACGTAAAGTCAACTCCGAAAGTCCCTTTTCGTCATCTAATCCCTTAAGTCCGAAAAAGTATAAAATAATACAGAAGGGATGGATTTTCGATAGTTTTAACGAGCCGAACAAAACAAGCGCTCGATCTTTTTGTGCAATAATCCCTCAGGTCCAAAAAGATTAAAATCTAGAGGAGGGATAGCACTTCCGGTCGCTTTAACGAGCTGGAAGGCCAAAACTCGGCAATCTTTTCATATTTTACGAGTCAGATGAAAAGAGCTTAAAGAAGACTCGTCTTTTGAGGAACGAGTGATAAAACGGGTTAGCAGCTGATTCCAGGTACGGGTTGGAATTTTCCAATCACGGCAGTGTCACAAGGATGGCTAGTGAAATCACTCTTCGTAGCTGTTCCTCAAAATGGGTAAACAATCATATGGAGGTGAACGATTGGCCAATGGAAAAGTGGAGGTGACGGTGCAAACACGAACAAGGCTTTAATGGCTGATAATGTTACATTCACGGTGGTTATTTACCGGAAGATAGTTCATTTTTTAACGAGCTTGAACGCGGAAAAACACTGCTCAATCTTATGTTTATTTTTTAACGAGCATGAACTATGTGCTAAAACTGCTCGGATCTTGCGTTTATTTTTTAACGAGCATGAACTGTGTGCTAAAACTGCTCGATAAATCCAGTCATATGATAAGAATGTCTCATGTAAGATGCCATTTTTTATGGAGCTTGCGCCTTACCAAAGCTATGCCCGCATCCTTTCGTTATGCAAGTTCGGAAACGACTAATCCTACGAGTTTAAAGGGTTAGACCTACAGGTTTAAAGGGAGGACCTAAAAATTTAAAAAATAAATAGCCGCCCCTTGCTTGCACTCCAAAAGGTTTGCATGCCCCCAGGCATAAAGTACGATTTCAAGGTTACCCCTTCTTAGTCCAATAAAACATTTGTTTTACCGGGAGAGGCCTACCTCTTTTAGGTTACCCAAAGATTGTCTCGTTAATCTTTCAAACAAAACACTTCTTCGACGATATCTACCGAGATAGACAAAGGTGAGTGACAACGAGCACCAAACACATAACTTTGACAAGAGAATCTTATTCCAGAACAACCCCTCTTCCAACCACGAACGGGGTACGGACTAGTCATATTCTCCCGCGGAAACCTACCCTATACCCAAAGTTTTCCTGCCGAAGCAGACCAAGACGCATGCCCCCTGGGTTCCAGTCATATCCTTCCAATTACTCGCGCTCATCGGGAGGACAGACTGTGGGTTGAGACATTTCTTGCGTGAAGAGACCATTTAGGGATGGTATATGACTATTTGCGATGCGTGATCCGGGAAATGAAAGCTGGTCCACGAGCTTGACCACTCTTCCTTCGTGCGGAAAACACATTACTCTAAAGAGTGAGGAGACGATGGCTCCCATGCAATATATATAGTCTCGTCCAAGGAGTAGGTTATAATACAAGGGTCCTTGAACGACCATCATGTTCATTTGAACGGTCTTCCCTTTCAATGTGATAGGCACATTGGGGAGGATCCCTAAAGGTCGACTGGTTCCTTTATCAAAGCCTGTCAGATCTCTCATTTCAAGAAAAAGCGCTGGCGAACCAAGCGCTTTCCAAGCAATAGAGGAAAGGATACTCACAGATGCCCCCTCATCAATGATGGTGCCAGCCATTACCATTCTGTATATTTGAACGATAATTCTGAATGGTATGCTTGCTGGCAACCGGGGTTTGCCTAGTTGGTTCCAGTCGAAGGATACAACTAGGTTGCTTGGTGGTAGGACCGAATAGACGGCCGGGTATGACTCTGACGAAGTTCCTTCCTGCGATAAAGGAATGGGCAAATTTCCCCCTCGTTCATCGGAGTCTGTGTTGATGAAGAGAATTTGGACGGTGTCGTCTTTATTCTCCTCTGTGATGGTATCATTCGAAGATAGAGCCTCTGAAGGCAAAACCGGGTCAACTGCCGCCTCAACCTTTTGACTTTCATCAGGTATGGATTCAGATGGTTCATCCTCAATGATAGGTGCTTCGGCTGACCACCTGAGCGGGCCAACCGGGTTCTCAACTGGTGAAGGACTTGGCAGGAGTTTTTGATATCCAGGAGGAAGTCGCACTGGTAAAACCGGGCGATCTTCAAAAACTCTTTTAGCCTCGTCTAAGAAGGGACAACGGTGGATGGCATGGTCGCCTTCACACAGTTTGCAGGGAAATCTAGCTTTCCCTCTCTGTCCTGTGGCTTCACTTTCACTAGTTGACGGTGTGCTGTCAACATGGCTATCAGAGGTTGACGCCACCGAATTGTGCAAACGGGGAGACCAGTCCCTTAGTATCCGAGGGATGCAGGGATAATCTCTGTGGAAGTGGTCTCCCTTGCATATGACACATGGCGATTTAGGCCTAGTCAGTGCTGTGTGTGGATTTTTGTCAGACGACACTTGTTTGCCCCCAGTCGCTTTTGGCTCCTTCTTCTTCTTCTCTTTCTTATTCTTTTCCTTCTTCTCCTTAGGAACTTGGTTTTTTGTTTTACCAGTTCCGTCAAGCGAAGAGGAAGGAGGAGAGGAAGAATTAGATGAAGTAGAAGGCTGGTGGGTAACTCTGGTCTGGTCTAACTGTTGATTCGACTGTTCAGGAATAGTGGTGTTCTGAACGACATTGGTTGAAAAGAGCCAGACCGGCAAGCCAATTGTCAGTCCTGGAAGCGACAATGTGGCCATGTGGGGCACACCAACATCTCCCCAAGAGGAGAAGGGACTAGGATTTCCACCAAGGGGAATTCCTTGGTTGGTGTGCTCCATTTTCTCAACCTAAAGATCAACGCAGGAAGAAGGGGTGATTGTTCTGTTTAAAATAAATTTTAACGATGCTTTAGACACAACTTGCTTTTTCAATTTTAAAGAGTCGAGAAAAAGCTAAAGATGACTCTAGTCTCCTTCGATGTTTTAACGAGCCCGAAGTGACAAATGCTCGGATGGACTTTTTCCGTTATAGAGTCTGAAAAAGGCCAAAAGGAACTGCTCTGGAGTTCTAGGTAGAGGGTGTGCCAAACTTTTCGCAAAACCGCATAATACTTTTTAAGGTACGAGCGGTCAATCTTCTTGAATGCTGTGTTCAGTGCATTGCGATTAGTAGGGCGGCCGACACGGCTTCCTAAGGATAAAGGTTTTATGCCTATAGGGGTCTCCCAATATATACTCGACGGTACGTGGGAGCACAATCCGTACTGGCGCTATCGTCCCTCACGAGGAATCACCCACCATCAGCGAGATCGACAGTCACCAGGCTTTACGACGCCGGAACACGTCTCTAGCCTAGACCTCTATGTTGTGCGTTAAGTTACAAAGCGTTGTTAAGTTCATTCAATTTTATTTTAGGTTGATCTTTTTAGAAGTTTGCCTTTTGAGGTTCACCACGAGATGTATGATACAATTCCTAAATGCAGTCTAAAGATGATAAGCAAGCTTTTATATCTTTTCAACAATGAAAATCCTAGCTACAAAGGGAAAAGAAAGACACCATCTTTTCTCAAAGAGCAATCAGCACACTCTAATGCGCTTTTCCTAAATCAAGCATGCAAACTATCAAGATGCAAATGCACAATGCAGGTGTTTGTTTTCCGCTGTCTTAATATTGATGCCTAAAAAGAAAGCTTTTTGTACAACTTTGAATTTGCTTTTAAATGACAAATACAAACAAGTTTACTTTTTTCGAAATCAGAAAGGGTAGAAGAGAATACAACACTTTACGACTTTCGAAATGAACACTTGTTTCGACACTTAAAAGAGACAAACTCAAACCAAAAGCAAAAGTAAATGTATAACCAACTGTAAACAGCCAATGAACTCTCTCCTAAGATCACAATCAACAGATCTGAATCAAGGGCTACAGGATGACTATTTCACTCTTGCAAAGGAAAACTGTAAATGACGCCACAAACACATAAAAACACTCACAGTCTTTTTGTACAAAAGGAGGCGGAATTTAAGTAGAGAAAAGGAGTTATCAGACAGGTACCTATGCTGGTTACAGGCTGCAAAAATCACAGATCAAAACAAGGCAAAACATAGCAGAGAACCCCAGTTGCACAAGGCCTAACTGGATCAACGCACCCTCAACACAGAGGTTTTGACATTCAGCGCAGGTAGCCTTCACGGGACCTGCTTTGAAATGCAGAACCTCTTCACAGAGTCTGCGCTGAAGGAGAAACGAGAGTTCCTCACTGGGTTCTGGGTCACAGTTTGCTATTTAATCTACAGTTTCAGGCCAAATCAAAGTAACAAGCAAGGTACAATCAAAGGGATGCTTTGAGGGAGGACTAAGATCTATCACAAAGGATCATCAAATCATTTGTGAGTCCATTGTTCAGATCATAGACAAATCCAGTGAGTGGATCAAAGCAGCAGCAGTCTACTTTGCATCTGAGAATAGCAGATGCAGTTCGATTGTTGCTGTTGAGTCTATGAAACAAACAATGATAGAGACACAAATAAAATGACTAAACAGATCTCCCCAGCAGAGTCGCCAATTTTTTGTGGGGAAAAATGCCTATGCAGGACGATCCTATCCACCTAAGGTGTGACAGTGCCTTAGCAACAAACAGAAACAACTATTCTAGTATTCTTCCTTTATGAATTAAGAATGAAGAGAGATGGATGGACTAACCGGTGTCTTCCGTTTGTCCCTCGATCCGGTTTCTCTTCTCTTTGAGAGTTCCCAGCTACTTGCCTTCTCGCTCGCCCAACTTCAACAGGTTTCTGCAAGATCACAAGAAGAGAACACTACACAAAGACATAGATTCATATTCATAACTAGTTCAGGATTAGAAATAAACTAAACATACTAATGCAATCATACATCAAAGATACATCAGTATATATGAGAAACCAAGATAGCTTTATTGATGAATAACAAGGTTCAGGAAGAGATACAACCCAGAGGGCTCCAATCCAGCATCTCCTTCCCAGCAAATGAAATTCCTATCTTCACCTTCCTTCAAAGCATTAAGCACCCAATGATTCCAATCTCAAACCAACAACAATTCTTTGCAATAACAAAATTACAGCCTCTAGATCTCATGGAGGAGAGATCCATATATATATGTTTGGAGAGAGGATGAGTCAGCTTGAGATCTGACTAGTGTCCTCTCCCTCTGCCAGTTCTTGCTTCCACTTGGAGACTAAGAGCCTCTTACTCATCACTAGTCGAATTCCTTGAGGCAAGTGTCATTGGAGAAGATTCTGGAAGCTTCCAGGGTCTTTCCACCTCGTTGAATGAACTTTCCATTTGTCACTTCCCACTCAGCGCACCCTGGTAGTGCTTCTACGTGCATTGCAGTGCACCTAGCCAATGTAATCTCTGCATTTCAGCGTAGACAGCTAGTGGAGCCTCTGAATTGATCTTGAATTGACTTGTTTTTGAGCAGTTTCTGGTGGAGAACTTCTGTGAATTGCTGTGGTTTGTTAGCCTTGTTCCTCTAGGGGTAGGAACAACATGTTTAGGGACTTTGGATCCCTTAGATTATGTACATTTCATGCTTATAGCTGTAAGGCACAAAAATGTCTATAACAAGGGGTCTCCCAATATATACTCGACGGTACGTGGGAGCACAATCCGTACTGGCACTTATCGTCTCACAGTGGAGGAATCACCCAACCATCAGTGAGGACAACAGTTACCAGGCTTTACGATGCCGGAACACGTCTCTAGCCTAGACCTCTATGTTGTGCGTTAAGTTCCAATGCGTTGTTAGATTCATTCAATTTATTTTAAGTTCATCTTTCTTAGAAGTTTGCCTTTTTGGATGACCACGAGATGTAGATGTAATTCCTAAATGCAATATAAAGATGATAAGCAAGCTTTATCTCTTTTCAACAATGAAAATCCTAGCTACAAGGGGAAAAGAAAGACACAATCTTTTCTCAAAGAGCAAAGAGCACACTGTAGATGCACTTTTCCTAAATCAAACCATACAAACTATCAATATGCAAATGCACAAATGCATGTATTTGTTTTCACTTTCTTAATATTGATGCCTAAAAAGAAAGTTAATGTACAAATTTGAATTTGCTTTCAAGTGAAAAACACAATCAAACTTCTTTTTCGAAATCAAAAAGGTAGAGAAGATTACGAAACTTTATGATTTTGAAGTAAACACTCGTTTCGACACTAGAAAGAGACAAATTCAAACCAAAGCAAAAGTAAAAATTATAATCAACTGTCAACAACAAAGAAACTTTCTCCTAAGATCAAAATCGACACTTACGACATATCTAAATCTAAGGACGACAGTATGACTATTTTACTTTTCAGTGGAAAACTATAAATGATGTAACAAACACACAAAGAACATCTACAGTCTTTTTGTACAAAGGAGGCGGAATTAAGGCAAAGAAAAGGGGTTTTCAGACAGGTACCCACACTGATAACAGGCTGCAAAAAATCAGAGATAAAACTGAACAAAATGAAGCAAAGAACCTCAGCTGCATAGGGCAAGGGCTGATCAGCGCACCTGTTGCACAGAGAAACTGAATTGCAGCGCAGGTAGCCCTCTTGGGACCTGCGTTGAAATGCAGAACCTCTTCACAGAGCCTGCGCTGGGGCAGAAACGAGACTTCTATCCGGGTTCTGGGTCACGGTTTGAAGTTTAATCTATGGATTTTGGCTGGGTAAAAGCAATCAGTAAGGTACAATTAGAGGGATGATTTAAAGGAGGACTAAGAGCTATCACAAAGGGCAATTAGAGCATTTGTGGATCAGATGTTCAAATCATAAACAAATCCAGTGGGTGGATTGAAGTAGCAGCTACTTTGCATTTGATAATGGCAAATGCAGTTCGATTGCTACTTCTGTGTTTATGAAGCAAACAACAAGAGAAACACAAACAAACTAACTAGACACGGTCCCCAGCGGAGTCGCCATTTTGTTGTTGGGAAAAGTATCTATTCAGAATGCCCCTATCCCACTCTAAGGTGTGACAGTGCCTTAGTAACAAACAAGGAAAACTACTTTCGTATTCTTCTTTATGAAATGTAAACGAAGAGGAAGGATAAACTAACCTGTGTCTTTCGCTAGTTTGTTGATCCAATCGCTCTCCTCTTCAGCAGCTTCCAGCTACCCGCTCCCTTACTGGCCTAGCTTTACCAAGTTCCTGCAAGATCACAGAAGAGAGAAACTACACATAGACATAGATTTACATTCATAACTAGCTTAGGATCAGATTTAAGCTAAACATGCAAATATAACAAAACATCACTGATACACAAGCATGTAGGAGAAACTCAAATAGTTTTATTGATATGATAAGAAGATCCAGGAGGAGATACAACCAAGTGAGTCCCGATCCAACATCTACCTCCCAACAAAGGAATCCCTTCCTCACCTCCAACAAAGCATAAATCACCCAATGCACTAATCTCAATCTCAAAACCAACATCAATTCTCTGCAAAGTACAAAATTCCAGCCTCTGGATCTTTGGGATGAGGGATCCATATATAGATGTAAGCAGAGAGGATGAGTCAGCTTATGTTTTGACTTGTGGCTTCTCTCTGTCAGTTCTTGCTTCCACTTGGAGACTGAGAGCCTCTTACTCATCATTGGTCGAATTCAGTGAGGCAAGTGTCATTGGAGAAGATTATGGAAGCTTCCATTGTCTCTCCACCTCGTTGAATGACTCTGCCACTTGTCATTTCCCGCTCAACGCACCTGGGTAGTGCATTCAAGTGCGTTGCAACGCACCTAGCCAGTGTATTTGGGTGCTTTGCAACGCAGCCAGCTAGTGGAGCATCTGAATTGATCCTGATTTGACTAGTTTTGAGCAGTTTCTGGTGGAGAACTTCTGGGAGAAGCTGTCATTGGTTGACCTTGTTCCTCTAGGGGTAGGAACAACAATTTTACGGACTTTGGATCCCTTGGATTATGGACATTTCATGCTTAGAGCTGTAAGGCACAAAAATGTCTATAACATACATGACCCCAAACTTCTATTTGGTTAGGTTAGGGGTAAGTCTAGTTGCATATTAGTTTACCTACACATTCATCCCGCATTCATTTTCTATAATTTGTCTTGTGTTTTCTGATTTTGGTTTCGCATCATGTTTTGGTTTAGCCTCCTTCTGTTTATAATTTTAGTTTTGTTTCCTTTTTATGTGTTGTCCTTTCTTTCATTTTGTAAGACCTTGCATGAAGATGTTCTGTTGGATCAAAATGCAATGTGGAAAATAGAAAATGGATTTGTGACAATATAAAATTTTGCTAACACTTAGACCTTATTCTCCATCTTGGTTATCCCTTTGATCAATGATGTTCTAACAAAAAATAAGATCCTTGCGTGGGGACAACTCTGCATCAAACCATGATATCAGTGTCTATTTTGGAAACCTCATGCATACACTCGGGTCTTTATGTTTCAAAGTTTTCAGGTTGATCCAATCAAGTACAAAAGGAAAAGGGGAAAATACATATCAAAGATATTATATATGATTCTTTGAAGGGGTAACCTCTCCTGCTCTAAATAAGTCAGGATCCTCTTCCGCCCACGAAATAAATAAGTGTCGATGCAAATTCCTAAATAAAATAAATAAATAAATCTGAAAGAATATAAATGATTCCTGCGTAGAGAGGTGGACCAAGAAAATCCATCGGGGTATTGTCCAAGCCTGTTGGCAGCGGAGCAATGTTTCTGTCCCTGAAGTGACTCCATCAGGGTACTATTCAAGCCTGCTGGTAGAGGAGAACATAAGAAATGAAAAACTATACTTTGAAAATATAAAGCTCGCAAACTTGATTACCCTTTCCTATTTCGAAACATTGTGTGATCGTTGATATTGTGTTTGTGTTTAACCAAGTAAAGGAATGAAGGGGACTCTATTTATGCACGGGGTAAGTGGGGAAGCCATGGTAATATGAACGATGAATCAATATTCCCTAAAGAACTAGACCATACACAAAATAATGGACCAAGGTCGAGAAGCTGGAGTTCCACCAATGTGTCGCCAAGTGTTCTTGCTATGACAAATAACCTCCAAAATTTTACCTACACTTGAATTTTGGAGCCTACTATGGATCTTGTGATCAGTCGTTTTGTGGTCACTTCTTGATTGGCCGAAGTCCCTTGCTCACACATGCTCAATTCACAACAAGTTCATGAGTGCATTCTTCTACGCAAGCTTGAACAAGCATAGCAAAATCCATCAAGAAAATGCATGTGCAATTTTCAACCCATGTCGACAGTCAGTGCACACTGTCATTGAAAACCACTCACTTTTGGCTGTGTTTGTACTTCTATTTCAGCGAGTTTTAAAACTGTCGCTTTTGCCCACCTTCGCTTTCACAAGTTTCATTTTTTTATGTTTTTGACTGTCGCTTTTACTTTCTTTCACTTTAATTAATATCGCTTTCATGTTATCTTCACTTTGGCATGTGTCGCTTTCACCATCATTTTCATATTGCAAGTGTCGTTCGCACTTTTCTTGCTTATATAGCAAATGTCGTCTTTTAGCATGTTAAGCGTTGCATATTGTATAAGATATAGTTCAAGTGTGTTTCAAGGGGTAATATTTATGATAATGAGTTGTTATCATCATTTAAACATGTATCACACTCAATTAAAAAGTTTCAAGCACTATCACACAACTGTCGTCATGGTCATCACAAAGCATATCTTTGGTGTCACACTTGGTGTAGGTCATCGCAAAGTTGTTGCATTAAGGAAATGATGTTGTTCATGTTTTCTGAGTGTTCCATGTTGTGTCATCAAGTGATCTAAGTGTGTGGTCATTTTCAGAGTCATGTTTTTGCCTATCATCTTCTCACTGATATGATACTTAGTCAAATTGGGAAAAATATTTGAGCAAAACACTTAGCATCCTTTAGCCAGCATGAACTGCGCATTGCACCTTAGACCTCAAACAACAACCTTGTCTCTTGGCATTGCACAATCCATAATTTTTGCTCGCCGGAACTGCGCACTGCGCAGTCTCAAGCATCAAGCCTCAACCTTGAGCTCTTGAACTGCACAATTGTGTAATCACTTTACCTCTCTCCCTCCAGAACTGCACATTGGGAAATTAAAGCCAAAATGCCTCAAGCTTGAGGCCTTTAACCCCTCAATTACGTAATCTCCCAACCTATTTTCCTTTCTGATTTATGCATTGGGAAACTTCAAGCCTCAAGCTTTACCTCTTAAATCCCTTAACTGCATAGTTAATCAGCCCAGGCCTTCAAAACTACACACTATGCAGTCTCAAGCCTCAAGCCTCCAACTTGAACCCTTGAGTCCCTCAACTGCGCAGTTCCTCTGCCCAGGACTCCACAACTCTGCATTGCGCAGTCTCAAGGATGAAGCCTCCAACCTGAGTACTTGAGTCCCTCAACTATGCAAACCTTTGACCCTGGCCATCATGATCTGCACATTGCGCAATCTCAAACCTTAGGCCTAGACCTTGGCATCTGGAACTACATAATCCCTAAGTTAGTCACTCAACTAGTCACCAGTTCCAACCCTAACAATTGATTACATGAAGCATCTTAGGCCAGGAGTTTATCAGAATGATGTTGTCTTTTCATTGGTGGATTACAGTCACATTTACTTTGTTATGTCATGACAAGATGATGATGAAGGAGATGAAGAAGGAGACCATGCTAGAAGACACCTAAGGAGTTGAAGAGATAAGATTATCATCAAGTAAGAAGACGAAGGAACATTGGATTATAACAAAATATGGAAGATCAAGACCAAATTTAAGGCTCCTTATCTTCAAGTCATGAGGAGGAGGAAGAAGAATAACATACACCATATTTTCAAGAAGAAACAAAGAAAGCAACATCAAAAAGTGACTTGACATTTCCATGTCATCATGCAGTCCATGTCATCAGTGTCATGTCATGTTGTGTCATGAGCCATCATGTGCCACATCATTTGTGGATTATGTAATTCTATATTGGAAAATGTAATGTAAAGTGGAAGTCCAAGAGTCATCTATGTAATGTGAAAAGTCATGTAGGAAGTCAAAAAAGTCATGAGAAGTCAAATAGTCATGAGGGTAGTCCAAGAGTCACAAGGGAGGTGAAGGATCACCCCATTTGTTATATATACACCCTCATTATACAAGCAAAGGAATTTTCACCTTGGCTTCTCCTATAAGGCACCAGAGAGATAGAGTTAGTACTTTTAGGGAGTAAGCCGTGGCTCCAACGCTCCATTATTGGAGCTAGTGATGTTCGTTGTATTCATGTATCTTGGGACTTTTACTTAATACTTGAAGCCTGATGGCCAACACATTTTCATGCATGGATTGTGAATATTTGTAAGACTGTTATGTGAATGTTTATGATTCATGTTTTCTTTCACCTGTACTGAAGTAGTTGAACTATTTCGGTTATTTTAGTGCTTATATTATTGAAAATGTGTCATAATGGTTGTAATAATCGTCGCATCTATGTGGAATATTCTGCTTGATGTTAGATAATTTTATTTTTCTTGTGTGCACCTCTACTAGTTTGGTACTATTACCTCTCTTTTAGAGGATCACCATTCCTCCCTCTGCATTAGAAGAACCTTGATACACCTGCAACTAAATAGTCACCAGTCACACTTACTTGCTTTTCACAAAGGCACATACACGCTTCTCTCTCTTGCTGATAGCTAAATCCAAGGAAAATATATAAGAATGTATGGAAATCAGGTTGATACTTTGGATGGGGCTCCTATTCCAAATAGTGTGAGGTCTAATTGGGGCTTCACATCGGGCAAACCCCCTTGGTTGAGAAATTTCTAGCACAATAAACACCCCCTTAATCTGTTAGCTCTTGGTGAATATGACTTGGTGCTAGGATCCACTACTTAAGTGTAAAGAGAATTTATCCTAACATATGTTTGAAAAATTCCCCACCCTTAAGTTTTAGTTGCTAGGTGTTATATGTCCAAGGGCCAAAATTGTGCCTTTCCACTAAACACACTTGTATAACTAGCCTAGATGGCCCTTAAGCCTTTTTAGGTTGAAATCACCAAGAGTCATTAACACATGAAAATGCTTACAAACATAACCCCTTGGTGTAGAACCCAATGCTTTTCCATGTCATATGTTGACATCATCTTTTCCACATGGAATTCTCTAAGTGATGCCATGTGTCACTCAGATTCGGTCCACTTACCACACAAAAATTCCATAAACATGTGCTACATGTCACACTCTTGAGGTGCCACATCATCATGCTTTTGATGTCATCACCAACTATTTTCCACATGTTATCTTCTTATTGAGCCATTTTGGATATTTTCGTGTCACTACAACTATAATCTACCTATCATAGTACGAAGGAGGGTCCCATATTCATGTTTTACAACACATTTCTTTGTCAATTAAAAATGGCCTTAGGCATGGATTTTCTATCAAATTCAATTATCTTCCAATCTAATGAAATCTCCATCTAGCACCTTCCATCTTGTGGCTTTGTCAATCATGTCACTACACCCAACATTTGCAAAGCGCTTCAGCCTCATTAACTTGAACTTGGCAGGGTGAACTGACGTGTCCTCCAGCTAGTAATCCATGCCATGTGTCATTTGATGAGTGTTGCCACATGTCATTTGGATTTGGCCCACTTGGCCACTTTAAAATTCTGAATCTACATTCCACATGTCACTTTCCATGTCATGCCACATGTTATCTATCTCTACCAATCACATGCTTCCACTTGTAGCTTCCACCACTTAATATTGCACGGAGAAAATGTTCATGGTTCTATGTTTTTTGGATAAAGCCTTCATTAATTCAAAATGGCTTGGGAATTGAATTCACAATGTTTGTGATGCTAGAAAGCGTTTTTGTCTTGCACCTCCGTTATTTGTGCCAAAACTTTACAAGGTCTGACTCGAACTTGGTGCAACATGACGAATGTCAGTTGACAATAATTTTCCTGTCCTATGGGTTTTTTCAACCATAGATCCCATCCAAAGAATTATTCGACCAAAGCATCCATGGCGCATCATCAAATTACATGTCAGGTAATGGGAAAAATCCCATCCTATGCCTTTTGTTAAACCGTGGAACCATGTAGCGGGGAACCCTACCAAACTTTAAACAAAGATAACTTCCGATTCATTGGGATTTTTTTTGAGTACCATTCATTGTTGGAAAGATCTCTACGAGGGATATTCAACTATACACTTTTTAAGGGCACCTAACTTGTTATTTTGGAGAAAACATGCCTTCAAAGATAAGTTGTTAAATCCTGTATTCAATAATATGCATACACCAAAATCACACTAGTAACATTATTAACAAACTCTCAGATCAAATCCATTGAACCTGTAGGCCATTTTACATCAATGGAAACCATCTCGAAATCTGCTCAACACCTCTGCCATCTCTTGTCTTTTTTTGTGTCTTTTGTCCCTATCTATTTTTTGAATACCGATCGGTTTTTTATACTACCATATATGTGATTGATTCTTTCATCAAGTTTCCTCATCAAACATATATTCTCGTGTTCTTGGAACCAACCGTTTTCCTCTCATTTTGACTACCAATTTACTTCTCTTTCTTCTTCTTTTCTATTTATTTCTCATAAATATCGACCCCCAATCACCAAACTGAATTACTTCTAGTCAATGAAGAATATTCCGCCAATCATTTTCATTTGCTCAAGAAGTAGTCCCATGCTTCTCTCGTATCTTAATATCATCAGGTATCAGGGAGTTTTTTCCAGTCATCCTAATTCTTACATTCTTTTAAATTTATTGGTGTTTGCAGAGGTGGTCTACATTCAAATATTCAATTGACTCCCATCATTAAGGAGAAATTTATGTAATAAATCATATACCATGCAAAAAAAACTATCGTGAAAATCGTTGAAGAACCTTGATTTAATTTTTTCAATAGAATTGCATTCTTCTATTGCTTACTCACAAAAGTCATCTAATATCTTCTCTACCCACTTATGCAAATTTATTCTCCCAAAGTTAGTCAATTTTAGGATTAATCGACCATCAACTTTTTTTTGTCACATTAGGTAAGTGATCAATATATTTCTTTACTTTGTTAGAGATTTGATTGGATAAACTTCTTGTGCACCTCTGTGAAGAAATGCACTCTAGCTTCTACAATAGATAGTCAATTCCTCACATATTTTTTTAGGTAGTTATTGATATTTTTCTCCCACCACTCTTGTATCTCTTCCAACGCTAACATTTATGCAAGCATATTATATAAACTCGGGTCCAACACTACTATTAATAGAACCAATGTTATAGTCTAGTGAAAAGTATGCATTAGTCACCAATAGGGTGGAACATGGAGTAAACTTAAAGAGCAATATGCATCACATGGAAGGGCAAAGAGAAAAAAGTAATAGAGAATCAACAAAAGTG
>CM062815.1:893359462-893512334 GCA_031772625.1 Pinus tabuliformis
CTTTACAAGATATGGTCAGATTCATTTCTTGATGCATGTGATCTCCACTTCTTGAACATTTTTCTTCTTGATATGTCCTTCTATCTTGATAGTTTGAGGAGTGGTAATTTCGACCAATGAATTACAAGATATGGTTGGATTCATTTCTTCTTTCTCGGTGTGATCTTTCACTTCTTGCACTTTTTTCTTCTTGATATGTCCTTCTATATTGAGAGTTTGAGGAGTGGTAATTCTTGCCAATGCTTTACAAGATATGGTATAATTCATTTCTTCTTTCTTTGGGGTGGGGTCCTGGCATATATCCTCTTCTTTTGATGTTTCTTGATCCTTTTCTTCCTCCTCTTCATATTCTATGTAAAATAATTTCTTCTCAGCACACTTATGACCTTTAGTGCATTTTCTATCACAATTGTAACAAAGCCCTTTTTCTCTTTTTTCTTCCAATTGTTGTGGTGTAACCCTTGTATGTTGTGGAAGGCTAGGAGAAAAACACTTCCATCTTTATAGTTGTGAGGGGTATGCTTCCTGGTTTCCAAAATTTTGCATTCCACTATGTCACAAAAGCCTTTTTACTCTTTCCAATTGTTGTGGTGTTGCTCTAAAGAAGGTGTTGCTCTTTGTATCCTCATAATGTGCTAGCATTTCCTCCGTGGAAATTGACCACGTTACAAGTTGTTTATGAGAACAAAGCCCTTCATACCATAAAAATTGATCCGGTTCTAAATAGGAAGATGCAATACATACCTTTTGTAACAGTGGTACACCATGTAGATCAAAATATTGCTCCATCTAAAGTATCCAATTTATCGGATCCTTGCCATCAAACTTCCTCATATCTAATTTTGGAATATGGTGGGTCTTCGATTCCATATTAGAGTCTAAGAAATCATGATTAACATTTCTTTTGTTCGCATCATGAGTTTCCTTTACTACCTTTTCACCATTAGTAAGTATTTCTTGTAGAAAATTTGTTAAAGCTGTCTTCAAATCTGCCATGCCTGTCTTCAAATTTTTGTTCAAATCTATCTTCAAGTTATCCATCTTAGCTTCCATGCCATTCATCTTAACTTCCACGCCATTTATCTTAGCTTCTGTTAGTTTTTGTGAGAGTGACATTTGTTCCACTTGTTTTTGTAATTTTGATATATCATGTAGCATTTCTTCCTCTTCTTCATGAGTCATGCTAGAGATTTCAGGTTGCTTACTAGGTGTTTGCATTTTATTTCCTCGGGGCATCAGTTACCGATAATAATGCTCTACTATGCCCTTTGAATTCCTTCAAAATAAATTTTCAAACCAAGCATAAGAAAAAATTTAAAAAATCTACACACCTTTTTTTACTTTGTAGGAGCTTGATATTGCCTCCGATGTATCTCTATACTTTCTGATCATCCAGTTTTGAAATTGCAACTTGCAGTAGCCCTCTGTGTCCTCTTTCTAATGCCACTAGTCTGACTGAAATTGAATTCTCCAAGGAATAGTTATGCGAAATCTCCCATAGTGATTTGGTTATAGACTAGTTTAGTAGAGCAAACTTGTACGATGTGCCACAAGTCATTGTTTCGACCTTTGGCTCTAAAAAATATATAAAAGAAACTACAACCCATCCTATTTCTGTGACTTCTTATGAAATTTCAATCCGATGCTCAGAGAGAAAGTTATGACGATTTTCCCCAGGTCACTTGTTTGGAATGTAATTCAGGAGTCTGCAAAAAGACCAACTTCCTCAGATCATATCTCCGAAACTATGGTGCGAAAAGCTCTGAAATTTGGACTCGAGGTTTAGAACGATGCCTTATCAAATGGGTTTTTTTTAGCTTCTGAAATATCACAACAAAAAATTTATAGCGAAAATTCCACGATGACCTATTTGGAGCAGCGAAACCCTAGAATCCAAGGCTCTAATACCAAATGTTATGAAACTAGCTCAAGAAAAGATAGAAAAAATAGATCAACACCTTAGAATTTAGCCTCTTGGAGGGGCCAACCTCCTTTACATTACATAAATGAACAATTCCTCGATTATACAAATGAAAAGTCCTCCTTTCTATATATAGGAGTCTAAGGGGTCATAACATAATCAGAGCTGACATAACAATAATAATGTAAGGGCACAATAATAACAATAGTGGGCTTCTATGTGGCACAATAGTAACAATATGGGCACTCCATGGGTACACCAACATAATAAGTGGGTTGAACTAATAACAATAAGGGGTTACACTAGTAGTATAGGGGCCTAACATCAAAACACAGGCCTAGCCTAGAAAATTGTCAAATTGTAGCAAGAAAATAGGGTTTGTGTGAAAATGAGGAATTTGAGGGATATCAGTGATGGGAAGTATTTAATAAGGTACATTAGGGATAGGGGAAGGTGTCTGAACATCAGGATACAAGTTTTGCTAATGATTTGACCATCCAAGAGAAATTACCTCCAAAACACTAAGAGAGGGAAATGAACCTTACCTAGGCACAACTGACGCATGAACAAGGTGTAAAATGACCCAGTGGAACTTGACATGATGATGACAAACCCTCTGAATGGTGGTACACTCATCTGAATGGTGACATGGACTGACATTTGGACAACTTCACAAGGAGTGAAAACAAACCCTAGACCTAATACCTAGTGACCAAATTTACTTGAGGACTCACTGAAATGACAAAATTTGACCTTGACACCTTAAAATTACTTTGTAAGAGCATGTTAGATCAGTGGAGGAAGGCTGAAAAGACTGATACTAATAGATATGATGGTCCTTACGGTGTATTTTGGAGAAATAATGTCAGGATATCCACAACTTTAGGAGGCAACCTATCATGCTGAGTGGAGAATGATACCTGCTCTTGTTATTTTCTTGTCAGGCTATTGGTTGATGTCGACCATGTGTGATATTCCTGCAATGGATACAATCATAAACCAAAGTGAAAGAAATGTTCGAGACATACATATAAATGCATCTTATGGACTTTAGAGAGTTGGAGAAGTATCTGACATGTGTGACAGGCCAAAAGATGATTTTTTGCATTTACCGTAATGAAGGGTTCCATGATGAAGATGTCGTGGGACTGATCTTCACATCTCTTTTAGTTTTGTCAACGAATATCTTAGGCTTATGTAATGTATCCCAAGAGATGAAAAAAAGGGTGATAGATAGGGAAAAGGGGCCCAAATATCACTCGTTTACATCGCTAAGCTATGAAGGTCAGAGAGCATTCTCAAAGATTTTCTTACCGTTGCGGCTATCCTGAGTACCTGAGATTTTTTAGGAGAGAGCCAGGTAAGAGCTTGAGACTTAGCCTTTGTAATTATGGATTTTCTAGGTTAGGTAGGCCATAGAGGGATCCCCTATATGGCCTCTTTTAGGGTTAACTAAACTGGTCAGGCAAGCAACTCGTCACGAGTCACGTAGCCTCTGTGCAAAACTTGGAGTTTTATGCGAAGACTCTATACAAAATGTATACCTAGACACATGTTGTGCATGTCTGAGTTTAGGAATTAAGCAACGAACCCTTTCGGGGTTTTCCACGCATTTATCAAAGGTTTATTCAATGTGCACATGCCTGTACAAGATACAGGAGCACGCATCATGCACTTTCTTAGAAGGCAAGCACGTGCATCGTGTGCCTATTTTGGAAATATGCATGTGGTGGTGAAATTTTTCTTCTTTTTGCCCCTTTTTTATTTTTGAGAAACTGAGGAGTTCATGTTTTTTACATGTGGCATCCTAGGTGACAAGATTAATTAGCAGGAGAGAGACTAGGTGACTCTCTGGACCACTGTGGCACAAGATCTAGGAGCAAGCCAACAATTATCATAGTGGGCGTTACTGAAGTTTCTTTAGAACCATTTTATGAGGTCGCAAGATAGATTCCTACAATTTTTGGTACGATGCTAGGGCGCGGACCATCAGATGATGGTCATACAACCTACAGACCTCTCGATATTGGTGCAGATTGATATCTACTTCGTGATAGGTTTGATGCCATGCAAGGAGGTGCTTCCCTATCCACTGTCAGCTAGGCATGTGGATATTCATGCTTGGGCTATGGGGTAGGGTCACTGTGGCCCTAACCCTTTTTAGGAGGGTTGTGCTAGGATCACGGTACTTTTGACTTATCTGAGTGAGTAGCGTTAGCTACGATTGTTAGACAGGTAGGGTTAGTGTCCCCCAACTAGTGTTCTAGGCCACACATAGTTGTTTTACAGTGGTTGCAAGCGAGGACGTTTTTTGACTCGGTGTGACTTCGACATCAGGGAATGTTATCCCAAGTTACACATGTTCCATGTGGGACACTAAAGATTTTTTGCTATGGGAATGTGCTTTGCAACATACTCTCTGAGTGGGTGGTAATGCTTCGCCCAGTCCTTGCAGTACCAGGGAGACTTGCTCGGGACCCTCGCATGCACCACTGTGGAGGAGTGATACCGAGGGAGGGTAGTGGAATGGTGGGGAATTACTGAAGTCCCACGGTAGAGGGTTGGTTTGACTCCAACCCTCAACTGATCTTAGAGTTTCTATACCATGGAGTTGACTTCTGGGGAGATCCAGATATGGAGTTTCCTCCAAATGCTGCCTAGGAACCAATATGTATATTTTTTATTTCTACATTTATATACATATGTGCATCTTCATGTATTTATGGTTTTAAATTTATGATGATGTTGACACAATGCTTTACTTATGTCTAGATGTGGGGCCATGGGGACGTCCACTAGCCTATCTGGTAAGCCATGATCTCAAGTACTTGGGTGTTCGAGGAGTTGCCCCGTTCCATAGAGACCGAACGTGGC
This sequence comes from Pinus tabuliformis, assembly GCA_031772625.1. Classification (NCBI taxonomy): domain Eukaryota; kingdom Viridiplantae; phylum Streptophyta; class Pinopsida; order Pinales; family Pinaceae; genus Pinus; species Pinus tabuliformis. The sequence goes on from CM062815.1 coordinate 893,364,258, forward strand.
AAGGCCACTGATTATTCCTCTAGGTGGTGTAGAGCGCCCGATGCAGCGACACCGGTTCGAGAGTGGTGGGTCCTATGGAGAGGGGACGATCGTTACAGAAAGACTAGTTGCACATGCTGAGGATGTAGAGGTGTGATTGGCAACCTCTGAGGTCGAGTTACCGAGTTACCGTGATTCTTGGGGATGAGTGTTATAGACATTTTTGGGCACTGCAACCCCAATAATATATGTCCATAAACCAAGGGCTCCTAAGTCCCTAAAGGTGTTGTTTCACATCCTAAAGGAACAAGGTCAGCTGATTACATCATCTCCCAGAAGTTCTCCACAGAAAACTACTCAGAACTCATCAAATCGGGACCATACAGACTGCCCAGTGCAAAAGGTGCGATGCATACTGGATAGCTCTTCTATAGGGTGCGATGAGCGAGAGTGGACAAATGGCAGAGACAGTTTGCAACGTGGTGCGACATGGAATCTTCTAGAAACTTCTCCTATGACACTTGCCTCTCTAAATTCGCCCAGGGATGAGTAAGAGATCATCAATCTCCAAGTGGAAACGATAACTATCAGAGAGAGGACACTAATCAAATCTCAGAAGCTGACTCACCTCCCTGCAATCATCTATATATGGATCCCTCATCCCAGAGATCCAGAGGCTGTAATTTTGTATCTTGTAAGGAAGTGTTGCTGGTTTCTTGGTGTAACATCATAGTGTTGGGTGATCTAAGCTTTTCATGAGGTGAAGAAGGGCTTTCTTGCTGAGAGGATGACACTGGGTCAGAACAATTGGTTGTAATCCTCTTTGCTATTCTTGATATTAATAAATCTATTCAAGTTTTCCTCCACATTCTTGTATGATTGATGATATATGCATCTGTGTGGTCAATATATATCTTGTCCTATATTGTTTGTGATAGTAGATCTCTATTCTTGGATAGTGTTATGCTGCTTTGATTCTACAGGTGCTCTTTGAAGCTGTGTAGACGAGGAAGCGAGTGGAAAAGATCTATCAGAAGGGAGAGGAATCAAGAAAGGAACCAAGCGCAAGACAGATCTTGGTCTCCTTTGTTCCCCTCTTTTTTACTTCTCATAAAGGAAAACGAAAGTAGTCTTAGTTTGTTTGTTTCTCAGATAGCTACCAGTATTAGTGGGACTAGCAGTTCTGCATAGACACTAGATTTCCTGGTAACAAAATGGAAACTTTTCTGGGGAGCGAATAGCTTGTTTGCTTTTCTATACTTGTTTGTTTTATAAACTTACAGACAGAGCCTGAAGTCAAGCCAGCTAGCCTTCGAACTGCATTTTCTATGCAAGTGCAAAGTAGATCAATGCTGCTTCAGTCTATCTCCGGGTTTTGTTTATAAACTGAACAATTGATTTGTAAACATCCTAATTGCCCTTGTGGTGGCTCTAGTAACCTCTTTAGGTCTACCCCTATGAGCTATTTACTGATTATCACTTTCTCGACCTAAATCTCTGAACTGTGCTGCAAACTGTGATCAAGAACTAGATCAGAAGTCTCGCACTGTACCATCGAACCCTCTCTTCAAGTATATCAGTATGCATCGCACTTCCCGTGTGAAATAGGTGGGATGCATACTGGAATCCCTGTGTAACAGGTGCGATGGTCGGAGAAGGCTAATTTGGCCTCTGGACTTTGGTTTTTCTTCACTCTTTTCAGCTATATTCAGGAGTTTTGCTGTTTTTAGTCAGTATACCTCTGTGGAAACCCCCTTCCTTGCCATTATTCCACCTCCATCGTGCAAAGAAATGTAAATGTTTTTATGTATTCTGAACCATTTTCAGTTCTCTTTTAAAAAGAAGTAGCATAATTGAACTGTCGTTTCTTGATTTGGAAGTGTCGCAAGTGCTGTTTTTAGTCATAGAAGAGAATCTGATTGTTCTTGATAGTCAATTACACTGTTACTCTTGTATTTGATTTGAATCAGTAGTTTTTCAAGTTTCAAAGCAAGTTTTCAATTCCAAATCGCAAAGTGTTGTCATTGTCTTCATTTTGTCTTGAAAAGAGGCTTGTTAGTAATGTCGCTTTGAAAAATAATTCAGATTTGCGCTTAGCTTTCTTTTTATCATTCACACATTAAGAAGGCTAAAAAAAATACATGCATGTGCGTTTTCATTTAGACTGTTTGTTGGTTTGATTTAGGACATTGCATATAGTGTGTGCTCTCTGCTCTATGTTGAAAGAATATCATCTCTCTTTCTTTAGTAGCTAGGATTTTCATTGTAAAAAGAAGATTAAACAATTGTTTATCATATTAGATTGCATTTTAGGAATTGTATATCTACATCACGCGGTGAACCTGAAAGGAAAATTTCTTAAACAAGATCAACTGTAAAATAAATTTAAAGAATCTAAAAATTCTTTGGAACCTAACGCACAACATTTAGAAGTCTCGGCTAGATACATATTCTGGCGTCGTAAAGCCTGGTAACTGTTGTTTTCATTGCTGGTTGGGTGATTCCACCACTTTGAGACGATAAGTGCCAGTACGAACTTGTGCTCCCATGTATCGTCGAGTATATATTGGGAGAACACAATAGGCTATATCCTTTATCCATAGGAAGCCGTGTCTACCACCCTATCGATCGCAATGCACTGAACACAGCATTCGAAAAGATTGATTGCCGTACCGTAAAAAGTATTATGCAGTTTTGTGATTGGTTTGGTAATCCCTCTGTCTAGACTTCCAGAGTAGTCCCTTTTGTTCCTTTTAAGACTCCTTAAAGGAAAAGGTCCATCTAAGCACTTGTCACTTCAAGCTCATTAAAAATCGAAGGCGACGAGAGTCATCTTTTGTTTTTCCTCGACTCTTAAAAATTGAAAAAACAAGTTGTGTCGAAGCGTCTAAAATTTATTTTAATCGGAATAAACGTCACCTTTCCTATGTTGGTCTTAGGTTGAGAAAAATGGAGTCCACGAACCAAGGATTTCTCCTTGGAGGAAATCCTAGTCCTTTCTCCTCTTCGGGAGATGTTGGTGCACCCCATATGGCCACATTGTCGCTTCGAGGATTGACAATCGACCTGCCCGTATGGCTATTCTCGACCTCTGTCGTTCAGAACACTGTGATTCCTGAGCAATCAAGTCAGCAACTAGATGATACCAAAGTTACCCCCCAACCTTCTACTTCATCCGATTCTCCCTCTCTTCCTTCCTCTTCGCTTGATGGATCTGGTGAAGCCAAAAATCAAGTAACTAAGAAGGAGAAGAAGAAGAAAGAGCCAAAGGCGAAAAGGGGCAACCAAGCATCATCTAGTGAAAATCCACACACTGCACTGTCAAAGCCTAAATATCCATGTGTCATTTGCAAAGGAGATCACTATCATCGAGACTGTCCTTGCATACCTCGGATCTTAAGGGACTGGTCTCCTCGTTTTCACAATCCGGTGTCAACAACCTCTGATGATCATGTTGAAAGTACACCGTCAACTAGTGAAAGTCAAGTGTCGGGACATAAAAGGAAAATTAAATTCCCTTGTAAACTATGTGAAGGTGATCACACCGTCCACCGTTATCCCTTCCTAGATGAGGCTAAAAGAGTTTTGGACGACCGTCCAATTTCACCGTTACGGCTCCCTCCTGGATATAAGAAAATCTTGCGAAGTCCATCGCTAGTTGAAAATTTGACTGACACGCCGTTGTGGTCGGTCGAAGCGTCTATCATTGAAGATAAACCATCTGAATTCACACCAGACGAAAGTCAAAAGGTCGAGGTGGCAGTTGACCCTGTCTTGCCTTCAGAAGGTCCATCTTTAGATGATACAGTCACTAGAGAGAACAAGAACAACACCGTTCAAATTCTCTTCGTAAACACAGACTCCGATGAACATGGGGGCAATCTACCCGTTCCTTTACCATAGGAAGGAAGTTCGTCAGAGTCATATCCAGTCGTCTATTCGATCCCACCTCCAAGCAACCTAGTTGTTTCCTTCGATTGGAATCTACTAGGCAGACTCCGTTTACCGGCTAGTGTACCATTTCGAATCATTGCACAAATATACAGAATGGTCATGGCCGGTACCATCATAGATGAAGGGGGTTCTGTGAGTATCCTTTCCTCAACTGCTTGGAAAGCGCTTGGTTTGCCATCGCTTTTGCCTGAAATGAGAAATCTAACGGGCTTTGACAAAGGAACCAGTCGACCGTTAGGGATCCTTCCCAACGTGCCGATAACATTGAGAAGGAAAACCATTCACATGAATGTAATGGTAGTCCAAGGACCCCTAGATTATAATCTACTCCTTGGACACGACTACATTTATTGCATGGGAGCCATTGTCTCCTCGCTCTTTAGAGTAATGTGTTTTCTGCATGAAGGAAGAGTGGTCAAGCTTGCAGACCAGCTTTCACTCCCCGACTCACACATAGCAAATAGTCAAATACCATCCCTGAATGGTCTTTTCACGCAAGGAATGTCTCATCAATCCCCAGTCCATCCACCTGATGAGCGGGAGTGATTCGGGAGGACATGACTGAAACCAAAGGGGCATGCACCCTGGTCTGTTTTGGCAGGAAAACCTTGGGCATATGGTAGGTTTCCGCGAAGGATATATGACTAGTTTATGAGATTACACTGGAATAAGATTCCTCCATCAAAGTTATGTGAGTGGAGGCAAGTTGTGCCACTCACCTTTGTCTATTTTGGTAGACATTGCCAAGGAAGTGTTTTGTCTGCAGTGCAGATCAAACAATCTTTGGTAACCTGGAAATGTTTCACTATACCTGGGGCATGCAAACCTTTTGGCATGCAAGTGAAGAGTGAACATTTATTTTTTAAATTTGTAGGTCCTCTAACCCTTTAAACTCGTAGGATTGGTCGTTTCCTAGCTTGCATAAAGAAAGGATGTGGGGCAAAGCTTTGTAAGGTGCAAGCTCCGTAAAAAATGGCATCTTAGATGAGACATCCTTATTTTATGACTGGATCGAGCAGTTTTTATGTGCAGTTCAAGCTCGTTAAAAATGAAACATAAGAAATGAGCAAATGTTCCCCCCAGAGTTTAAGCTCATTCATTAAAAAATGAACCAATTTCCAGTAAATAACCGTCATGAATGCATTATTATCAAACTTTGAGCCTTGGTCGTGTTCTCATCATCACCTCCACTCTGTTTTTGGCTGATCATTCACCTCCATTTGATTGTTTACCCTTTTTGAGGAATAGCTGCGAAGAGTGATCCTGTTAGCCATCCTTGTGACACTGCCGTGATTGGAAAATTCCAAACCTTACCTGGAATTAGCTGCTACCCGAATTTATCACTCATTCCTCGAAAAAATGAGGCTCCTTTAAGCTCTTTTCATTTGACTCGTAAAATATGAAAAGATTGCCGAGTAATTGGCCTCTCCAGCTCGTTAAAGTGACCAGAAGTGCTATCCCTCCTTTAGATTTTAATCTTTTTGGACCTGAGGGATTATTACACAAAAATATCGAGCACTTGTTTTGTTCGGCTCATTAAAATTACCAAAAATTCATCCCTTTTGTATTATTTTATATTTTTTCAGACTTAATGGCTTATATGACGAAAAAGGATTGTTGGAGTTTTCTTTACATCCCTTTCAGACTCTCTAAAATTGAAAAGGACCGAGTTATCTTTGTCGTTAAACTCGTTAAAACCTAATAGCGACAAACTTGTCCATACAGACAAGAATGAGTTTCACTATCGCTAGGCTCATTAAAACATAGCGATGAGTTTGCCCGAAGTGAAAATTATAGAACAAGCATATGTTATCCTCCTCAAGCTTGACAAAAATAAAGAGGTACTGGTCAGCAATGACTGGGGAAAAATTGGGAAGAAAACTTGAAGAAACCTTATTGGTAGCAAGTCGCTCTTAAACATGACACTTTCACTCTGCATCCGCGTCGGGTTGGGTTGTTCCGTTCACTGGTCATATCACCATTCGTCCATCACACCATCCACTTTTGGGGTTAACGTTACCAATCCATCATGTCAGTGTCGCCGATATGTTCAAGAGATGTCGCTCAGAGAATTCACCTGTGTGTCATCCATTGCAATACATTTACGCTCCATTCTTTCATGACTGCCACCCTGAACCTTATATCATCAGATCGTTTTCACCTCCATTAAAATCATTTGCTCCATTCTGTGTCGTATATGTGGGATGCATTAAGTCCCTCCTACGATAGATGGCTTCTTGTCGACATCAGCTCATTATCCAGGAAGTCGATCTAGGAACAACCCTTTCAGTACTTTGAAGCTTGCATGCCTCAATGGCAAGTTTCTCACTTCCGGCGACAGGTTTGCATCAATTGCCTTCGACCGAAAGATTTTGCGTGGTGTTCAACACCAAATCCCTTTTTCACACCACATGAATTGTACTGTTGTACCTTGAGGGTCATCATCATTATCGGTGATTCCTCTCGTGCCTGTTAGCAACTTACATCACTGGTTGGTAATCAGGCGATGTCTTTCCATGTTCGACTCCAGAACATCTCTCGCATGGATCGACTTGTACTTTGAGTGAAGATCGAACGAGATTGAAGACCCTGGATCTAGTTTCATCCATCCGGGCTACGATATATATTCAGGAAAATAAAGACATAAAATGTACATCATTGCTGCACAGATAATCATCTAATCTAAGGGATGATGGCTCTACTAGAATCATCAGTCTGCACATAGACAATTGTCTGTCTTATGTACATGAAAATGAATTTATAAAGCTGAGCATGGGAATGCCCACCTCAGCTAGATCATCAAAATATTATGAAGATAATGTATTGTATTGTATCTTATTACAGGTCGCCTTCCAACTCGAAAAGACTTCGGATCCTCATGATAAAGCATTCCACCCGACATAAAAAGATTAACGACCTCATGCTTTAGGGGGCAATTGTTATAGAAATTTTTAGGCACTGCAACCCCATCATATATGTCCATAAACCAAGGGCTCCTAAATCCCTAAAAGTGTTTTTTCACATCCTAAAGGAACAAGGTCAGCTGATTACATCATCTCCCATAAGTTCTCCACAGAAAACTGCTTAGTACTGGTCAAATCTCGACCATACAGACTGCCCAGTGCAAAAGGTGCGATGCATACTAGATAGCTCTTCTGCAGGGTGCGATGACCGAGAGTGGACAAATGGCAGAGACAGTTTGCAAGGTGGTTTGACATGGAATCTTCCAGAAACTTCTCCTATGACACTTGCCTCTCTGAATTCACCCAGGGATGAGTAAGAGATCATCAATCTCCAAGTGGAATCAAGAACTATCAGAGAGAGGACACTAATCAAATCTTAGAAGCTATCTCACCTCCCTGCAATCATCTATATATGGATCCCTCATCCCAGAGATCTAGAGGCTGGAATTTTGTATCTTGTAAGGAAGTGTTCCTAGTTTCTTGGTGTAACATCATAGTGTTGGGTGATCTAAGCTTTTCATGAGGTGAAGAAGGGGTTTCTTGCTGAGAGGATGACGTTGGGTCAGAACAATTGGTTGTAATCCTTTTTCTATTCTTGATATTAATAAAGCTATTCAATTTTTCCTCCACATTCTTGTATGATTGATGATATATGCATTTGTGTGGTCAATATATATCTAGTCCTATATTGTTTGTGATAGTAGATCTCTGTTCTTGGATAGTGTTATGTTGCTTTGATTCTAAAGGTGCTCTTTGAAGCTGGGTAGACGAGGAAGCAAGTGGCAAAGATCTATCAGGAGGGAGAGGAAACAAGCAAGGAACCAAGTGCAAGACAGAGGTTGGTCTGCTTTGTTCCCCTCTTATCTACTTCTCATAAAGGAAAACGAAAGTAGTTTTAGTTTGTTTGTTTCTAAGATAGCTACCAGTCTTAGTGGGACTAGCAGCTCTGCATAGACACTAGATTTCCCGATAACAATGAGTTGAGTCCCTAACTAGATGGTTTCCCTTTTATGGATAGGCCAACATACCAGAGGTTGTGGTTGAGACTACGATGCCCCTGGAGCGGGCACATTGGCCGATTTTGTGCTGTATTACTATGGCTACGGCTACAGTTAGTCCTATTTTGGCTCTGGTTGTAGCGATTGGGCCACCACGGCCCTAGGTAGACGTGTCGTTTATTTTTCCATTTTGTCGAGATGATGTTTGTACCAGTGCAAGCACATGTTTATGAGGATGCTCTATTGTCTTTTTTTGACTTATTCCTCCTCTTCGTGGGCCAGTGATTTTGGTAATCATATATTTTTTGATGTATATAAGAGGCTATTTTTTGGAGGATCTCATGATGCGATACATGCCTTTATAATTTTGGTGTATTTCTACATTTATGTTTTTGGATGTATCTTATGTTGATGTTTTATGTATATTAATGGTTATATATATGTGATGCGTGCTAGTCTAAGATTTGATTAGCAACGCGATCAGCTATATGATTTTGATCTCTTGGTATATGTCTAAATGTTATTTGATCAAAATATATAGCTAACCTTTGTGCATGCATATATTTATGAAAAAACATGGATCATAGATTTGAAAAGTCATGTTTAAATGCGATACTATGAGTTGGGAATCAAGGAACACATGCAGGAGACATATACCTAGGTGTTGGGCATCAACCAAGAGGCCTATGGCAACATCATATTCTGCTTGATTGTTTGTGGTTGACCTAAGACAAAGTCCTTTAAAGAGATGAGGTTTCCAGCGAGGAGCGTATATGTCCAATGTTGTAGCAATGAGATTTTTCCACCATCGAGATGCACCGTTAGCAAACCCTTGGTGATAAGCTGGTAGAAGATCCATCTGTTGACATGTGATGAGTGAATAGTTTGTTTAGAATAAATACATGATGAGATGATCATCATAAAAACTAAGTCACTGTACATACATGTTTACTCTAGCATTTTATGGATGAAAATTTTTGAGGTAGAGACCATTGACAAGATTTTTTAGGCAAGTCCCTTCGAGATCTCATAGTATTTATGCTCCCTTGCGGAGGAAATGCTTGATGATGTATGATACCTTCCAAAGGGTTTCAAACTTCCCAGATCCTACTACTTCCCATGAGACCTCATACTAGAGGACTAAATCCCCATGAGTGAATGTCTTGGGGGTGATGTGGCAATCGAACGAGGACTTTACCCTCTGTTTACTAGGGATGGCATTATAGAGGTATCATTAGTTGTATGAGAATCTTTAATAGAGTTTACCTGTAGTGGTTAGGTACTAACTAAATAGATTATATGAGAGGAAATACTACTTGTAGTATGGGATGTTGATGCTTCGTTGTTGTTGCTTGATAGAATATCCTGTGGGGGTATCCATCTTTGAGTTGTGGTCTTGTTACGACGTGGTTAGTTGGTACGGATTGGTTTTAGTGTTGCTCTTGCTACATGGAACTGTGGAAGGTACTAAAAATTCCTTGTGTGGTGGAATTGAGAGGATATGCAATAATAACATCGTGCGATCCTTTCTTCATTTGAGAGGTGCTTGTGGGGGATGTGGGCCACTAAGTGGAAAATGTTTTTGAACCTACCTAGTTCGTGAGATTTATTGATCAAATTATTGGGTTTATCACATAGGGAACATGTGATGGGTGATTTTCTTAGCCAGGTGGTTTTGGGTTGCTTTGGGCTTACTCTGGCCTGGTCATGGTGATGAGAGTTGAAATGATCGGGGCCTAGTTTTGCTGGATGCCTTTTCTCCTTAAACACACATACGATATCTAGGGGTCCTTCTTCACCGAGTGGGGGAGTGGGTTCTATAGATTTTGTATTTGATTCCAACAGATCAGGTTTTTCATTCATGAGTTTACATATGAAACTCAATGCTTTGCAGAACTTGGGAAGGTGTGGTCACCTCTTCGTATGATGGTTTTCCTCACAGATCATGCATATATGTTGTTGGTGTCTAGGTTTAATTTTTTGAGCAACCTCGGTAGGTTGGTGGTTTTCGTAACGTGTCTACAATTTAGGGCACAAGTTCACTGGATGAGTAGGTTCATCACACATAACACATGGTAAAGTAGAGGGTGGGTGTTGTTGCTTATGCTACCTTCATGTGTTGTAGGCTAGTTTTTTAGAGCATGAAGCTGACTCTTCTTAAATGTAGAAGATGTTTTGGCATTTTTCTCCATTTGAGAGTTGGTTGGCGCCATTGGCTCATTCATGTATGTTTGAATGAGTTTGTTTAAGGTTTATCATTATCAAGGGATGTCAGGATGATGATGAGTATAGTGCCCATGTTTTCCACATATAGTGCATGCATGGCTAGTACGTATTTCCTGGTTACGCAAAGGTATGGTTTCTGCTCCTTTTGGTGCAGCTGTGGCTAGAGATGTTTTAATGGAATTTGTGAGAGTTTATAGCTCATATAATTTAGGGCATATGTGGGTTGGGTGCCCAAATTATTCACATAATGGACAAGGTTATAGGTCCCTCGATGAGTTTGAATACTCTCATTTTTTACTGTTTTGTTCAGCCTTTTGGCTGACTCCGGTTGGTGTAGGTGCAGGATCGTTTTGATTAACTGTGATTTCCTAAGGTGGAGATACAGGGATATTTCCTACCGGAATGTGTCCAATCTCAGTCGACATGGTCATGGGGACTAGTTACCAAACCAACATTGTGAGAGCCATAGTTGGTAATGTAAGATTTGCCATAGCTTGGTGTGAGACAAAGCTAGGCGGGGGAGCATAAAAAGTGGGTTTGCGCAATGGCGGGATGAAAGGTAATGACTTTCTCAGTTGCCGAGGGTGTGGTATCTGGAACTAGTTTGGGGTTTGGGGTTTGGGCTGGTGTTTGATGAAGTCATCATGCACACCGTGATCTGATATTTGGGACAACCTATTGTCTTACTAGAGAGTCTCCTTGGAATGTTCCTAGGAGGGTTGATGGATTAAAATGGCCTGAGCTGAGCTCAGTGTAAGTAGTGATCACCTCAAGGCAGACGATACTAAGGGCAACAAACCATCTAGTGTGGGTAAAGTTTCCTTGTCATAATATGTGAGTTGATGAATGGTAATGACCTTCCCATCATGGGGGAACATCATTCTAAACACCGATGAGGTGACTGCAAGAATTTCGTACATATAACTTCAACCTAGGAGGATGTGGTAATCCAACTAGGAATCAAGTACTTCATTGTTTATTAACACAGTTTTTCCAGCCAATTTAGCTGACACACTAGGGTATAAACCGATGGGGGCTGAAGGGCATCCGTCGTATGCTCTTAGAGTTATGTCAAAAGGCTTAAGTTTAGGGGATCCTAATTTCTGCTAAATGGATTTGGAAATGATGCATGTGGAAGCCCCTTCCTCAACAATACAATGATGGATGTTGATATTCTGGATTGAGATGCAAACCTGGAAAGCAATGGTTGAGGGTAGTTGTGGAGTAGCTTTGTTTCAAGTCAAAGAACATGAGGCGAGAACTAGATGGGTTGATTGTACCTAGAGCAGAAAGTAGGACTTTCCTTTTGGTTGGGCACCTTTGTAAGACTTCACGCACTTACATAGCTTATGGTGATTGTGCTAAGTCGTCGACTATGTTGTAGCTATGGGCTTCTTTCGAGTTCTGTCCTGGACGTTGTAAGGTTCCTTTGACTATTTTCGACATGGCTTATACAAAAGGTCGAGGGATGGTCAATGGCCCTGTAGGTATTTCCGTAGTCGAGGTGGATAGATTTGGCTCTGGGGGGCTTCATAACTTTGATTCCTTGTTCGTAAAATGATATATTTCCCCGCCATGAAAATATCTTGATTCGGGGCGTTATCAAGGTTCCCTCTAGATGGACGAGTTTGGGGAGTTTGTTGTTGGGTGCTAATGACTCTATAATGGGGGAAGGGGTGTCACATCACTGCAGCTTGTTGACCTCCTTAACCCCTATTGTCTTGTACCCTTTCCAAGTCAAGAATTTGAGGACAAATGGTGGGTATAATTATCATACACTCCAAAAATAGCGCAAGCATGATCAATCTGCATACTAGAGTTCTTGCCCAATTTCTTTGCATTACTTTTGGTCGTACCGTAGTTTTGGTTCTAATTGGGTTTATCCCTTCTTGGTGCCACTGGAGGTTGCTATTGATTGCTACCCCTTTGTTCAGGTTCTCCTTTTGGATTTCTTTTTTATTTTTTCTTATCATTGTTGGAAGGATTAAATAAATTCATTTGTTCCTTTAGTTGTTGTTTTGAAGCAAAAGGAGGTTGCTCTAGATTTACCCGTGAATTATTTTTCTTTGGCAGGATGCTCTACTGTTGTGCTGGGAAACAAAAATATTGGTTTCCTTGTCCCTGGTTAACATACTAACTCAGGGGAGAAGACGTATTGTCTCTACTCCAAGAGGAGTATTGGTTTCCCTAAGGGGGAAGAGATGAGCATCCTTGAGGAGGCTATTACTAGTTAAAATTGTTGACTATATTCTTCAAAGGTGCGCGTTGACCATTATAGCACCTTGAATGTTGCAATGGTGGTGTGTTATGGATGTCATCATATGCTTGGCCATTGAACGAATAGTGTTTTGGTAGTTGTTGTTTTGGTGATTTTGGGATAGGGAACTAATTAATCCGTCAGCAATACTAGATGCACTTGTGATCTCTATATAAGTTTGCAGGCGTGGGGCGTCTAGAAGCACATGATAAATGTACCTAGACTGGGTATAGATAAGCTCCAACTATTGGGATTTACTAATGGCTTCTTCCTTGTTTTGCGGGGATGAATTTTCTATGTCCTTAGAGATTCCAAATATGAGGGGTCTTAGGAATATGTCTAGGAGGACTTTATCTTCAATTTTGGTTTTGCATAGGCTACGATGTCTTTTCCATTCATGGAGATGGTCTGAGATGTGAGTAGCGAGTGTTTGTTTGAAGTTGGTGAGAAGTTATAGACTTGAATCTTGGTGGAATGGGAGCTGGAAAAAGGTAAGGAAAGAAGTAGCTAATGATATCAAGTTCCCATGTGACGTAGAGGGTTGGTCCACATACCATTTAATGGTGGGCCTAATTAGGGTGCGTTGAAATAGTCGTAATCTAATAGTATCTTCTGTGATACCATTAAACGAACACCATAGATGAAATGTCATGACATGGTTTTGTGGTTCGTCACCTTATTTTCCCTCGAACTTTGAGTCGAGAGTTTGACTAGAGTTTCATGGTTCCTCCCCTAATTGAGTCGAGAGTTTGACTAGATCTCATAAACGTTAAGTTGTATATTTAGGTTAGTTATTTCAATTTTTGCATAATTTTCTTACAGTTTTAGGTTGAGTCTTTCAAATGATCTCGTAACTGAACCTTCATTCCATCCAGCTAATAATTAGTTGAATGAAATGAAGCTGGGGGGGCATGCACTCTAGCAGTTATGCTTAGGGGGCATTAAGCACAGTTTTCTCTCTGTTTCAAGCTTGTGTAAAAATGAAACTACTCTGAAGCATAGTTTTTCTCTGTTTCAAGCTTTTGTAAAAATGAAACCTATCTCGAGTCAATTTCAGTTATTTTCAAGACTCGTTAAACTCATGAAAATCCCGAGATTATTTTGCTATCTTTCATTCTCGTAAAACAAATGAAAATGCCAAGTTCTTTCCGTCTTTTCCTGCTCGTAAATTAAATTGAAAGTCGGCCAAATGAGTACATTTTTATCCCTTTTTCGAACTCATTAAAATTTACGAAAAAGTGAAAACCATGAGTACGTTTTTATCCCTTTTTCGAACTCATTTAAACTTACGAAAAAGTGAAACCTTAGAGTCATCTTTAAGCCCTTTTCTGACTCCTAAAATATGAAAAGATTGTCGAGTGTTTCTTTTACACTCGTTAAAACGAAATTAAAAGACAGTCCACTTACAGCTCTTTTCCGAATGTAAAAAACATGAAAAGATTGCCGGATTTTTGTCGTTTCAAATTCGATATTGGTTATAAAACGACGTGTCGTTGATCGCTTTTTTACTTTTTCGGGTCAGTGACACTAATAACGAAAAGTACTCCTTGGTTGTAAAGATCAAGCGGTTATCTCAAGTATTATTTTATACTTTTTCGGGCTTGGGAGACACAAATTTACGAAAAAGGTCAACCGTGGAGTCTTCTTAAGTTTTTCAGACTCTCTAAAATTGAAAAACGCCGAGTTTCTCCTATACTGGACTCGTTAAAATTTCACAGTAAAGGACCTGTTCGATTACAAACAGGAACAGACCACTCCTTCTTAGGGTTCGAATCTAAACTAAGTTGGACTCATCCGAAGGATGAGCTTATAATCAAGCATATGTTATCCTCCTCAAGCTTGTAAAAAATAAAGAGGTACTTGCTAGAAATGGTGGGCGAAAAGAGAGAAAAATGAGCCTACTTGTTATCCTTCATCTCAGAAGAAACCTTGTCACCGCTCTTGAACACGACACTTTTCATTCACCTGGGTTGGGAAATCCTTTGCCTCACAGTTGATCAAAACACATTGAAAATCTTCAACCGGTTCCGGGTATTAAATTTGGGTCAATTGTCACCAAGCCATCTGTCATGTTGTTATGTGTTCAAGAGGTCACTACAAATAAACCATTCATCTGCAAAATACCCGTCATCCATCTCGACCATCCCTGAGTCAGTCCTTACAGCTACATTTCTTCGACTTGATCTATGATTTCGTGTTGTGGGCTTGCCTGCAACGGGTCGCTTTCTATCGACATCAACACATTATCTAGAAAGATGACCTAGAAATCATCAGTACCTTGAAATCTGCATGCATTAATGGCAGGTTTCTCGCCTTTGATGACGGTTTACATCATTGACTTTTGATCGAAGGATTCCGTGAAATGTTCGACATCAACTCATTCATTCACATCTCATGGATTGTACTGGGTACTTTGAGAACCATTGACATCACTGGTGGTCTCTCTCTCACTTGTTAACAGTTTACATCATCGACTGGTAATCAAGTGGTTTCTACCATGTTCGACATCAACTCATTTATTCGCATGGATAGAATCGTACCATTTCGAGAAGTAGAAATGAAGACCCTGGATCTAGTTTCCACCATCCAGGCTGCGAGGAGTTTTGTATTCATTATACAGTAGACTAATCATAAATAGATGGCTGCGTCCATACTGTGTCTACAAGAGTCTATGATTATGATGTACTGCGAAATCATTCCTATATCAGAGCAGTAGTTAGTTTGTTAGTTAAAGTTTTCAATTTGAGTATGGGAATGAATACCTCAGCGATGATATGATCTTATATATGTATTTTGTGTTGAATATTTGCAGGTTCCTACTGGGCTCTCCACAAGATAATCCTTGAAATGATAAAGTACTTCACCCTTCCTAGATGATATGAAACCCTAATCTACTACAGGCTTCGCACTTTAGGGAGCAATCTGTTACACTAAAATTTGTCACCGTGACTATTTGTAGTTAGTATGGCTCCATCAACTGTCATACTATCCCCCTTGGCAAGTCTTATACCTCTGCTCTTCATGTCAAACTCCAAGAAAGAGAGAAAGTCTTTAAAAATCTATATAACTCTGGTTACGCAATTTCTCTTAACCTTACCTGCGTGTACGCACCTCAAGTTCACAATACCTGCATACTTGTATGCTCTGTCTGTAAAGGGGTGGGTGCGTACTCCTGTAAAGGTCAAAAGGCACGAGTTTTACTTCAAAAAAGTTACTTGTGGTCAAATCTAGAGCATTCTAGAAGATGGTTTGACGTGTATTGAGCGCTTCCAAATGGTTCATGCATCCCAAAGAAAGAGGAACTTATCCCATGAAGGGGGGAGCTATCCCATTCAAAGAGTGGTTTATCCCATTGATGGTGGACCTGATTAACTTCCTCCAAAGCACTATAAATACAGGCATTGGGCCAGAAGGAGGGTAGGTTGAAAGCTGAACATTCCTAAGGGTAGATGCTGCTAGAATTAGGACTCCCTTATGGAGCTTGAGAGGAGAGATTCCCATCCTTTCTTAGCTTCATTTGGAAGTGGGTGAGCTGATCAAAGTAAAGGAGAACTCTTGCTGGACCCTAGGAGGGACCTGCACAACACCAAGGCTCAGGTTGTAATGGTTTCTTTTGTTTCCACTTAATACAATTAAGCTCATTTTTCTCAACAGGTTGTTATACATGATTTGTTTCATATACTCCTTGGTCTGTATGATGAATATGTTTTATTTTATGAGTTATTCAGGTGCTATGTAATCTTTTGTTTGTTAGTGAATGTAGGTTTCGAAGAGAAGGAGGAGCTCATCCGGGTCGCCGAGGCTGGACTACTACAAAGCGTTGGACTAAAGGTATGTTATAAACACCTGATTACTTGTATTCTAAATGCATATTTAGGGAAAGGTAGTGTTTAATTGTCTTGTTTGTCACTAGAAAGCCTTAGCTTCTAGGGAGGTCGGTTTTGTCTGCAAAATTGACTCTTTCCGCATGACAGTGGCACCAATATCCACCTGGATCATTCCTCGCCCCTTAGGAAGCAATGGTCCCCATTGCATTGAGTTCCTCCATGAGATGAGGGAACTTCTGTTGAACTTGGTCCCTAGTGAGCCACTTGCCCTGGCGAAGGAGTTGGCTTGATTTGATAACTTGATATAGTTGGATAATCTGCTGGCGAGTGTGCTTGATCTGTGTGTCCATGATCCGATCAGTTGTAGCTTGTTCCATACAATCTGGATTTAACTCTGTGGGTGTGAGTTGTTCTGCAATGTCGGATATGTCTAGTAATGGTGGAAATTATGGCCAAAGGCGGTCCACATTGAACACTGGGTGCAGGCCAAGGAATGGGGGAATGCTGAGCTCAAATGCATTGTCTCCCATAGCCTTGGTAATGGTGTAAGGACCATATCGGAGTGTTCTGAGTTTCTGAGAGGCTCTGGCAAGGCATTCCTTTTTCAAATGCAACCAGACTTTGTTGCCCAACTGAAACTTGTGTGGCACACGATGTTGATCATGTCGTTGCTTGTACTTGGCATTTGATTTCTCCAGAATGTCATGGACTTGCTGGTGAATATGTTGGATGTGCTCAATGAATTTGTTTGCCTTATCTATTTTGGACTAGACATGAGCCGAATCTGCGTGAATAGCTACAAATGGCAGGGCCACATGGATGGGACATAGTGGCTAGAATCCCCAACCCACCTGAAAAGGGCTATGGCGAGTCAAGCTGCGGAGAACCCGGTTGTAGCTTTGCTGAACATAGGGGATGCTCTCGTCCCATGTGCGTGGATTCTTTGAGTTGTACATGTGCAAAATGTGTATGATCATCCTGTTGACTACCTCTGTCTGGCCATCAGTTTGAGGATGGAAGGCTGTGGACTTAGTGAGTTTGGTGTCTAGCATCGACTAGAGACTAGACCAAAATGTACTAAGGAACATGCTGTCCCGATCTAAGATGATAGACTGTGGGATCCTGTTATCACTCAGGTTGTTCCCTTTGACTCCGAAGGGAATGCGGCCGAGGTAACCACTAACCAATATTTTGGCCACAGGTCCTAGCCTACCTGTAACCAGAGAGGGCTCTCTCTTTCTGATTTATCTTTGTTTTGATGTGGTTTTAGGCTAGTTATGGTGCACAGGGTTTTGTTTTGAATTTGTTGGGATGATGATTTCAGTCAGAACAGGTATGTTTTTGCAGGATGATCTAGGCCATTGGACATGGAGTCCATGATGTTTAATTGCTGGAAATGTCCTTTCGAGGAAAAAGTTATGCTACAGAGCCAGATAAGTGTCTATGGAACAGTTTTTTCAAATCTGTAATATGATGGGATGAAATCAGGGAGTGAAAGGCAACTAAGGATCTTTCATTAAACTGATATGGGGAATAGTGGAAACATTACTTAGGAGCATTTAAGAATTCTTGACTAACATTCATGTTGATAGAACAAATACAAACATGAGCAATTAAGAATTCATGTTTATGATTAATTCTGAAGAAAACATATTCAACAACAGAGATTGAGCATGGGGTGTAATCAAACAATTCCTATACTATTATTTTTCTATGTTGCTAAGCTAGTGAAACACATATATGAGTTAAACAAACATAAAAGACAAAACATAGTTCAGGATAACTTATTGTTCCATTAGACACCACAGGAATTCTGTAGCAGAATGCAGATCATCATTTAGACATCAAACAGTGCAGAGATAGTGAACTCTTCCAGCCTTTTGTATTAGATAATCTGAAAATATACAAAATAGTGTCTCAGAGAGAAAATCACCAACCCCAAATACGTTGTGAGGGGAGGAATATATACAAAATTTAGATACAAAAATATCTAGCTGATGAGTTAATGGCTCATAAATTCTATGCCAACCCCTGAGGAATTACAACTGAGAGTGTAAATGTTGTAATAACTATCTAGTGCATTAGCTGTTCATCTTTGTCAGAAAATATTGACTTTTATGACCCAATGAGTCGGCTGGAGCCGTGCTGTCCAAAATTTGCGCGTTTCCTTTCTTTGGCTTGCTGTCGCAGTATTATGCTTAGTCATTACTTTCACCCGCCCTGCCTACTGTCTTCATGTTGCTTTTGACTTTGGTTGACCTGAGGCTGATTAGAAGAGACTAAACCGAGATTATTGAGGCAAAATTTGTAGCATTGCCTGCCACTAATCTTCCTTGGGCAGTTGGTGTCTTCGTATTTTTATTAAAGTTTCATCTGCCTTTGTATACCTGTAAAAATTTGGTGGGACCTCAAACAAGTGATTAATTTCATGCTCAATGTAGAATAAATTTTCTAGCCTGTTATAGAGGCTCTACCCTGATGGAGGTCCTGCTTCTTCAGAAGTGCTGGTGGATGCTGTGATCTGATTTGCAATAAAATTTGTCATCCTAGTGGCAAATTGCTCACGGGTGAGCAGTCTTCCTATGTCGGTCAATAGGCTGGGCAATCCTTTGTCTTGCAATGCTCCCATTCTAAGTTTGTAGTCATCTACCTCAGCCTGCATTTCCTGGCATTTTCTTTCCACAGTGTGTACAAAATTTCTGAGGGTCGACACTTTTTTAGCCGTTATAACAACATCTGTTCTGCTGCTGATGTTTAAGGCTACCAACTCCTCCTTGGTGTGATTGTTGAGAAAATGTATCATCCTGTTGGCCTGCTCAAGCTTATTCCCTAGTGCTGCTCTGGCCTTCTGGCTTTCAGCTTGTGCTTGGCCTATTAGTTCCATCTACTCATGCACTGTTTTGATTGACTTCCACTGTTTGGTGATGGAGTGGTCAATCTGGGTCCACAAAATCTTCTTTATCTCTTCCAGAGTATTCTCTAAATTTAGTTCCTTTTCCAAGACCTTTATTTTCTCCTTTAGGGCCTTAATCTCTCTGGTCTGCTCTGCTACTGTCGTTTTAGATTTGTCATATCTAGTTTCCAACTCAGCCAATTTCTCTTTGGCTTGTTTTATCTCTGTAGCCTGAAGTTCCAGCTCTTTGACAGCTTTGGTCAAATCATCCAGGCTTATGCTAGCCTCAGGAGCTGTTGTTGTTGCCGCTACAGCATCTGTAGTTGTTGTAGCTGTTGGAGTGGTCACTGCTACTCCTGTTGTTGCTGCAGTAGTTGGGGCAGTTTGAGGAGGTTGGGAGGTTCATTCTCCCTGTTTGTCTTGGAGTGCTTTCTCTAGCTCGCCTTCCAGATCAATTACTCTTTGGTTCAGTTTCATCATTAGATCCAATTGATCCTCAGCTTCCTTTTCTTTCTGCAATTCTCCTATTTCAGGGTGCTCAGTAGGAAGCAATTTCAATCTCTTCTTCAATGCAGCAATGTCATCATCTTTCTTTTTCATAAGGGCCCTCACACCCTTAAGATCCTTAGGATCATGTCCTAAGTCCACAATAATGTCCTCCAATGTTTTGATTCTGTTGTCTTTGGTTGCGGAGGACATTCTCTCTAAGTCAAGCTGAGTGTTGGTGTTCTTCAGACATTCTTTTAATTCATGGGCCATTGTGGCCCTATCTACCAATGTGGCATAGACCATTTCCCTTGTTTGCTTATGCAGTTCTATCTGGTCCATGGGGTGAATGTCTTTTGCCATGACCTCCAACTTTGTTCTAACAAAATCTGCCGTTGAGTGAGGCTGCGATATTTTGGGTTTAAAATGGCTGAGGATTATCTTTTCCTCTTTGATATCATATGCTGCCATCAGGCTTTCTTGTTTGGCCGGTGTTGCCTTAAGAAATTGGTCATATAACTGCACCCTTAGCAACTCATTTTGTGCCTTAATTTCTTTGAAGGTGGCCTTGGTACTAGATGGCTTCTTGCTTTGCTGAGTGGAGGAGGACACCTCCATGCCATGCTGTCTTTCCTGCTCTTGTTGAAAAGAGCTTGTGGCTGTTTGTTGGCTATCTTCTTTTTCTTTCCTTGGGCTTTCAAGGATCTCTTCACTGATTTCTTCTATAACTAGAGAATCAACCCTTTGCCTTTTGGCTTCGGGTTTCTGAGTGGATCCACTAGCAGGTGTGGACTCCTCTCGGTCTCGTTTTTTCCCTCTTTCCTCATGTGTCGGGGTCTGTAAGGTAGGCACTATTGGTGCCTCTGTTTGCTATGGAGGAATCTGTTCTTGTTGCTGCCCAATTGAGGAGGCAGGCTTCTCTGTGACTACTTCTTTTTCTGCACCCATTATCCCCTTGCCCTTTTCTGTAGCCGTTGCTGATGTAGATGGCCCCTGGCTGGCTGGTGCGGTTGCAACAGTGGATGTACCTTCCCCAATTTGATGTGGCGGTTTCAAAGTTACCTGCTGCACAGAATCTAAGTCAAGAGTTTTTTCTAAATCTTTGACATTTTTCTCCATTATTTCTTCTTGAGTTAGTTCCTCAACTAATGTGCCTTGCAACCATTCATCTTGGTTGGCATATTGCTAAATTTGTGGATATTTACAGTGATCATACCCTAGCAGCCTGTATTTGACCCTTCTAGCACTAATGAAGCCTTATGGGTCATAAGGGACCCACCAGAAGCTTCTCTTTAGTTTATATTTATCCCTGAGAATTTGATCAGCCTCTTGCCAACCTTCTTTCTTATTCATGATAAAGGGGCCCAGATGGTCTTCAAATTTGAGGTGGGCTTTCTTTTTGGCACTATGAAAGAGGGTGAGGTCAGAACTAATGAGTTGCCTATAGTATTTCAAGGCGAACAATCTCATCGGTACATAACTTGGGAGCCTGTAAGGACAGAGCTCACAACCATAAATTCTGATGACTGTATGGTTTTGATATAGGTACCAGTCACCTATTTTATAACTCCTGGACAGCTGCAAAGTTTTCTGGATTTCAAATGATAGTCTGGGAGGAGGGGATCTCATCAAGAGGAAAGAGACTGGGTAAACAAAATGGTCAACAAACTCACAGTAAGAATATGGTGAATCTTGAACTTGGTGGAAAACTGATGACCAGAATATAGCAGACCTCTTCTCTCCCCTAGAATCCAATTTCTTGATGGGGCATTGGAAGACTTCAGATTGATAATGCATGAATAAGTGGTAGATATATGATGAATATTTAAACACTCCCTCCCTATCCACTTTCAAAAGCTAGTCATGTATTTTATTGGCTATAAACTTGGCAAAGTTATACTTGTAGGCAGGGGGCTGGCCTGGACTATATGCAACTAATAATACCAGCACTGTCTCATCAATGTGCTCACTGGTTTTGAAGCCCAGCACATAGGAGATCATATCAACTAGGAGCTTGCCTACATCATTGAAATGGACATATAAGAAAGGAGGTGACCCTGTAGGCTGGAGGTCTACCCTCATGAATGTCTTAGTGACCTTTTCAATGTCATCACTAGATAGTTTGGTGCCTGCATCCAGCAAATAGTTCATGGAGAATGGAAACAATAGCTGAGTCTGCTTGAAATTGAGCATTTGGCTGATGGAGTCAGGATTAATGTGGAAAAGTATGCTCCCAGATGGAGACTTAACGGTTCTCTGAGTTGGATCATAGTTCTCAGCACATAAGCGGATGATTTCTGGAAAAATATTAACAGATGGGAGGAAATAATAAGGCAGATTGGACTCCCATATACCATATGTGTCATTGTTGCTCAGGTAGCTGTTTCTCAGTTGGCAAAAGGTCTGTAAGTGGTTCCTGTCACCAACAAGTTCTTGGATAAGGTAATCTCTATCATCAAGAGGCATGGCTTCAAGCTCCTTGTTTGGTGGATTCATAGGAGTGACACTGAGAGCTGATGGTGTAGCCATTGGGGAAATTTCAGGTGTTAATTTTAGAATGCAGTTTTTAAGTATAACAGGCTGAATATGATAACTTATGAGGATTAGAAGAGAAGTGGCAGAATGAGTGCAGCTGGAGCCAAAGTTTCCTTTGAAAAGAACAACTTGAAGAATTTGATTAGAACTTTAGTTTCTTCTGGTGAACCCTCAGAAGTTATAGACAGTGAGGGTAATTGCAAAGGAGAAAAAGGATTGCAACTTAGTATAATGAGAGCTTAAATCAAAACTCGGAAAAAGGGAACAATTCCGGGCAGGTGTGAGAGTATGTCAAATTTAAGCTCGAAAACGATTATGCAACAGTGAAATTGTGTATGGTGCGTGGATATCTTAAACAAGGGGTGCTTTAGATTGTTTTAGGCCAATATTAACAGGACACCGCCATTAATTTAGGATTTCTTAGGCAATTCAGTGGAAAAATTTGCAGAGAATGGGAAGAACACGGGCAAACGAGTTGGATTTGGCAAATACCTGGATTAGCCAACGCCGAGGGTGGTCAAATTGATTGGAGGACGAAGACTGTCGTTGAATTTTCGGGTGGCGGTGTCCAAAGCAGTGAATTTTGGAATCCAGAGGTAGTTGGAGGTGACCAGCAGAACAGCGTAGCCGTGTTTGTATAGTGAAAATGATAAAAAATGATCACTTTTGGCCTTTTTAACAATGAATTTGGCGCATACGTGCTTTTGGCGCTTTCCCGCGATGACGTCATCAGCAAGCCCTGGGTACGGACGAGTGATGTGGATGCTGACTGGGATGTCGGCGTGGCGGGACACGGTGGCAAAATGTGGGGGCATTAGGACAGCGTGGCGGGCAACGTGGGATAGTGGCGGGGGCCTGGGCGTGACGGGGGTGGCCGGTTTGCGGGAGGCGGTTTCCGGTTTCCCCGCACCGCCTTTGGGGAGAAGTGGTTTCGGGGGGGAGGCCTCCAAACACCCTGGGATGCCAACACGTGGCGGGGGTACGGCGGCAAAACCGCCCATCCCCCGGACGTTAAAGGTCAGCATATCGGCGGCCCATATCACCCGCCCACCGTTGGATCAGGCGCGGCGGGAGATCAACGGCTGGCGAGGCCTCCGTCTTGACGTGCAGGTCTTGGAGCGAGACCCGCCCAATATTTAAATGATATTTAATGGCGCGGGCTTTAAACCTTAGTTTTGGTGGGTTTTTGGGGTTCAAATTAATGTATGCGATGGGGCCACCATGTCTAATAAAAGTATTTAAACTTTTTAGGATTGGGTTTAGACTGCGGGGTGACTTTCAAGGGTTTTTAGGGGAATGGGGGTTTAGTTATAGGCTATTAATCTTAACCAGGGGTTAGATTAATTCTAGGGTAAGGACGCAGAAGGGTTTGCTATAGTCCCAGATGGACTAATGTTTCCCATAATATGCTACTTAGCTATAATGCTAAAGGGGGGGATATTTTTATACTTTTGGGAATTTTTTATAGTTTTTGAAAGAAAATAGGGGTGGAGATGTACTAGGGAGCTATATAATAGGGTTAGAAGTTAATATGGGTATGTGAGGTGAAGTGGGAAAACAGAGATGGATGAAGAATGAAGTGATGGCTTTACACAAGAAATGTGGCTTCCTTTTGAAGAAGAAGGTCACAACTTGTCTTGATTTTGTCGAAGGAGAAATGCAAGGACTATCTAGGCAGATCCCAAAGTCCTCAAGGGGATGTTAATAAGAAATATTTTGAAGGGAATGAGGGAAGTTAGACATGCTTTGATAATTTTTCCATATAGACCATTGTTCTTGCCTTTCTCTTATTGGTGAGATCAGATATGATTCTGCATATATCATGAGGTTAGACCTTGTTTCTGCAACCTCCAACTGCCTACCCTGCCTAATAGACCTAACATTCTTTCTTCTTTTGGATGGGTGCACTTAGCCTTGTAAACCCTGATAAACCTCTTTTCTTTTTGCTGCCCTCCTATCTAAATCTACCCTTATATCTTCCAACGGCCCAGATTAAGCAATTGGGCTCCTCCCTTTGTCTATCCAGCTAATCATCTGTCAAGCTTGACTATTTGAACAGGTATTCATTCTCTAGTCTAGAACAGGCAATTTAAAACATGGCATGGCCCAGCTTGAACTGTTGGGTCATCCATCAAGATAGCAGTGGCATTTTGGTTGGCCACTTTCCTGGTCTCTCTTTGGGGTTCATTTCAATTATTTTTCTGACCAATTCATTTTCTTGCCTTTTGATTATTCTTTTAAGGAATACCCTCTTTACATTTTTTAACTTTCTACTTCTTTCACAAAATATGGAACCTTTATATCACCAAAGATGAACATTTTTGGCATTTCTACTGTCAATCATGAAAAATGAAACTCTATTGGTATAGGAGACTAACAGATCCCAAAGTGTACCCACACTCGTTCAAAGAAGAGTTTAGTAGTGGCTTCTACTGTAATATTCTTCTTGCAGGCCGCCATAATGGCCATCTTCGAGAACCTGTCGACGACCACAAAAACACAGTCATTTCCATGCTTAGTGGAAGGAAGGCCTGACATGTAATCGATGGAGATGGATTCCCAAGGTTGACTAGGGGTAGGCAGTGGGGTATAGAGGCCTTGCTTCTTGATGGTCGGTTTGGAAATGGTGCAGGCAGTGCATGATATGATGTACTTCCCGACATACTGTCGAAGATTTGGCCAATATAAATACTTCTACAATACTGCCACCATTTTCTCAACCCCAACATGCCCAACAGCCCGACTATAGTGTGCTTCCCAAATCATCTTGGCACGCTCACTTGAAGGAACAAAAAGGTGACCTAGGTGGCATAACAGGTCATCCTGGAGGTGAAAATATGGAACATGTTGACCCTCCAAGAGTGTTTGGTATGTGTGGCTGAATTCCAGGTTGCTTTTGTAGAGTAGTGGGCAATCAGAAGTCTTGTGCCCGCAAGAGTTGAGCATGGTGGTTAACGCCATGATTGGTGGTCGACTGAGGCAATCTGCAACATTATTGGTGTTTCCCTTCTTATACTTAATATTCAAATGTAACTGTTGCAGGTATGTGGACCACTTCTGATGGTGATCATTCTGCAATTTCCCTTGGGTCTGTATGAACTGCAGGCGTCGGTGGTCTGTGTAGATGACCGTTTCCTTCTCCAAAATGTAATGCTTCCATTGTCGGCAAGCCTGCAGAATGGAATACATCTCTTTTTCATAAGTGGGATACTTCCGGGCTGTGTCTGAAAGTGTCTCACTGTGATATGCCACTGGATGCCCGTGTTGAGTAAGGACTGCCCCAATAGCATAGTCAGAGGCATGTGTCTCGACCTCAAATGGTTGTTGCAAGTTTGGTAATGCAAGAACTAGTGCCGAGAATAGGCAATCTTTCAACTCTGTGAATGCCTTCTATTGAGATTCAGACCAAAAGAATTTTTCTTTCGCTCCTCCCTTGGTGACTTGATTCAAGGGCCAAGTGATATGAGAAAATCCCAACATGAACCTGTGGTAGAAGTTGGCAAGGCCTAGAAAGTTGTGAAGCTATGTTAGAGTGGCTGGAGATGGTCAATCTCGAATGACTTGGATCTTGGATAGATCCACATGCACCCCCCGTCCATCAATAATTTATCCCAGATACTAAACCTGGGTCATGCCAAAAGTGCATTTCTCCAAATTGGCACATAACTTGTGTTTTCGCAGTGTTTGGAGAACCTTTCGGATGTGTTGGAGGTGCTCCTCCCAACTCTGGCTAAAGATCAAGATGTCATCCAAGTATACCACTACAAATGAGTTGGTGAATGGCCGCAAGATGTCATCCATTAGCCTCATGAAGGTTACAGGAGAATTCGTCAATCCGAAAGGCATAACCAACCATTCGAAAAGGCCATCCTTGGCTTTGAAGGCAATCTTCCACACATCGAAGGGTTTGATTGATACCTGGTGATATCCTGACTTCAAATCGATTTTGCTAAAATATTTTGCCCCCTTTAGTTGGTCCAGGAGGTCATCAATCCGTGGGACTAGGTACCTATTACAGATAGTGATCTTGTTCAACGCCCGATAGTCAATACAAAGTCTCCAAGTCCCATCCTTCTTCTGTACCAGCACGATCAGGCTCCCACAGGGCGATGAACTCAGACAGATGTCACCTTTTTGAAGCAGCTCCTGAATCTGCCTCTTGATTTCATCATTCTCCAGAACAGAGCGCCGATAGATTTGTCCATTGGGCAACAACGCACCTGGGGTCAGATCAATGGAGTGATTGACCTGACAGTGCAAAGGAACCCCTGCGGGGGAGGTGAAGATGTCCTTGTCCTCCTCCACGGCCTTGTCCATCTATAGTTGTCGTGCGGAGGGGCCCTGTCTGGAGGTCGTGGCCATCGTCTTCTTCTTTTCTTGAGGGCATATCATCAGGAAAACAAATTTCTCGGTTTTGGAAATGGGCTTACTACATTGTTTTATAGTAACCAAAGAGATGGCGGTAGGCGGTGCTACCTCTGGTATCCTGTACAACTTATTTCCCAAAGTAACAATAACAGCACGGGGCCTTGATTCATACAGAGCATGTCGCTTCCACAAGTATGGTTGTCCTAATAACACAGCACAAACTTCAACGGGAGTAATGTCACACAATACCTCATCCGTGAAGGGCTTGATGTTGTATGGAAGGTGACACTGTTGGCTCACACCAAGATCCTATCCTTGGTGCAGCCACCTGATGGTGTATGGTTGTGGATGTGCTATGGTCAATAAGCCTAGCCACTTCACGAACTCTGCCGAAATGAGCTTCTTTTGGCTCCCACTATCAACAATGAATTGTTTCGGGGATCCCTTTACCCACATCTAGGAGTGGAGGAGACGCTCCTCCTCCTTCTGATCTTCGGGTTCCTCCTTCTGTATCTTCATGGTGGCAACGGTGGCGTTGGGCTCCGCATCGATAATCTGCTTCCCTTTGTCATTCCCCTTATCAGGTTCTGACTCAGAGTCAGAACATGCATCTAATTCTGATACATTTAGCTCGGCTACCAGTGACTGCTTGGCCCAACACTCACTTGTGTTGTGAGTGGAGCTCTTATGGAACTCACACCACTTTCCTGTGTCCTTTTTTTGCTTCGCGACACTGTTCTTTGCTTGCAACTTTGGCGGGTTGTCTTGGGCCACCCTGCCTTGGCTTTGTCCTTTCTTCTGCAGTTTGGGGGAACCTTTCCCTTGTTTCGGATTTGCAAACCCAAAGTCTTGCTTCTTCTGTTTAAACTTTTGCTTGACCTTGATGGCATATCGATATGCCATGCCAAGCGAGGAGATGTTCAAGAATTCTATTTCTTCCTGGATGTACTTGTGCATGCAACCATGGTATTTGAGTACCAAATGCTACTCTATATCCTTAATACCCAACTTTGTCCGAAGGGTATGGAAGATATTGGTAAAATCTGGTATGTCTTGGTCCCTTCCCTATCGCAGCATGGTCCACTTTATGTATTGATCCTCATAGCTTCCGACAGGGTAGTACTACAACTTGATGGCATCCCTGAATGAATTCCAAGTCGGTGCGACTGAAAATAGTGAGCTTGTACTTTCATCCTTCTGCTCGTAGTAGGTTTCCCAAAAATCCTTGACGTGGGGGGCTGCTTTGAGAAGAGCAAAAATAATATTTTCCCGACTGGAAAAATCATGAACAAAAAAATAACCCTCTAGCACATTTAACCATTTATCGATGGCATCTATGTCTATCTGACCCTCGAATATGGTAATTTCAAAATTAACTTGTACCTTAAATGGTGTGGCATTTAAAGAGTTGTTGTTGGAAGCCGATGCGTCGCCCCTGGGTAGCCGCTGAAGGATCTAGCCAAAGTTGTCCATCATCGCATTCCTTTGTCGCTCGAGGGCTTCTTCGAGCAAGATTTTGATAGGATCTCTTGCCCCCTCATCTTTCTTTTCATCTACTATGGGAGGTTGTTATGCTCTTAACCTGCAAAGCAATACCCAAACATAGAATTTTGCGAAGAAAAGATACCGAGAACACAGAATATGCGAAGAAAATATACCCAGAACACAGAATAGCAATGATTTTATTATTCAGAGAGAAATGTTCACAGGCCTCTTCGAGGGGGCTACCTCCAATAGAGTAGAGCTCGATTACAAAACAAGACACGATGCTCCTCGCAGGGAGTCTCTATCGTTTATATATGACTCATACATGCAATAACACGAGCCAATATCGTGGGTTTTATTAATACCATCTATCTAATACTACCACCCATTTACCATATATATAATACTACCCCCCATTTGCAACTAACTGTGGTCCCGTCATTAATTGCGGGTTAACCACTTACAAATATTAATATGGGCTATATTGACTCTTGACTATGACGTGATCCCATGACATAAATAAGGGGGTTAGGGTGGGACCCTAACATGCCCTCCCCCTTAAGACTAGCCTTGTCCTCAAGGCTGAAGCTGCGGAAACTGCTGAAGAATAGTGGCTGGTTCCCAAGTTGCATCTTCCGGAGAGGTATCTTTCCATTTGACGAGGACCTCCTTAAGCATGCGGCCGCGCAGGTGCTTGTCTCGTGTGTCTAGAACCTGTTCAGGTTGAAGCCAGATTGACCCTTCTTCGTCCAATTCAGGTAGACTGGTTTGAACTCGACAAATGTTCCCAATCACTTTCTTGAGGCACGATACATGGAAAACTGGGTGGATTTTTGCTGTAGGTGGCAAAGCCAACTTGTAAGCCACTTCTCCAATGCGCTGAAGTACTTGGTATGGTCCGTAGAATTTTGGAGAGAGCTTTTGACAACCCTTGCCTTTGAGTGATGTTTTCTTATATGGTTGCAGCCTCAAAAAGACCTGATCCCCTTCTTGAAATTGGCGCTCTGAGCGATGTTGGTCAGCCTGTTGCTTCATACGGTTCTGAGCTTGATGAAGATTCTCGCGCAGATGGGCAAGCATGGTTGCGCAGTGTTGTAGGAGTTGATCCACGGCTTGTACTTTGGAACACCCCGTGAGATAAGAAGTAGGGGAAGGCGGAAGTTGTCCATAGACTACTTCATAGGGAGTCATTTTGGTGGTGGCATGATAGTTGGTGTTATACCACCATTCCGCCAGAGGTAACCACTGTACCCAAAGGTGTTGTTTTTCTGAAGTGAAACACCTAAGGTAGGTTTCTAGACATTTGTTGACGGCTTCGGTTTGACCATCTGTTTGCGGATGATATGAAGTACTGAGTTTGAGTTGAGTGCCTTGTATTCTGAAGAGCTCCTGCCAAAAATTACTGGTGAAGATTGGGTCGCGGTTGGACACAATAGAAGTGGGCATGCCATACAATTTGAAGATCTGATCCATGAAAGTTTGAGCAACCAAAGTGGGTGTGAATGGTTGGGGTAGGGCGCAGAAATGAGCATACTTCGACAGTCGGTCCACAACCACCATGATGACTGACTTGTTCCCAGACTTTGGAAGACCTATAATGAAATCCATGGAGACCTCCGTCCAAATTGACGCCGGCATGGGCAATGGTTGTAATGTGCCTGGTGTGTTGACGGTTTCCCCTTTGTGGCGTTGACAGACGTCACATTCTGCTACGAAAGTAAGGATGTCCTGTTTCATGTCGGCCCAAAAAAATGATCTTCTGGTGCGAGCATATGTCTTCTGAAAGCCCGAATGTCCTGCAACGGGAGATGAGTGCAATTCTGCCAAAATGCGACTTTTGAGGGTGGATGTTGGTGATATTATGACTCTGTTCTTGTAGCGAAGAATATCATTCTGCCACGAGTAGCCCTTGCTAGAATTAGGATCTACCTGCAATTGAGAAATGAGTTGGGAGAGCCCGGGATGTGAAAACCATTCCATGCGAGCCTCTTCAATCCAGTCTAGAATGGGGAGGGAAATTGCGATCAGAGTACTTTCCTCCTCAAATTGGCGCGACAATGCATCTGCTACCCTGTTGTCTTTCCCTTTCTTGTAAATGATCTCATAACCATATCCCAGCATTTTGGCTAACCATTTATTTTGTTGTGGGGAAGATAGGCATTGCTCCAAAAAATATTTAAGACTGTGATGATCTGTGCGGATTTGGAAACGTCGCCCCAACAAGTAAGGTCGCCAGGTCTCGACTGCATGTAAGATGGCCATCATTTCCTTCTCGTAGGTAGATTGGCCCAAATTCCTCCCACTCAGTTGTTGGCTGGTGAAGGCCAATGGTCACCCTTCCTGCATTAAGACCGCTCCAATACCTGTTCCCGAAGCATCACATTCAATGACAAATGATTTGGTGAAGTCTAGTAGTGCTAAGACAGGAGTGGAACACAGGGCGGTTTTGAGAGCGGTAAATGCCTGTTGTGCTTCTTCCTTCCAGAAGAAGGAATTTTTCTTTAGGAGTTGCATTAGGGGCTTCGCTATGCGGCCATAGTTGCAGACAAATTTACGATAATAGCCTGTGAGACCCAAAAATCCTCTCAAGCTTTTCAAGGTCTTAGGTTGAGGCCATTCTTGCATTGCGTGGATCTTTTTTGGGTCGACCTTGACACCTTCACGCCCCACAATGTGGCCCAAATACTCAACTTCTTCCATGCCAAACGAACACTTAGACATCTTGACAAATAATTTATGCGTGCGGAGCAGTTGCAAGAGTAGATCTACATGCTGAAGATGTGCCGCCCAAGTGCCACTATAGATGAGGATGTCATCGAAGAAGACAAGGACAAATTTTCTGAGATATTGTTTAAGGAGGTGATTCATAAGGCTCTGAAAAGTAGAGGGGGCATTACAGAGACCAAATGGCATGACCAGGAACTCATAATGGCCTTCATGAGTTCTGAAAGCTGTCTTGGGAATGTCGACTTCCTTCATGCGAATTTGGTGGTAGCCTGAGCGAAGATCCAACTTAGTGAAGAATTGAGCCCCATTGAGTTCGTCCAGCAAATCGTCAACCACTGGGATGGGAAATTTATCTTTGACTGTTAACTTATTGAGGGCCCTGAAGTCGGGACACATCCGCCACTCCCCATCTTTCTTGAGGACCATGAACACTGGAGATGAATAAGGAATAATGTTGGGACGAATGACACCTGCTTCCAACAATTCCTTGATGATTTTTTCTATTTCATTCTTTTGGGTGAACGGATGTCTGTATGGCCGCACATTTGAGGGTTGGGCCCCTGGAACCAATGTGATGCTATGATCATGTTCCCCTCGCGAGGGTGGAAGCTCATGAGGCTTGTCAAAGACTGTCCGATGTTTATTTAAAATCTGTTGCATCTCAGGATGAATTGGCGGAGACATGGTGTCTACTACCTGGATGGCATTAAATTGAGCTACCACTCCATGATGGCCCTTTTTTAACAATTTTTCCATCCTATGCGAGATGATGATAGAGGGGGCTCCCGCCTGTAGTCCACGGAGGGTATGTGTGGAGTTGTTCTGCTTAAAACTCGTATATAACTCCTGGAAATCCATTGTGATTGGCCCAAGAGTGCGGAGCCATTCCGCGCCTAGGACAATGTCGCAACCCCCCATGTGTATTGCAAACATGTGGGTTTTCAATTGATAATCCCCCATTTGAATTTTGACATTTTCACAGCGACCTTCACATTTCATTGTGCCCCCATCTGCAATCTGGACTTGGAAGTTAGAAACTGCCTGGACGAAACAATGTGCTGCTTCAGCGATCTTTTGGTGGATGAAATCATGGGTACTTCCACTATCAATCAAGAATACTACTGTGCGATGTTTAAGAAAACCCCTGATTTTGAGAGTTTGAGGGGAAGAAATTCCTGCCAATGCATTTAGCGAAATAATTGGTTCATCAGATACAATCTCCTTTTGATTATCTTCTTTGATCGCCTCCGGTTCCTCAAGTGGTGGATCTTCCTCGGTGGAGCTGTAGTCAGTGGCATCTATTTGGAAAAACTTGTGCTCTTTGCATTTATGACCCGGGGAATATTTTTCATCACAGTAGTAACATAGTCCTTGCTTCCTTCTTTCGGCCATTTCCGCAGGTGACACCTTTTGAATCTTAAGTGTCTGAGTCATATTGGGAGCTTGTGAGGGACGACCTTTAGCGGGGAAGTTGGGGTGGCTAGATTGGGCTGTTAATGCATGTTCCACCTTACGTGCTACCTGGCAAGCCTCTGTCCATGTGGGAGGGTGGTGGAGTAGAACCTGAGCTTTGATGGCTTCTTTAAGACCGCTGATAAAGCATTCCATGTAGAACTCATCTGTGAGACCCTTAGTGCGGAAGGCTAAGGCTTCAAAAGCAGTCATATATTCCTCCACTGTACCCGTCTGTTGGAGCTTAGTGAGACGCCCCAAAAAAGAGTCTTCCTGTTCAAAGCGACTGCGAAGAGTTTTGGCAAATTGGGCCCAATTCTGAAAATGTCCATTGCAACGCTGATGCCATTCCTTCCATTGCCATCGTTCATTGTCCAAGTACATGGTGCCCACCATAAGCTTAGTCCCCTCATCTGTGATATGATTCAATTGGAAATACTGCTCCATTTGTGCTAGCCATGCGGACGTGTGAGAACTGTCAAATTTCTGCATATCCAACTTGGGAGTTCGCTGACTGGGTGGTGGATGGGAGTGCCAGACGTGATGAGAGTGGCTAGACTCACCCTCATGGTATTCATGGCCATTATACACCTCCTCGTGGGCTAGCTCCTTGCCCTTTGGGAGTGCATCATGTATCTGGTTACTTATTCCTTTAAGCTCAAGTTGTATCTGGTTACTCATTCCTTTAAGCTCAAGTTCGATATTGTTCACCGCAGTTTGGAGGGAGTGCACATGGTTTTCAACTTTGTCGATCCTTTCATTGGCCATCGCTTGAGCGCGAGTTTCTACCATACACCAACCTGATGAAAAATTAGGACCGCCTAAAAATTTTTACTAAGAAATTGAATGGTACCACCTTGCTCAGCTCGTCGCCCTGATACTGATGGGCTAGGTCAATGCCGCCAAAAGTCCTGCGAAAATTATATCCAGGTACAGGAACCCTTCACAACTACTCCGATCTGGTAGATCTGAGAGATCTGAATGGTGGAACAACTGTTGCTGCTGATCTGGAATATCCGATCTGGTGGATCTGAGAGATCTGAATGGTGGAACAACTGTTGCTGCTGATCTGGAATAGATGATGTGTGATCCCCCGATAGAAAGGGAACTATGGTCTTGGGGAGTGTCAGGTGCTACAGATCGCAATATACATAAGGGTCTTACAGTAGTACTCGGCCCAATGTTTCAGGGCTCTAACTAAGGAGGATCGACCGTACCCTTAGCCGTACAACCCGACTACCCTATCGTACGGGCGAGTAATCTCTCCGAGTGCTGTTCTCGGTGTACTGTAGCCACAAGACGGCCGCAGTTTTATCTATGGCGAGGTTTCAAGGGAGCTAGGGGGCTTCCTATATACGCAGAGGGTACATGGAAGACAGTCCGTGCGCGGTTCTGTCTAATGCGCTACTACTCGAAGGGATACCCACAGGGGTTACAAGGGAGTCCAACAGACGTGACCACCTCTTGTATTTCCTGCGTGCATGCCTCCCCAAATCCGCAGGTTTATGCGCTTAACGACAGATCCCGTGGTTTAAAGACGTCGGAACACGTCTCTAGCCAAAAAGAAAATTTGCTAAAATTTCGAGATCCCACCGAGCCCTGGAAAGTGCTCTGATACCACTTGTTATGCTCTTAACCTGCAAAGCAATACCCAAACATAGAATTTTGCGAAGAAAAGATACTGAGAACACAGAATATGCGAAGAAAATATACCCAGAACACAGAATAGCAATGATTTTATTATTCAGAGAGAAATGTTCACAGGCCTCTTCGAGGGGGCTACCTCCAATAGAGTAGAGCTCGATTACAAAACAAGACACGATGCTCCTCGCAGGGAGTCTCTATCCTTTATATATGACTCATACATGCAATACCACGGGCCAATATCATGGGTTTTATTAATACCATCTATCTAATACTACCGCCCATTTACCATCTATCTAATACTACCGCCCATTTGCAACTAACTGTGGTCCCGTCATTAATTGCGGGTTAACCACTTACAAATATTAATATGGGCTTTATTGACTCTTGACTATGACGTGATCCCATGACATAAATAAGGGGGTTAGGGTGGGACCCTAACAGAGGTCGTCGAGATTTGTGAGGCTGGTCTTGCAAAGGTTCAACCAGTTCAAGCTCTAACTCCTTATATCCCAACCTCGTTGGGGACATGCAAAGAAAAACAAAGAAGAAAAGCAGACCACTCTGATACCACTGATCCAAATTTAAATAGGAATGTAACAAATTATAAAGATAACCATAAACATAGAGATGCAGCGGAAATAACACTTCACTTCATTAATGTAAAATACTGAAATATGCTTACAAACAGGAATGGAAATAAACCAGCTAGGGCGATGGTAGCTTATCTCTGAGAAGAGATGTGGCAGCTACATGCCTTTGAACTATCTTACAATGAGGCTCAAGGGCATTTTTATTATTGAAAAATAACAAAAAACCCTAAACAACCAAAACCCTAACCCAAGGAGATGTAACACCAAGAGTTTGTGGGCCCCGTTGGGGTGAGTTGGACAACCAACTTCCCGAGGTCGTGAATTGGTCATATTATCTCCGTTTGACGTGCATGATAGCCCATTGGAAAGATGTCTCCGAGGACTACGATGGAAAATATGACTTTAGATAGAAATCACTGGCGATAGATTTCCCAGAAAACGTCGTTTAGGGCCTCTAGGGCCTCAAAATGGCTCTAGAAGTTTAGGACCCTAAAAACTACTAAAAATAGTAAACTATGCTATAATTAAGGAAACTTAAAAACTGAAAGAAGCACTGGTGGGGATCCAAGTGGAATTAGTGGGTGGCCACCAATATCCACTTGTATCATGGAAGGAAGCTAGAATGTTATAGTCTAGAGGGAAAAAATGGAGGTTGTGCTGGAGGATAATGGCTTGAAGGAATTCATTGATCAAGACATTCTAAAGCCAACAACATTAGATTCATAAAATCTCGTCAAATGGAAGAAGTGTGTTGTGAAGGCAAGGAAGATAATCCTTTAGGGAATTCGAGACTACATTGTCTTGAGTCTCCATCGTAAGGAAAATGTGTATGCTATGTGGAAAGCATTGACAGAATTGTATCAAAACAACAGTCACCAAAGGAAATTGGCATTGAAGGAAAAAAATTCAAAAAATCAAAATGGAGAAAGCTGAGACTGTTCCAAAATACTTGACCAAGTTCACTCAATTTCATGATGAACTTGGATGTTTTGGAATCATGGTTTCTAAGGATGATATGGTGACTCTTAATATTCTAGGACTCCCAAAGAGTTGACATAGTTATCAGGACTTTCTCAATGGTCGGGAGAAGCTTCCAGATTAGAAACAACTATGTTCGAATTTGATGCAGGAGGAGTTCAGGAGGAACACCAGGGATGGCTCTTCATCAAAGACTAATGATGAAGAGAACTATTCCTTAGTGATCAAGGTGAAAAGGGTGAAATCGAAAGCTTCCTATTACAACTAATATTCTTGCCATGGAGGTAAGAATAAATACATGACGAAAGTGAAATGCTTTGATAGTCTTGAGTTGGGCCATTTTACTACCAATTTTCTGCTTAAGAAGTCCAAGAAGAAGTCCACAGGAGGAGTGGTGGGTGAGGCTTTTGCCTCTCAATTTGAATTGGACTTTTCCCTCATTGCATGCATGGTGTCATCAATGATGGGAAGTGTATGGTACTTAGAAAGTGGAGCTTCATTCGACATGGGTCAAAACAAGGAGTTATTCAGTGAGATAGAGGAGAGAGATCTGTAGATGCATATCGAGATGGGTGATGATGTGTTCTAGTGGCTACAACAACCCTCCAAAAGTTTGCCTTAGCTTCATTTTAGAGCCTCCCTACAAACGTTTCACAGTAGTTTGTCTTGATTCAACAAGTTTACAAGCTTTCGTGTTTTGCTTGCACAAAGGGATCGTGTTGATCACAACTTGATGCACTTCCCTCACAGGTGGATCACCTGGACTTGATCCAGCTCTAGGCTGAGAATCTCCCCCAATAAATTGTGCATTTCTAGAGAGAAACTAGCCTTCCCTCCATAAATTGTGCAATCCTATCTTGCAGCCTATTGGGCTCCAGAATTGCGCAATTCTGCCAGTTAACACTCATAATGAAAATTGTGCAATTTTCCCTAGCCGGGCTGCTCAGCCCAGAATTTTCACAAATCTAGGCAGCACTCAGCTGCTCTGCCCAGAAATTTTGTAAATCTCCTAGGCAACCAACCTAGCTCCCAGCCAGAAATGTGCATTTTCCCCCAGTAGTTGAGTAGCCTCATACATGTGTAGCTGAGTTGACTGGTTCCCTCCGGGACTGAGAAAAACAGACTTTCATGCATGGGCTGCTTCTCCCAAGGAAGAATGCGAAGGGATCCCATGATTTAATGGTATACTTTTAGAAATTGGAAGTTACGTGCAAGGATCACTTCAGAAACCTCCCACCGAGTGCCGCTTTCCCTAGATTTGTGGCATGCATGTCAGAACTTCGACGTTATCAAAACTCATCAACTGGATGTTGTAGAGATCATTGCTCACATCAACCTTGCAGCTCTGACATCCCACATCACATGTAGGAGATTTCAGCACACTCAGCTTAGTTATTTTGGGGTAAGCCCACTTTCAATGACTTGTGTTGCATTTCTGGCACTTTCTGTATTTTGCTTTGTATGAAAGCTGTCTGCTTGATTTCAGTGAGTGCTTTCTATTTTTTTGATACATTCTAGATTGTACTAGCATTGTTTCAGTTTTCGTCAACATCTCACTACTTTCACATTTATGAAACTTTTTTTCATGGACGGTTGTCGATTCGGCAACTTGTCTCACCCACATGCATGCTGTTGTATTTTATGAATCTGTCATTAATAGTTTGCATCCACGATCATTCACTCATGATTAAACTTAGTATCACCATGCATTTGTATTCACATTCACTTTGAGTTTCTCGTCGGCGAGTCTGGCCAACCTTGGCTTGGACTCTCCCTTCACTGAGACAACATTGCACAATCTAGGGAAGGAAGGATCTGTCTTCCTCTCTAGAAATGTGCATTTTTGCCAAGCCACTATCCTCTAGGATTGTTTTGCGCACTTCTGAGGGAGAGTGACTGCTGGCCCAGAAAATTGTACAATATAGTGACTTAGCCTGCAACCATTGCCAACTGAGATTATGCATTGTGCAATTCCAGTAGTCAGCAGCTAGACTAGAGTGTGCATTGTAAAATTCCAACTATCAGTCAACCTCCGAGTGGCCCATATTGTGCCTTGCACTGTTTTGACACTCAATCTCTCAACCTCCCTACTGAAACTGCATAACCTTCATGATATATCACACAGGTATGTTGCAAGTCAACTCTCAAGCTCATTCTTATTTTCGACTAATGGATTGATTACCATGAGTGTTTCCATGTCTCCAAGTATCGTTGGTGTTCATTTTCCTCTCAGCAGTATAGGTACAATGGTTTCAAGAGAGCATAGTCAAAGACACCTTTTAAAGCATACTTGGGGATACAGTCGATCAAGTGTCTATGAACTTGCCTAGCCACAAAGACATCAAGTTGTTCATAAATGAGGGCACCAAGATATGATAGTAGCAACATCAAAATGAGTAGCATCATGAATAGCAGTTGAAGGCAGTATGCCAAATGCAACGAATGCAAGAGGAATGTTGTTGACAACACAAAGACGAAACAGAGTTGTGAGCTCAAGAAGATCCACTGATGATGAAAGAAAATTTGGAGACTCGGGCTATGAGGTGACGGCGTGACACGAAGATCATGTGAAGACAGAGAATGGAATAAATGAGTTTCATGTGCTCAAGTAGCAACTCAAGGAAGAAAATAAAGCTGCATAGACAGACGAATGGGGTTGCAACAGTAATAGGAATAGCAAGGGCTGTAACATGCACCCACAGATGAAATTGTGCCCATACAAGTTAGAGATCCATCCCAACTGCTGGAACGGTGTAGACTTGGTGAGTAGTGTTGTTGATTGCATGCAAGGGATTCAAGAGCATGCATCTCTTTGTGCACACGCATGCGATCCAACCCATTCAGCACAATCACCAAGGTGAAGATAAGAAGCAAGTCCAATTGAAGCTAACATGTAATTTGACAATTGACACGCAGGACCACTAGCACACACTAGAAGATCAACATGGACACTATGCATCAATGCATTTCTAGTTTGGTTCCACCCAAGAAGACAATGCACATGTTAGCGGGTGTGTTTCATGAAGCAGTCGAACCAATGCATGAGTTGCAACAGAGGAAAGAATTCACTTCAGGATGATGTCACCATGGGTTGCATGCACACCATCACAAACATTGAAGGTTAGTACCAAGACAAAATTATTTCCATGCCTAGAACAACTTAGGATTAGTTAGAAGAAACTAAATGAAATATCAATGTCATGGAAGGGAGTCTTTTATTCCATACCTTTTTTGGCATGTACATTAATAAATTAGAAGAGTATTTGGAAGGTGCAAGTTGTGATGGGACCCACGCTCATTGGCATAGTCATGACTCTTCTCCTTTATGCCAAAAATGTTGTTCTTTTGGAAAGGAGCCATTATAAACATGGGACACAACTAATAATCCTCTATGAATTTTGATCCATGACGGATATAGGAATTAACACTGAAAAAACTAAAGTCATGATAATTAAATCCAAAATGATCACATTTGATACTTTCATATATGAAAAAAACCCACTCAGAGAAAGCTTTGTCGTAAAAACATCTTCGAATCAATATTCATCATAAGCTCAATTGTAATTGTAGCATTGACAATAATATAAATGGAAGATGGGCAAATTACTATGGGCTTGAAAATAATTTTAATTCAACAAATTCTATGGATATGGGATACAAAAAAAAACTTTGATTTCAAACTTTCATCACTCATTTTATTTAATATGGATATCAAGTTCCGAGTCATAATATCTCAAAAGAGTCATGGAGTAAGATAGAATAAATCCTATAGTAGTTTATAACATGTAATATCAAGATTAAGGGAAATACTCTCTATCTTTTCCTCTTGATTGAAGAATGTATGAACACCCCCCTTCCCTTGCCCCTCACAATTGATAGCATGGCTATGAGTAACTATATTATGTATAAGAAAAATTTAAAGAACATGAAATCCAATAGGTTTTGTAAAGTTTCCTCTTACTCTAGCCATAATTCCCACCTAAAGTGAAGATGGCAAAAGGATTCCTAATATTAGCTAGATCATTACGGGATAATGGAGGAGATCATTTTGCAGAATAAGGATAATATTAAAATAATTATTAATTCAAAATTTAAGGTGAAATTGTGGGGTAATAAAGAGTTAGAGGGAAAAACGAAACTAAGATATTATAAGGAGGTGATCAACTCCAATCTTGAAAATAAATGATATCTACTTGTCTTGAATAATGTTAAGAAGAAAATTAACTTTTCTAAACTAAGAAAAAATCCTCATAGGGAATCGAGCCTTCTTGATTACTCTCAGATTAAGTTCATATGTTTATGATCAGATATGCATTGATGAACTATAGCTTTCATGTTTACCATATGTTTGATGAAATGTCTAGCACGTACTAGGCATGTTATGGCCAATACATTGTTCAAGTTTTGAATGGTTACCTTTTAATAACCTTATTTATGATTATGGCAAGTTACAAGCAGTTTTGGGTAGTGCTCTGGAGGCTAGCCTGAAAAATCAGCATAGATCTCATGACCACTTGCTCTGAATTGAGGAATTGTGTGACCACCACATGCATGCAGACTTCTGGCTATGGCAGGAGCCTCATAGCCACATGCATAGTCTCTTAAGGGTGTGGTTAGGGTGTTAAGTCAGTGAAAACAAGTTCTAGATTAGGGATTGATCACATAGGGTGGTTTTTGGCTCCAGAGTGATCTATAGTCCCTGAGGGATGCTAGTAAGTTGTCAGTTTGTAGGCCCCACTTTCATAACTTGAACATGATGGCCGAGTCATTTCATAGTAGCACTAAGCTCACGTTTACACTGGAGAGACTGTAAAAGTGGGTAAATGTGGGAGGGGTGGTTATAAAGGACACAATCACAGTTGGTTTCTCTAGCTTGAGAGGGAATAGAGCCTTCTTGATTACTCTTAGATTAAGTTCAAAATTTTATGATCAGATATGCATTGATGACCTATAGCTTTCATGTTTACCATATGTTTGATGAAATGTATAGAATGTACTAGGCATGTTATGGACAATATATTGTTCAAGTTTCGAATGGTTACCCTTTTCATAACCTTACTATTGGTTATGGAATGTTACAAGCAGTTTTGGGTACTGCTCTGGAGGCTAGCCTGAAAAATCAGCATAGATCTCATGACCACTTGCTCTGGATTGAGGAATTAGGTCACAATTGCATGCATGCAAACTTTTGGTTGTGGCTCGAGCCTCATATCCACATGCATAGTCTCTCAAGGGGGCAGTTTGGGTGTTAAGTCAATGAAAATGAGTTCTAGATCAGGGATTGATCACCTAGGGTGGTTTTCGGCACTTGAGTGATCTATAGTCCCTGAGGGATACTAGTAATTTGTCGGTTTTAGGCCCCACTTTCATAACTTGAACATGAAGGTTGGGTCATTTCATAGTAGTGCTAAGCTTACGTTTACCCTGGAGAGACTGTAAAAGTGGGTAAATGTGGGAGGGGTGGTTACAAAGGACACATCACAGTTGGTTTCTACCAAAACTAACCTAAAAATGCCACTCACATTACATAATACATGAAGAGTGTAAGATCTCATGTCAAGTTATACATTCACCTTACTAAACCACACATTCCAATATTCATCACATATACTTGTTTGAAGGAATACCTTTATATTTAAAAATTCATTCATCAAAGAAGTAATACCTAACACCTAATTAAAATAATACAATTCATTCAACGTCATAGAAATAATCATGAAACATTAAAAACAATTTCATTCTCTTAGCAGAAAAATATATACACTTATTTGATTAACATAAACTTGCTAGTAATTGAGGAAGGGAGAGCCTCTCTCCACCCAACCATAAGCACTATTACACTGGAGATTTCTTGTAGCTGGCCACCCCCAAGCTAGTTTTGATGCCTTGAGGGGAAGTATCTCTTAGGGTTTTTCATATTTTAAATCATGATAGATGCCATGAAGCCCAATATCTTTCACAGACAAGAATTATAATTCTACTTTTAAATTACAAATCTTAAAATTCTTAACATGGAAAAAAATGTCCTTCACTACCTGTGCAGCACAAAATGGATCCCTTCGTTGATCTAATAGACAATTGATGCTTATCCTTTTTATCAATCCATAAAGAGCTAGAATAAGACACATGATTTGCAATTTCCTCCTCATCATATGATTGAGGTTGAGGACTTCATCAATAATTTTCTTAACCAATTCAATTAAAATTGTAATTCAACATTGGTTTATTATGTCTCAAAAGGATTTCTATGTCCTTCTATTCAGAGTCATAGGCTTAGCACCCATTTGTGGTTCTCTTTTGTTTCCATGGGTTTTCTCTGGTTCACTTGCACCTACTTATCTTGCATTCCTTAGTTTTTCTCTCCTTGCTCTTCCTCTATATCTATTTTTCTCTCCATATTTGTCTCCGCTCTTTATCTACTATGTTTTTTTTTATCTATATTTTCCCCTATATCACCCACATTTGCAATGGACACTCCTGATAATTTCGAAATTCTCCTCAGGATACATAGTTTTCTAGAAGTCTCTAGAATGAATACCTATCCCATACTCCTAAATATTTTCTATACCACTCCCTCAATTCTTCTCATAACTGTTGGAAATTGGGTAGTTCAACTATGAAATCAATTAATTTAGGGTAATATAGGAAACTTCCCAAACCCCCCTTACAAATTTCTACATTAGCAATATAGTAAATAAGAGTTAATATTTACATCAAATGAAGTATGTCAAAGTAACCATGCACACATCATTCCAACATTATTAGTATTAGTTACATATTACAAAATTCCAAGTTTAAAAAGGGGTGTTACTCCATGGATTACATGTAATGAAGCCCTTAAAAGGTTAGTGGTGAATCCTCACTTGGCCG
The DNA here is from genome assembly GCA_031772625.1 of Pinus tabuliformis. Taxonomy (NCBI): domain Eukaryota; kingdom Viridiplantae; phylum Streptophyta; class Pinopsida; order Pinales; family Pinaceae; genus Pinus; species Pinus tabuliformis. Next base: position 893,406,493 of record CM062815.1, read on the forward strand.
ACTTTGTTTGGTTTGGTCAAGTGAATAATGTATATATTAGTTGGTTCTTCACATAAGGGTTTTCCTGGATAAATCACATGTTATTTATGTGTGCACATTTCTACAATTTGTTATAATTATCTATCTACAAAAAAATTAATCCTAATTATATTTAACCCCCATCTATAGATTAACATTGAGATCCTTCTCTATATCGATTGTTTGTTTATTTTTCACATAGTAATTAGCTTCATTAACCAAAAATGGTTTCTCATATGATTGTGATATCTTTTGGTTTGGGATGTGGCCTTCTTTTTTGATGGGTGTGCTCATCTTTGGTGATAGTAATCTTGAATATATCATGTTACTTATCAATTTCAACAATAAAAAGTTCACTTGTCATACCTCAAAATCTATTTTCATTAGAAATTTCCCTTTGTAGGATCATTTTGTCCATTAGACTTTGCTCCTCTAACAAACCTTTATTTTATGTAAATGCATATTTTGATATATGTAGGAAATCCCAATCTAACCCGCATAATAATTTTTTATGTGTTTGTCCACAGAACTCCTAATATATTTAAAAAAAATTGAATATCGAAACTGGATAAGAAATTTGGAAGCATAACCTAATTTAACATCTTGGTGACAGACATAATGGAGAGGCTGAAATCTATGAAGCATAGAGTAATAAAAATACTACAAAGCATAGGTTAATAAAAATATTCACGCTTCCCAAAAAACTAAAGACCATCCTTAAAACATTTTGATCATCAATCAGGGTTAAAAATTAGAATGATAAAAAGATCTCTCAGAATAGATATAGGGCATTTTTCTTTGTTTAGTTCAAGTAGAGCTAGTCATGCAAATTTAGTGTATGATGGATCATTGAGTCAAAAACTTAAAACAATATAGTCCTATGAAGAGATTAGATTTATGACGTATGAATGAGAGACCTCCATCATTAGATTTTATTTAAATTTCACCACTATATATGAACTACGCACACTATGAATCAGAGTAGCCAAAATATAATGTTATTTCTTATCGAGTACTTGAAGATTTTTTTATTTTTCTTTTAAGTTGTAAGTAATCTAGTGCCCACCTCTCCTTTATAGAATCACACAACCAAGGAGATTGTTTTTTCATATGATGTACCTAAATAATATAAAAAGGCCATCCATTAGTTTACCCTTAAAAAAATGTTTTTACTATTCTATTAGAAACCCTACAGGAGATCGAGTTTGTGCTTTATATTGAGCATGTAATAAAAAAAATCCACCTAGAATGTCCATTATCTTGAAATATTAGGCAATTTTGTTTTGACATCAAAACCATTTTAGATTAATGCAAACCTACCCAATTTTTCAAATACTGTGAATGAAAAGCTCTCATAATACACTTTGCACTCAAACATATTTCCAAATACTTGGCATCTAATGCCTACCACCTTGATATTTTCAATTATGAATAGAAAATAATTATTAATCCCATAAAACTAGCACTACCACTTAAATAGATCGAGTGGTGATTATATCTTCAACTCATGAGTACTAGCTTGGATTTACCCTAGTTAGTACTTACTCCTAGTGGGAACCTTCAGTCAAATCCCTTCTCATTCTCTCTAAAACAAATGGAATAGAATACTCCCCTCCATTAATATGTTCATATATTTTTTCCTAAGTATGCAAAGCATATCCGTTTTTTTTCCATAAATAACTTAATCGTAGAGCCTCATAATTACCAATACCCCTGAAGAAGCCCTCACTAAAAATAATACAATGTGAGCCTATGACACATGAATACAATTGGGATACATGTTGAAATCATTAGCTAAACCCTAATTCCTATGCAAAAAATATTTCATTAATTTCAGTAAACATAGTGCCTACGTAATAAATAAATAATTAATTTCATTAAACATAAACTAATATATTGAAATTATTCTAATAAATAATGATGAGAAAAATATTCGATCTTAAATCATGACCATATACACTAACAATATACATAAATTTCATTGAATACCACACTTCCAAAATAAAAACATTTATAAATTTAATCATACAATCTCAATATATTAATAGCAATCTACACGGTCAATATCTAACATATAATAAGTGGATATTGTACTCAATATTTTACTGCTAACGATCATTACAACTCACCAAACCATTCATTTAAGATGAAAAAATTGACAAGCTAATTTTATATACGTCATATATATCATATGACGTTTTTTATATTATATAAAATTGATTTTTTAAATTTTTAAATGTTACCATGTTTTTAGATTTCTAATTTTATGAAGATTCATTTGATGTTTTATAATCTTAAATTTTATAATTTTAGGAATTATATATAAATGTGGTTAAGGATATTTTAAGGTAATTTATGCATCATCGAACAATTAGTAATTCGATAAGAAAAATTGAAGTCTACCGGTTTGTAACATAATCATTTGGATGAAGTTAATACAAGTAATTGTAATGATGTAATTAGAAATATTATGATTGTAAGAAACAACCACAACCATTATGCTTTGAAAAATAATGACAAATTACATTATTTTAATGATCAATCTTTTGGTTGGGTTACCATAGAGATTTGAATATTAGAAATACTGTAAATCTAATTTTTAGGTTCATCAATGGAAATGATATAAATAAAAATTTGATGTCAAGAGGAAGATATGTAATAAATATAAGAGATTTACATTTTGGAAAATATTAGACAAGGTAGGCCATTATTTTTAAAAACCAGCCTAGAACCATGTTAACATTGGATCTATCAAGCATCGAGAGGAGTCAAATATCTTGAGGTGCAAATGTCTTTTTTGAGTGAAAAACTTGAGGAAAGGTTTGCACCTCAAGAGATTTGATCCCTCTTGGCACTTGATAGATCCAGAGTTAATATGAATATAAGATAGTTTCAGTTGTGTGCGGCGAAAGAAAATCTAACAAACATATGATTAATTTGATCAAAAATATGTAAAATCATCTTATATTAATATAATCATTTTAAAGATGCTAAATATCTTTGAGATTAATTTGCTCATTTTAATTTTGAATTTTCTCAGTTACCTCAGTTTGTTGAGCGATAAATATTGTGAATAAATTTAATTATTAAAAATGATGAAATACAAATTTTGAATGTAAAGTGACAATGTAATAGTGTTGAATGATAGAAAATGTGAATAATAAGAATATCATAAATTACAAATAGTCTTCATTGTGATTAATCTCAAACTATTTTCTTCTGTTATTCTTATTGTCGCGCTTGTTACTTTTGTTGTCTTTTCATATTTATTGTATGAAAATGACAGGTTAAACCATAAACCATTTAAATATTTAGCTTAATATATTATAGTAAACATCATACCTTGTCTCTCTTTCTCTCCAATATTAATAGGTTGAATTACTATAACACAAAAATCAATGTACATTGTCAATAATTTTTTATGCTTACACTGAAATCAATGCATCTAGTGCAAGCAATCAAATAGGATTAGAAATCACCATCTATACTGAAATCAATGCATTTAGTGGAAGAAATAAAATAATATTAGAAATCATCTACATTGAAATCAATGCATCTAGTGCAAGAAATAAAATATTATTAGAAATCAACATTTAAATTGAAATCAATGCATTTAGTGAAAGAAATCAAATAGGATTAGGAATCATGTACGTTGAAATCAATGGATCTAGTGCAAGTAATCAAATATCATTAGAAATCAACATCTACACTAAAATCAATAATCCAGTGCAAGCAATGAAATAGGATTAGAAATCACCATCTAAACTGGAATCAATGCATCTAGTCCAATAAATCGTCTTCCCTTTCTCCCACCTCCACCTATATGTATATATCCCTCCATCTATTCTTCTTTGTCTCTCTATCTCAACCCTCCAAATAGACACGCTCTCTCACTCGATATCTATCAATCTCTTTGTCCCTCCCTCTCTCTCTCCATCTCTCTTTTCTTCGCTCTCTTCACTTTCTATCTATATCCCTATCTCCCTTTGTCTCCCTATATCACCCCCAAAACATACACTCTCTTTCTTCAATATATCTATCTATCCCTCCCTCCTCCTCTCCCTCTCTTTCTCTATCTTCCCCTTCTCTCCCTCTCCCCCACTTTTATCTCTCTTTCCTCTTGTTTTCCTCTCTCCCTCTCTCTCCATATTCCTTATCACTCCCCCTGTCTCTCTCCATATTTAGCACTATAATTATTTCTTCTTACCTCCCTCTCTCCCCCTCCAACTCCATCTCTCTTGACCTCCCTCTCTCTCTCTCTCTCTCTCTCTCTCTCTCTCTCTCTCTCTCTCTCTCTCTCTTCACCCTCCAACTCTGCTACTATATCCTTCCCTCTCTCCTCTCTCTTTCCCTCCCCCATTCTCTCCATCTCTCCTTCTTTGTCTCTTTATCTCATCCACAAACATACACACTCTCTTTCCATCTCTCCCTTTTCACTCCCTCTCTCTCTCCACTTCTCTCTCTCTCTATGTATTTATTCTTCCCTACCTCTCTGCTCCTCTCTCTCAAGTCCACTCTCTCGTATTTCCTCTCTCCCTTTCTCTCCAACTTCCCTCTCTCTTCCCCCATCTCTCTCTCTCTCTCCCTCTATTCCCCCATCACTCTCCTCCTCTCTCTGAAGTCTTGTATCTTATTCTTCCTCTCTCTCTCTCTCTCTCTCTCTCTCTCTCTCTCTCTCTCTTCATCCAATCATCTCATTTCCCCCACCTCTCTCTCTCTCTCTCTCCAACTATGTTACTATATCCCTCCTTCTCTCCTTCTCTCCCCCCTTCTCTCTATCTCTCTTTCTTTGTCTCTTTATCTCACCCCTAAACATACACTCTCTCTCTCCATCTCTCCCTTGAAACTCCCTATCTCTCCACTTCTCACTCTCTATGTCTTTTTGCTTCCTTCCCTCTATCTTCATCTCTTGCAAGTCCTCTCTCTCATCCTTCCTCTCTCTCCCTTTATCTCCTACCTTCTTCTCTCTTCCCCCATCTGTCTCTCTCTCTCTTTCTTCCCTCCAATCCTCTCACTATCTCCCTCCCTCTCTCCTTCTATCTCTCCCCCCTTCATCTTTGTGTCTCCCTCTCCCTCTATTACCCCTTTCTACCTATCACTCTCATCTACCTCTCTCTCTCTCTTCATTACTCCTCTCCCCTATCCTTAAGTTTATCTCCATTCCTCCCTTGTGACTCCCCTTACCTCTCCACCTCTATCACTCTATGTCTTTGTTCTTCCATCCCATATATATCTAGAGTTAATATATATAATGATATATATTAATACACATTATAACATAAAAAAAATTAATATTGTATTAATCCAAAGTTATTAAATTTAATAATATTAATATTATAATATATTAATATGAATATTATATTTAATAATAATAATTTGGCCCATAGGATTCACCTAAATAAAACCTGTTTTTTGAGTGTTAGTAAGTATAAAGACGTTTATGGAGTAAATATAAAAAGATGTTTTATTTATTCACCATACCTCTGTTTTATTTATATTTATATTTATTTATCATATCTCTTTTATTGACCATGTTAATTGACCCATAGGCTTGGAATATAATTAGATGTTGCTTTTTAATCTTATTTGATATATTTTTATTTATTTATCATACCTCTTTATACCTTTCTTATATTTATTAATTTACCATACCTGTTTTATAAATATGGTATTTGGCCTATGGTATTATTAATTATTTGTCCCATGGTATTTGGCCCATAGGCTTCACCTAAATAAAACAAATTTTTTAGTTTTCATAAATATAAAGAGGTTTATGGAATAAATATAAAAAGAGGCTTTATTTATTTGCCATACCTCTAGTTTATTTATTCTTTTATTTATTTACCATACCTCTCGAGTAAATAAAAAAAAAAAAAAAAGTTTTATTTTTTTACTACCTCTAGTTTATTTATATTTTTATTTATTTACCATACATAGTTTTTGAGTGTTCGTAAACCTCTTTATATTTTAAATTAATATTGTGTTTATACATACTAATAATCATATTGATCTTTAAATAGGGCCCACATTATATTAGAAATGCTAAATGTTAATCATTAGGTTTATATTTACATTTACATTGACATTTACGTTTTTATGTGAGATATACCCCCATACTAGGTTGTAGAGCGCCTCTCGTTGCAATAATATAAATTACTTTTTAAAATCAATATTATTAATATTGCTTAATAATAATAATAATAATAATAATAATATTTTCATTTTCTTATTTTCAGTTGAGAGATGACTTGCTGACCTATCGACGTATATCAACCACACTTATTAATGTGGTTGTGGTTAAACATGGTGATAATCAACCATGATAAATCATGGTCAATCATGGTCATCAATGGTCGAGTGTGACATTGTGATGAAGATTTTTCCAATATGGAAGTCATCTATGGTCAACAATAGTCAACAACCTGTTGGCATTATGATACAGGTGATACAAGTGTTTTCCTTGATGGCAACTCACTCAGATGGCAGATCATAGTGCACCTGGTCAATAGCAAAGATTTAATGATCAGAGAGAGGTATACGCAGGTTCACCTTGAAAAAGGAGCGTATACACATGGGTTAATAGACCAAAAGGTGCATATAACGTACACACGCAATTTCACAGAAGGAAAGGCAAGTACATGTTGGAAATCTAAGTTTTGGTCTGTGGAATTTGGTCCATGGTATTTTGATCCATGGTATTGGTCCAAGGTATCTAGTCTGAAGTATTGACCCAAGGTATTGGTCCTAAGTGGTTTTGGACCATGGTATTGAGAAAGGCCTAACACTATAAAAGGAGGAGAAGATCATTAGGCCAAATGTGTGCAAGGATTGAATATCTAATATATGAGAGATCCAGTATACAGGTTATCGGTTCGTGATGCTTTGCTTGATCTGAACCAAGGATGCACCTATGTGGATGATGGTGGATGATGGATTGAGATCTTAAGGCTTGGAATGTATTATCATTATGTGGTTTGATCATGGATAGACTAGATCTAAATTACTGATGCATATTGTATTGTATAAATGTTATGATCTGGGCATGACTGATGTCTGGAATAGCTGCAAAGTTACGAGTGAATATTTGCGGATATGTACATGGGTTCGCCTTGGTAAAAGCACATATACATGCTGGTTCGGCTCATCAAATTCACATATACAGTATGAAGTATGATATTTGAAGTCACAGTTGGATCTGGTTGTTGCTGTAGAGTTCTAGGTTCTGCTCTGTGTTCTAGTGACTGTGTTTTGATGAAAACATTTTGAATGTTCAGTGGTGATTGATTTTTAGCTTCAATGTTGTTGATGGCTCTAGTATGAAAATTGGATTAAGTGTGGCCTTCATATTATGGTGTTGTGATCCAGCTGTATATAGTCTGAAAATTATGAAACGTGGTCCATGGAGGAAGAGTGAAGGTTGAAGCCTTCAGTAGGCCGACACCTACGTACTGGTAAACATATCAGCCATTACAAAAGCTAGGGGTTTGGAGCTCCCTTCTAGTAGTAGCTGGAAAACGAGAGATGGTTTTAGCCTTCTGTAGGCCAGTGCCTACGTACTAGTAAATATATCGGCTAGTACAAGAGCCAGGGGTTGTAGCTCCCTTCCAGTAGTAGCTGGAGAATGAGAGAAGGTTGTAGCCTTCTGCACATGGGTGCCTGCATACTAGTATGAGTCTGCGCCAGCACAAGATTGTAAACAGGTTTTTCTTATATTAAAGGAAGACGACAACAGGTGGTTTTTGTCCCGCATTGGGTTTCCACCTTATATCATGGTGTTCATGTGTGTTTCTTATGTGTGATGATCTGTTATGTTTTACTACACCTGTTTACTATTTATATGGTTAGTGAAGTTCTCATGCATTGGTTAAAGATCAACATATGATGAATTAACTGAATCAAAAGTTTATTCGATATACACTAGTTGCATTAAACACAGTTGCATGTACATGTGAGTTCCATTAACTGAAGCAGCATATATGAATCTGATTATGGAAATGAAAAATTTATTAATTTGCTGATACTGATTCACCCCTCCCCCCTCTCAGTATTATTTCCAACGACTAGTTTCAGAGCAGGTCCTATGGTAGAAGCTTGATTGCTTGAAGGAGATCTATAGAACAATGGGAAAGAAAGTGTGTCAATAGAGGAAGACACCTCAAAGGAATAGCGACAGCTTGCCGTCACATGGAAGCTAGTATTCAGATTCTGAATCACCTCAGATTGAAGATGAACAAGCAAATGTAGCATCAGATCAACAAGATCTATTTAACAAAAGAGAGAGTGCCCTCCAAGAAGAAGTTTCCAGATTAAAAGCTCAGCTGGAGTGTGCCTGCAAAGTACATCAAATGTTGCAAGATGAAGTGATATCATTGAAAAATACGCAGAATGAAAAGCTACCTCAAGAATATAAAGAACACGAAAATGAGATTCTAAAATTAAGGAAACAAGTGGGAGAAGGAAGAAAGGAAGCAGAAATCTTGAAGAAACAACATCTGGGAAAGGAAGAGCAACATCAGGTTGAGGTAAATATCTTAAAAGGTAAATCAAAATGAAAGGATAAAGTGTTTCGATTTCAAAATAGTACTAAGATTTTGGATGATATTCTTAGTAGTCAAAGATCCCCTACTATCAAAACGGGTCTTGGTTTTCATGAATCTGTTGAAGGTGAATCTAGCTCTCAGGGTGAGGCAAGGAACTCTAATGCGAAACCTGAAATGCTCAACAAGGAGATAAGAGGTCAACCACATCAACAACCAAAAAAGAAATACGTCAAAGAAAATTTTTTACTCCAAACTATGGAAGTGATAGTCAGTTATTTTCTCATATGAATAATGTTGAGTGTTATGTATGTCATAATCTTGGACATGTTGCAGCGAGATGCAGAAGTAGAATGATGCAATATCGTCACGCAGAAAGATCATCACGTTCCAGGTACTTTAAGGGATATTGTTTTTCTTGCAATTTGTTTGATCACAAAGGCATTGACTGCTACAGAAGAAATATGAAACATGTAAGATGTTATGCATGTAACAAGTTTGCACATATAGCAAAGGAATGCAGGAACAAAGTACGAGCACCATACCAAAAGGAGAAAACATCATCACAGTCGAAGATATGGAAGAAGAAGGAACTACAGTCAGAAAGATATGGCATAGCAGAGTATACAAACATGACAGACTCAGAGGGAGCTGAACGTGTGAAGCTTTAGTGTTCTAAATCTCATACATAGGTTTCATGAAGACAAGTCGCATATATACACAAGTTCGAAGCTACACACATGCGTATATGATGGGTTGAGGAAAAGTAGTGGAACAGACTCAAGAAAAAGGGGCTAATATGGTTCAGTCAATCATTCTCTCTATTTGATGATGGTTACAATCTGCTGATGATGTGTGGAAATAGCTTGGTATTCATAAGATGTTGTTTAGAAGTGTTTTTTATCCTAACTTGATGTATATCTGATTGATGATGATGCCTTGATACTTCTCACTAATATATGCATGATCAAATATGACAGTGAACAGATGGAACACGTTCAGCGGGAGCATATGCTTCGAATAATACATTGTTGGCATTATGGTGAGAAGTCTTTGGTGATGATGCTTATGTCGCTAAATGATACATCTTGCTACTTATTGTTGGTTGGTCAAAATAATGGTATTGTAGGTTACAGGTTGTTGATGTTGCTGATAGATGCTTATGGTGCAGATCATATATGGTGTATGATAGTTGCTAATGATTATCATGGTCTTGTTCAGATTACTTCTTTTTGTTATAAAGTCATGTATACCATTTGATGAAAAGGTCATGAAAAGACCTAATTTGTACTCCACTATGCATGGGAAGGATGATGTAATAATTTTTATTTCAGTCATGTATAAACAATTGGTATATCCCCACTTGGTTGGGTGGATGAGTCAAATGGTGTATCCCCACTTGGTTGGGTGAATGAGTCAAAATGGTGTACCCCCACTTGGTTGGGAGATTGATGTATGTATGATTCATTGGTGATAGCAAGGTCATACTCACTTTGTTGAGTTGTAGATTCATGTTATTCTTTTGAAAAATATTTTTTCAAACTCTGTATGTGCTCAGGGGGAGCAAGGATGGTTTAGTAAATCTTAGCATGTACAAAGGGGGAGTTCGATCAGAGAATTGAACATGTGCTCAGGGGGAGCATGGATGGATTGTTACATCTTAACATGTGCAAAGAGGGAGCTCAATCAGAGTCTTCAACATGTACTCAAGGAGAGTATGGACATCATAATGTATATCAAGGGAGAGAATATCTTGGTCTGCCCTTTGCCCTTGATGTCAAAGGGGCAGAGTGACTTGGTGTTGTTGTTGCCATCAAGTCCAAACGGGGACATTGTTGGCATTATTATACAGGTGAAACAAGTGTTGTCCGTGATGGAAACTCACTCAGATGACAGATCATAGTGTAGCAGGTCAATAGCAAATATTCACTGATCAGAGAGAGATATACACAGGTTCACCTTGACAAAGAAGCGTATACACGTGGGTTAATAGACCAAAAGGTGCGTATAACATACAAACTTAGTTTCATAGAAGGAAAGGTGCATACATGTTGGAAAACTAAGTTTTGGTCCGTGGTATTTGGTCCATGCTATTTTGATCCATGGTATTGGTCCAAGGTATCTGGTTCGAAGTATTGACCCTAGGTATTTGGTCGAAGGTATTGGTCCTAAGTGGTTTTGGACCATGGTATTGAGAAAGGCCTAACACTATAAAAGGAGGAGAAGATCATTAGTCCAAATGTGTGCAAAGATTGAATATATGATAAAGTGAGAGATCTAGCATGCAGGTTATGGGTTCATGATGCTTTGCTTGATTTGAACCAAGGATGCACCTATGTGGATGATGATGGATGATGGATCCGGATCTTAAGGCTTGGAATGTATTATCATTATGTGGTTTGATCATGGATAGACTAGATCTAAATTACTAATGCATATTGTACTGTATAAATGTTATGATATCGATATGACTAATGTTTGGAATAGCTAAAAGTTATGAGTGAATATTTGCAAATCTCTATGCGGGTTCACCTTGGTAAAAGCACATATACACATTGTTTCGACTCATCAAAGTCACGTATACAGTATGAAATATGATATTTGAAGTTGCAGTTGGATCTGGTTGTTACTGCAGAGAACTAGGTTCTGCTCTGTGTTCTGGTGACTATGTTTTGATGACAGTATTATGAATGTTTAGTGGTGATCGATTTTGAGCTTCAATGTTGTTGATGGGTCCAGTATGAAAATTGGATGAAACGTGGCCTTCATATTATGGTGTTGTGATCCAAGTGTATCCAGTCTGAAAATTTATGAAACGTGGTCCCTGGAGGAAGAGTGAAGGTTGGAGCCTTCAGTAGGCCAGTGCCTACGTATTGGTAAACATATCGGCCAGTACAAGAGCCACAGGGTTGGAGCTCCCTTCTAGTAGCAGCTGGAAAATGAGAGAGGGTTGTAGCCTTCTGTAGGTCGGCGCCTACGTACTAGTAAATATATCGACTAGTACAAGAGCCAGGGGATTGCAGCTCCCTTCTAGTAGTAGCTGGAGAAGGAGAGAAGGTTGTAGCCTTCTACAAGTGAGTGCTTGCATACTGGTATGAATCTGCACCAGTACAACATTGTAAACATATTTTTCTTATATTAAATGAAGACGAGAGGAAGTGGCTTCTGTCCCACATTGGGTTTCCACCTTATATCATGGTGTTTATGTTTGTTCTTATGTGTGATGATCTATTCTATTTTACTGCACCCGTTTACTATTTATATGGTTAATGAAGTTCTAATGCACTGATTAAAGATTAACATATAATGAATTAACTAAATCACAAGTTTACCAGATATACGCTAGTTGCATTAAACACAGTTGCGTGTACACGCGAGTTCCCTTAACTGAAGTAGAGTATATGAATTTGATTATGGAAATGAAAAATTTATTGATTCACCCCCCTCCCTCTCAATATTATTTCCAACACAACCATGGTCAATCATAGTCAACATATTTATAAATGTGGTCAATCATGGTCAACCATGGTCAATAACCATGATCCAACCTCACATTGTGACAACCACGATCAACCATGGTCCAACATCGCATTGTGACAAATATTGTCTCAATATAAAAATCAACCATGGTTAACCGTGGTCAACCATCATCCAACATCTGATTGTGGTAACAATTTTCTTGATGTGAAAATCAATCATGGTCCAACGTCGCAGTGTGACAAAGATTGACTTAATATGAAAATCAACCATGGTAAACCATGGTCATTTTAGGGTTTATAATATTTATCTTAGGGTTTATATAATTAATCCCTTGGGTTTAATATTATTCCCTTGGGTTTATAAGCCCTTGGGTTTTTAGTGTTAATCCCTTTGGTTTATAATAACAATCCCTTGGGTTTATTAATCTAAGATTTCATACTTCTAGGACATACTATTATTCATAGGGTTTGTAATATTAATCCTCTAATTTAAAATAAATCCCTTGGGTTTATAATCATTGTCAACCATTGTCAACCATGGTCAGCCATGGTCCAACGTCGTGTTGTGACAAATATTGTCTAAATATGGAAATCAACCATGGTCAACAATGGTTCAATGTCGTATTTTGACAAATATTGTCTCATTTTGATAATAAAACATGGTAAAACATTATCAACCATGTTTATTTAAGGGTTTTTAATATTAATCCCTTGGTTTTAATATTATTTTCTTGGGTTTATAATCCCTTGTGTTTTTAGTGTTAGTCCCTTGGGTTTATTATTCCTTTGCGTTTAACATAAATCTCTTGAGTATATAAGCATGGTCAACCATGGTCCAACATCACATTGTGACAAATATTTTCTCAATATGAAAATCAACAATGGTCCAATGTCACATTGTGACAATGATTGTCTCCACATGAAAATCAATCATGGTCAACCATGGTCCAATGTCGCATTGTGACAAAGATTGTCTCAATATGAAAATCAACCATTCTCAACCATTGTCAACCATGTCTATTTTAGGTTTTATAATATTTATCTTAGGGTTTATATATATTGGGTTTATAATATTAATGCTTTGGGTTTAATATTATTCCTTTCATTTTATAATCACTAGGGTTTTTAGTATTAATCCCTTGGGTTTATTATTCCCTTATGATTATAATATCAATCCATTTAGTTTATTAATCTAAGGATTCATATTCCGAGGGTATAATATTATTCACAGGGTTTATAATATTAATTATTCGGTTTAATATAAATTCATCAGTTTTTACAATCATGATCAACCATGGTAAACCATGGTTCAATATCACATTGTGACAAATATTGTCTAAATATGAAAATCAACCATTGTCAACCGTGGTCTAATGTCGCATTGTGACAAAGATTGTGTCAATATGAAAACCAATCATGGTAAACCATGGTCAATCATGTTTATTTTAGGGTTTATAATATTTATAGTAGGGTTTATATACATTGTGTTTATAATACTAATCCCTTGGGGTTAATATTATTTCCTTAGGTTTATATTGCCTTTGGTTTTTAATATTAATCCGTTCAGTTTATTATTCACCTTGGTTTATAATATCAATCCCTTGGGCTTACTAATCTAATGGTTCATAGGATATAATATTATTCATAGGGTTTATAATATTAATTACTTGGTTCAATATAAATTCCTTTGGTTTACAATCATGGTCAACCATGATTCAACATGACATTGTGACAAATATTTTCTCAATATGAAAATCAACCATGGTCCACATTGTGAAAAATATCAATCTATTGGGTTTAATAGTCTAAGGGTTCATATTCCTAAGGTATAATATTATTCATAGACTTAATAATAATAAGCATAGGGTTTAATATAAATTCCTTGGGTTTATAATCATGGTCACCCATAGTTGATAATCACATTGTGACAAAGATTTTCTTAGCATGAAAATCAACCATGGTCCAACATTGCATTGTGAAAAAGACTCTCTCGGAAAGAATCTCAATCCTAGTTAACAATGGTCAACCATGGTCCAACGTCAAATTATGACAAAGATTGTCTCAATATGGAAAGAAACCATGGTTAGCCATGGTAAACCATGTAAACAATGGTCAACCATGGTCCAACATCGCATTTTGACAAAGATTGTCTAAATATGAAAATGAACTATGGTAAACCATGGTCAACCATGTTTATTTAAGGGTTTGTAATATCTTGGGTTTGTAATATTAATCCGTTGAGTTTAGTATTATTCCCTTGGGTTTATTATTTCGTTAAGTTTATAATATAAATCCCTTGGGTTTATTAATCTAAGAGTTCATATTCCTAGGGTATAATATTATTAATAGGGTTTGTAATATTAATACTTGGGTTTAATATAAATCCCTTGGGATTATAATGATGGTCAACCATGGTCCAACATCACATTGTGAAAAAACATTTTCTCAATATGAAAATCAACCATGGTTCAATGTCGGATTGTGAGAAATATTGTATTGACATAAAAATCATTCATAGTCAACCATGGCCCAACGTCGCATTGTGATAAATATTTTCTCAATAGAAAATCAACCATGGTCAACCATGTTTATTTTATGATTTATAATATTTATCTTAGGGCTTATATACCTTCAGTTTATAGTATTAATCCTTTCAGTTTAATATTATTCCCTTGAGTTTATAATATCAATCTGCTTGGTTTATGAACTTAAGGGTTCATATTTTTAGGGTATAATATTATTCATGGAGTTTATAATATTAATCTTACAGTTGAATATAAATCCCTTGGGTTGATAATCATGGTCAACCATGGGTCAATGCCACATTGTGACAAACATGTTCTCAGTATGGAACTCAACCATTGTTAACCATTGTCTAATGTTGCATTGTGAAAAAGATTGTCTCAATATGAAAATCAACCATGGTAAACAATGGTCAAGCATGTTTATTTTAGGTTTTGTAATATTTATCTTAGGGTTTATATATCTTTGGTTTATAATATTAATACCTTGGGTTTAACATTATTCCCTTGTGTTTATAACCACTTAGGTTTTTAGTATTAATCTCATGGTTTTATTATTCCCTTGGGTTTACAATATCAATTCCTTGGGTTGATTAATTTAAGGGTTCATATTCCTTGGGTATAATATTAATTATTGGGTTTAATATAATCCCCTTGGGTTTATAATCATGGTAAACCATGGTTCAACGTCACATTGTGAAACTTTTCTCAATATGAAAATCAACTATGTTCCCGTGTCACATTATGACAAAGATTGTCTTGATATGAAAATCAACCATGGTCAACCATGGCCCAATGTCACATTGTGACAAAGATTGTCTCAATGTGAAAATCAACCATTATAAACCATGGTTAACCATTTTTTTTTAGGGTTTATAATATTTATCTTACCGTTTATGTACCTTGGGTTTATAATATTAATATCTTGGGTTCAATATTATTCTCTCTGGTCAATAATACAATGTGGTTTTAGATTAGTCCCTTGGGTTTATTATTCTCTTGTCTTTATAATATCAATCCATTCTTTTTATTACACTAAAGGTTCATATTCCTACACTATATTATTATTCATAGGGTTTATAATATTAAACCTAGGCTTTAATGTAAATCCCTTGGGTTTATAATCATGGCCAACCATGGTCCAACATCACATTGCGAGAAAGACTGCTCAATATCAAAATCAATCATGGTATACTATTACCAAATAATCATCACCATGGTCAGTCGTGGCCAACCATGGTTCAATGTGACATTGTGACAATGATTGTTTCAATATGAAAATCAATGGTCGTCAATCATGGTGAAATTTTGCATTGTGACAAAGATTGTCTCGATATGAAAATCAATCATGGTTAACCATGGTCCAATGTCGCATTGTATTATATCATTATGAAAATCAACCATGGTCAACCATAGTAAACGATGTTTATTTTACCATTTATAATATTTCTCATAGGGTTTATATACTTGTTTTATAATATTTATCTCAGGGTTTATCATAGAATTTTCTCGATATGAAAATCAATCATGGTAAACCTTAGACAATAATGATCAACTAAGGTCAAACACATTGCTAAGGGTTAAGGGTTAATAATTATTGATTAACTATTATTAATTAATATTATTATTATTAATAATTATTATGATTATTAATTTTTAATTGATGATGATGATGATGATGGTTGACAGCCACTGAGACCAAACTTTTGTCTATCGGACCTAAAGAAACAAATTATTTAGTTTGATTTAAGATTTTACTCCTATGCTCAAAAAGCTTGGATAGAAGCCTCCCGAGCTCACTATAATTTTGACATCGTAAAAGGCTAGGAAGGTGAGCATTGTGACAAAGATTATGAAACTGAGATATAATGTGGTTGTACACGGGGCACTCTAAGAGGAAGTGGTTTTCATCCTCGACGTTCCTATTAGTACTTATTAATAATAATAAATAATAAAAATTATTTATTATTAATAACTATTATTAGTGGTTAGTTATTATTAATTAATTACTATTATTATTAACTAATTAATATAATTTTTTATTTTTTATATATTTTTAATATAATATTTATTTTTTTAATATTGTTATTCTTCTCATAAGAATATCCAATCATTGTGCATTTTAAACTTCTTGAGTCAAGCTTAGTTCGTTTTTCTTTCGGAACTAAGGCATAACAAACTGACCCAAAAACTCTAAGATGTTTAACTTGAGGTTTGAAACCAAACCAAGCTTCATAAGGTGTGATTCCGTCTAAAGAAGCAGTTGGAGATCTATTTCTTAAGTAGACAGCTGTATGGATTGCTTCTGCCCAATATGTTGGACTTAACCTTTTGAAAGTTAACATGGATCTCATCATGCCTAACAAAGTGCGATTCATTCTTTCAACTACTCCATTTTGCTGTGGAATGTAAACATTAGTAAGATGTCGTCTGATGCCATTTTCACTGCAATAAGTTTTGAATTCATTTGAAGTGAATTCTCCCCCATTATCTTTCCTAAGAGTACCTATCTTTTCTTTGACTTCATTTTCAACAAGTTGGCAAAAAATTTTAAAGTTATCAAATGCTTCTGACTTGTTCTTCAAGAAGTAAACCCAAGTCATTTTGCTGAAATCATCAATGAATAGTAAGAAATATTTGCAACCACCAAATGAAGTTTGTAGTGGACCACAAACATCACTGTGAACTAGTTGTAGCCACCTGTTTGCACGCCATGAACTTGTTGGAAAACTTTCTCGATTTTGTTTGCCATAAATGCAAGCTTCACATTTTGCATTTTCCCTTTTGAATGTGGGAAGTCCTTTAACCATTCCTTGTTTCTACAATTGAGAAAGACTCTCAAAATTCAAATGTCCATATCTTACATGCCATAGTCTTATAGGTGAAATACCTGTAGTCATTGCCCCTGCAAAATCAGAATGCCTTGGAATAACTATCCCTTTCATCCGTAACAGTTTTCCATCTTCATAACCTGTCATGACTATTTTCAAGTTCTGTTTCACTGAGTTAATCTTCACTAAACCATCTTCCATAATCACGTGATGTCCTGCTTGTCGAATCGTGACTAAAGAGAGCAAATTTTTCTTGAAACTCGGTACATACCATACATTGGAAATCATTTTTTCTCCAATACCAGGGAGAAAAACTTTTACTACTCCTTTTCCATAAGGAGTATGTTTTGTATCATCAGCAAGAAAAATGGAATTAAGTTGGCAATCTTGAAAATTCCAGAAAAAATCACGTCGACAAGTCATGTGCTGAGTTGCCCCGGAATCCAAGATCCAGGCATCTTCATAGTCACTTGTAAATGGGATGAAATTTGTGATGCTGGTGAGGAAGTAAAAACATATTCTGAGTTATCTTCATTTTGATCATTTGCAAATTGTGTTGAATGCTGCTGAAACTTGGGAATTTTATTAAGTGATGTTCGACAATCTTCAGCATAATGGCCAACTTTGTTACATCTTCGACACACAATTTGACTTAAGTCTCTTCCTCTTCCTGAAGATTGTCCTTTGCCTCTGCTTTGACCTCTATTTTGAGATTGTTCTCTACCTTGATTATTATAACCTTGTCCTTGAAAATTGCCTCTTCCTTAGTTGTTTTCTCTACCTTGAAAATTATTTCTTCCTCCTCTGTTAAAATTGTTGCCTCTGCTTTGGCTTCAACCTCGATTATGTGCTGCTTGATTCTGATTCCATCTGCCTCTGCCTCGAGAACTATCGGCTCATGACTTACTAGTGCTGGCCTCTGTGAGAAAAACATCTTCACCAACTTTCTTCTTCTTCCCAAAAGTTTTTTCATGTTGAGTTAACATTTCACAGAGTTCATCAAACTTTAATTTCTCTAATTTCCCAGTTACTTGTAGAGTCTCCAAAAAATGCGTATAGGAAGAAGGAAGCCTAGCAATTACAATTGTGACCATAAAGCTATCATCAATTGTGGGAAAACCAGCATTAATAATTTCTTGCCTGATATTTTTAAGTCTTGAGATATATTCAAGAACATCACCGCCTTCAGTTAATTTTTGTTGCAACAATTTTAATTGTAGATCGACTTTCTTTGATTCATGCTGAGTATCAAATAGGTCTTTAAAAGTTTTCAAAGCAGTCCATGCATCTAAAGCATTTTCTATATGGACATACATTTCATCATTCACACACGATTTAATAAGAGCTAAGGCTTTAACATTCTTGATTTCCCATTTTGCTAGTGCAGCTGCATCTGTGGGTTTATTTGGCTTAACATCTCCATCACATATTTCCTGCCATAATTCATTGTAAATGAGTGTGCTTTCGATGAGACGATGCCATGTTTTATAAGATTTGGTGCCTTCAAGTTTGTCGGAATCAGAAAACAAATTAATCAACTTAGACATTTTAGCGTTGAAGCGTCGCACCAAGAATCAGAACAGAAATAACAAGATAGTCAACACAACACACCACGCAAAAAACAACACGATCTATCGGGGCTTGGCCTTGACCCTTGAATAGTCGTCAAAACAGGAGAAAATTGACTGAGCTTTGCACTTGGCTCTAGTCAATATCTCAAATTTTTACAAGGCAACTTTCAAAATTTGACTTTTACAATGGTGCTTTTGCACAATCTGGTAAAAAAAAGTTACCCCCCCTCAAAGTAAAATTACTTTGAGTTACACTTATCCCTCCAAAAATTACAAATAAAATCCCCTTAATACTTCCCAAACAATATTCCTTATTTCTCCACAAATTTACAAAATTACAAACAACTGAAAATCCTTATCACTCCATTAACGTTACAAAATTAAAAATATGTAAAAAAAAAAAAAAAATTCTTATTTATGGGCTTCTTCACTTTTCAACTCAGCTTTAAACTTTATTTTGTCACAAGGCCATCACATTGCAGTTTACATGACTTCTATCGATTTGCGCCATTGATCTTTGATTTCCAACAAATGGACCACTTTAATCCATCAAAGTCTTCAATATCGTCCAGCTTTTAGCAGAATTTTGTCTAGCAGCTACTTCAAACACAAAGGAAGCACTTAAAGAGCAGCGGAGCAACCTCATGCTTTTGCAACACGGGGAGCTCTCACCGTCATCTATTCAGCGGAGAGTGACCGAGGTCGGCGCGGCCGTCGACCATGCCATGCAAGCGGGCCCGGTTCCTGGTCAGACTCTGATATGAAGAACTCAAAATTGAGTGAAGTCAATAATTTCAAGATCGAAGCAAAATAATATGAGGCAGTAGGGTTTGAGTTCGAAATTGAGGGACAATATTTTCAAGTTTAACGGAAAAAAAATACGATGCCGCATGACTTGAGTTCGAAACCGGGAGACAACATTTTCAACTTTGACGAAAAACAGAAAAAAATAATAATACAAGACTGCAGCGCTTCATATTACTTTACAAGTTTCATGTTTTAAGCAATTGATGGTGGTCAATTGGCAGGGTGGACGAAGAAGTCTAAGTGCTGGGCAACGAATGGCTTGTAGCTGTAATCAAACTTGTATTTCCCGTGATCTGTAGCCCTTTCTCAATCGAATACTACATGGAAATTGAGACCTCTCTTACCGATTAACATTTCAGTGTGATATACATCTATTGGCTTGGGTACAGAAGACTACTTTACTCTGAAATTTCGATCCCCGGATCAGGCCGAATTTTCCAGGACGAACATCACTTTAAGCTTGCAGCAATACGCACTGCTATCTACTTACGGCTGTAAGCTCAAAGCTATAATACTCTGTGGAGTAAATCTTCTCTTTGGCTATGCATCATGGCTACCAGAACTCAGTTTGAAAATTCTAGTGAGATTGGTGTCTTTTCAAAACTTACTAATGGATATTGCGTGGTGGCCATTGGAGGATCAGAGAACTTTTAAGCACATTTGAGGCAGAGGCAAAATTTTTACAATAATAAAAAATGATTTTCAGATTTAAAAAAATCTAAAATTAATAATAAAATTCCTTTTCCTTTTAAACAAAAAAACTGGACAATTTCCATACCGAGCATTTGTTGATCAATTCAATGGAGTTTTCCAAGAACTTGTAGAGCTGGAATCTCCTCTTCACATCAGCTGCATTACTGGAGCTCTGATACCACAATAATGGCAGGTAATTTTATTAATCAGAAAAAAAAAATTACATAATTGATTTTGCAAGAGTTTACACCCGAACAACACAAACACTCTTGCAATGAGCTATTTATAAGCTCCATGTCCTAACTACCTCTAATTATGGATCACTTATTAAATAACAAGTGTCCATTTACAATAAATGCTATTCAAATCAACTAGCTAACTAATCTCCTAAAATAGAGCCTAAGATACGACACATTTGGAGAGTCATATCTAGTTACAACAATATGCTAATTCTAAAAGTCTCCATTAAATAATTAAACATTCTAGAATAATAATTATTAATTTAATATCTTAAATTAATAATTATTTTATTCTAATTTTATAACCTATGATAAATTGTATTTTTGGATCATCTAACAATTATCATATATTTATTGATGTTATGATTAATGTTTGATCTATATCATTAATGTTTATTATTTTTTTTTCAAATACATTTTTAAATACAGTTATGCATGTGATTAATATACTTCTATGACGTATATCAATCATATTTATTAATATGATTAGGCTAATAAATATTATTATATTATAATTTAATTTTTTTAATATATTTCTATTTTAAACCTAATGCTGTTATATTATATAAAAATGATTTTTTAATTTTTAATTTCTAAATATCATTTAAGAATTAAAATTTTAAATTTTATGGGGATTCATTTTATTAATTATTTTTGAAAAATTATATAAGAAAAATAATTATTAAAATACACATTTTTATTTACAGATTGTATTATACTCGTGGTTATTGTTATTATTGGTCATGATTAAATATACTTGGTTTCTATGTAAAGCTTATTTCATAACAGCTAGTTAAATTTAACTGAATTTTAGAGATTATTTCTAAAATTTATGTAAACCTGAAATATTTTCTTAGTTTATAGATTATATTATTAAAGTAGTTTAGTTCTCTTGACACTTGTATTTATATATGTATTATTATATAATTCATAAAAAAAAATCTCATATTGTTTTGCGATTTTGTATTAATAACATTATATTATTAATTTTATCCCCTCATCAACAATAAAATATAGAAGACTCGCTTCAAACCATTATTCATCATTTTAATAAATTATGTATCGTTTTGGTTAAATGAATTAAATGAGAGGGGGATTACGTTTAAATCTCCTCGTGGTGGAGATTCCTCTGACTTCAACCTAACGACACCATGTCGACTATTCCATTTCCTGTAAACTGTGAGGATCAATTTGAAAAAGATAACTAAACCCGGTCAGATGTTATTACGTCTGAAGGAAAAGCAGAACATCTCTTCATTATTTGAGTAAATGTTTTGCATTGACATGGATCTATTTCATAGCAGCTTTCTAGACGGCTGCCCTGTAGAAAAAAAAACCCAACAGACATAGAAATAACAAACATAAGAAGCCAGCACAGGGGCATAGCCACAAAAAACAAGTTTTCTCCATTACGCTGCGAGGCATATGGAGAGGAACATGAAACAAAACAGACAAAAGGCAGCCAGGGAGGCCAGCGATCAGATCTGAAAATTGCACTTACCACATATCTTACCTTTCTATTAGATATTCAAAAGACATATGCCCAGGAAGGAGGGACAAACCTAGCTTCGAGAGAGAATCAACATCAATATTTTGGCGTTGGTAAATATGCTGAAAAGAGACATCTGAGATGGAAGCCTTTAAGTCCCAAATCTATTGCATCCAATTACATAGAGTAAGGACCTCCAACACCCCCTTAATCCAATGAATCATAAATAGCGAATTCCCAATCATCATGATCTTCTCTATGCCAAGTCATGATACACATTGAAGAGCTCCCCATAATGCAATCATTTCAACCTTGTAGTTAACACCAAAGCCTCCAAACGAACATAAATGATATTGAGAGGAGGGGTCAATTAGTAGAAAAACATCACATCCTCCTTGTCTAGCTCAGGAGGCGACATAGAGTAGCAAATTGGGAAAATGTCAGCTAAGTCAACAAGATTAGTAGACCAAGAATTGGCCTTGAGAGTTTAAGCGCCAATTTCCTTAAACTATGCAATGATCCTTAGGGCAACTACCCTCACATCAAGAAAGTTTCCTTCAAATATAAGATCATTTATGGCACTCCAAATCCCCCACAGGACATATAATGGGACCACCTTGAAGGCTTTAACAGGATGTGCCCCAAAAATAAGAGAAGTAGTGATGGAGGAGCAATCTCTGACGATATTAACCACTAATAGTAATGATACCTCCCAAATAGAACCAACAAAGGGACAATTTATAAATAGATGTATGTAGTCCTCAAAATCTGCCCTACAAAGATTGCATCTGACAATCCCACAAATCCCTCCTTCATCAGGTTAACCCATATTAATATGTGATTATGGACTGTCAGCCAAGAAAAATATTTAATCTTCAATGGGGCATCCCACCCCCACATTTGGGCAGTCCAATTGGAAAATGGTAAGGGTTGAATGTTTGTGGATATATTTGCATATAATTCTGGAAGGCAATACAACCTTAATAAAAAATTGGAATGCCTTGCAATACAACCTTAATGATAATGACTCTTCTAAGAGGCGAGAGCCATTGATGGTCCCAATAGGTCAGGGCTTTTTCAAATTTACTTACAATCCATTCCCAATCTTAGATCTTATATTTGCATGGTTTTAGATAGCATCCCGAGTACTTGAAGCCAATGGACATAGGATAAATTTTCACCCCAAGCAATGATGCAATCTCACTGATCGCTTTCATGTCTCCTTCATCCGAAATTATATCAGTCTTTTTTTTGTTGATGTACAGAACATAAGTTTTTCCAAATTTCTCAAACACTTATGGAAGGACACTCATTCAGAATATTTTTCCTCGCTAGCGCAAAGGACATCGTCCACAAACAAGATGTGAGACAATGTACAATTTCTAGATATATTACAATGAGAAATTGAGCCAACCTCCATCATGGTTTTTATCACTCTACTGAAGGCATTCATTACAAGGATAAAAAGCACAGGGGACAATGCACAACCTTGACGAAGCACCCGGTGGATCTTGAAGAATTGTGTGGGTTCACTATTGATAAGTATTGCCATAGATGTCGTAGAAATGCATGCCATAATCCTTTACAGATTAGATTATACGAGATAAGGAACTTGAAAGTCACAAATGTCGAGGTTAAGGAGAGTGAAATTTTATTTTGGCACTAAGGACTTTAATCTATGTGATCCCCGCAATATTTGCAAGGACTACTATACAAGAGTTTACTTTTCGTGGATCAGCGAGGAAATTCATTGGTGAGAGGAGGATCCTTGGAGGTACTACTACAATGCCTCTAGAATCATGGACCCATTCATTTTAGTAAGGACTTCACAGACTTATCCATAGATAGCAGTAGCTCCGGAAGCACCAGCAGTGGAAGGCAACAATCCTGTACAAGACAAGGGAAAGATGAAGATTGTTGATAGTCCATAGGGAGAACAAAGCTGCAAAATGAAAGTAGATCCTATTTTCACAAATTAGATTTCACAAAAAAAGAAAAGAGGAAGAAAAGGATACAAAGAGGAGACCAGAGGAAGAGACAAAATCAAAAGTTGTAGGGCGCAAAACTAAAGCTACATGATATAAAGAAGATGTTGAAAGAAGAAAAGGAGTTGAGGAGGGATGAATGAGAGGAGAAGAAGAAACAATAAGAATAAAAAAGGCAAGGCATGATCGCAAAGGAAACATCAACGATACAAGTTGAAGAACAGTAACAGGAACAACCAGCAGCTGAGGAGGAAGGTGAATAAATGCGGGATTGGGAGCTTGCTCAATAGATTTAGCAACTAATTGAAGTGACAGGCATGGATTTAGAGAAGGAGCCGCATGCATGAAGATGTTGAACTAATGCCAAGAGCACCATAAGTAATCCCTCTGTGTCCACCACCTCTAGCAGCAGAGCCAGCCTTGAGTGAGAAAGGAGATGTTGTTCTCCTTGATGATGATTTGGTAATGGATGTGTATAGTCTATCCTTTAATGAGTTCTAAAAGAGGATTATACAAGCATGCAAAAAGAATTTTATAGATCATCATGCATCACCTCGATTCATTAGAGAAAGGTTGATAGTTTCGAACACCAGGAACCATCCAAATGTCATTGTCGAAGCCAACTTGGACTATGTAGGAGCAACAAGATCAAATGTGCAGTATTTGACAACTGAGAATGAGAAACTGGCACAGAATCTTTAGGCTGCTAGGCAACAGGTAGAACAACTACGAGAAACAATGCATAATGTAGTTTCCACATCGTAGGAGATCGAAGCAATGATTCTTGTTAAAGTATCAACACTTGGGGAAACCACGCATAAGCTCTATAAGGAGTTTTTCACCATACATAAAGGATTTGTTTGGTTGCATGGCTTACAATAGTAGAGAAAAGAGTTTGTTAAAAATCTCAAAAACAGACAAGCTTCCATAACCTATGCACATGATTGGAAAATGAGGTACAAAGGGGCCCCGCTTCACTTAGTGAAGAAAATAAAGCCATAGGCAGAGCTAGAGAAAACGAAGGTTTGAATTTTTAATCAGAACAAAAATCATCTCACCTAAACAATTTGCAACATTCAGGCCTCATATGTATGGTTGTACAGTATTTTGGATGTCTTGGTGAGAACATGCTAGATCCCATCAGTCGATTCCCTCACCAAAGCTAAACCCAAGAACCAAGTCCAAGAGGAGGTCGAAGAGTGCTTGGAGCAGTTGAGACAAAATTCCACCAGGGAAGACTTAGATATGAACACACAAAACATGGATAATTTCATAGGTGGTCCTATCAAAGTCAGAAAAATGTTGCTCATGCTTCAGAACAAGTTGGACACATGTTCCAAGATAGTGTACCCGGACGCCATGGAGGCAAGAGTCTCCTTCTAGCAAGACACTATTAAGCATTTTTGGGACACCATCACATAGTACCAATCTTGGCATCAATATGTGAATAAGAAGAAACAACTGAAGGTTGTTGCGCTAGAATTCTCCCATATTCCAACATCATAGTATTATGTCTTATTAGGCTATCATGTTATCTCTACCCTATTTTGTCTTATATGGGTACAAGTGTAAAATGAAATATTTTTTTTGATTATGTTGTAAGTGAAATTCCAAGTGTCAATATTAGAATATGAAAAGTCATCATGTAATGTAATTTGTGATTTTGTGAAGAAGTTGAAGAGTCATGAGGGTAGTCAAAAGGTCACAAATGGGAGTTGAAGAGTCACCCCCTCTTGTTATAAATTGAACTTCATAACTCATGTAACAATCTTTTAAGAGACAAGTGGTTGGCTAGGCTTAGCATTAGAAGGACCTTGGGATTATTGTGAAGAGCCTTGGCTTCTCTGTAGCATAGATCGAGTATACTTCTTTGGAGGAGCAAGTTTTCTTGACTATAATGTTCCACTATTGGGGCTAGTGGTCATCAGTGGTGTATGTATGAATGGAACTTTCACTTATAATAATAAAATCAAAGCCACCGCACTTTCATGCTTATTTTGTGAATATAGTAGGACTATTCTTGTTGTCTTTTCAATTTATATTATTTAACTTATGCTTATTGTTATGGACTATTTCGTTTGCATTTGTATGAATATTTTTGAATGTGTGTTGATATATTAACTCATCACTTTAACTTGTGGAATATTACACATCTTAGCTCCTGATGTTATTATGCTCGTGTGTTCCTTTCAAGCTGTGTAGTATTATAGGCTCCCAAGGGGCACACTTCCTTCTCCCTTCGTGTGTTGGAACCTTAATGCATCGCACTTGAATCTCTGCACAGTCATACAGTTTCTCTCCCCAAAATTTATCATACTTTCCTCTGTGTTTTTGTAGTCAAGGCATAACATTACCACCCACTCCTGGTGTTGTAGTGTTTTTGGAGAAAAATTGTACCAAAAGACACCCCCTTAGCAGTAGATTGTTCCCTACAAAGGATCATAGTCAAAATTGGTGTTTTTAGTGGAAAAACTTAAATAAACAAAAAATTGTAGTGGAAACAATACATACATGAACGTGAACTAAAAAAAGAGGTACATAAACAAAACAATGCTCAAATGGAGAAAACACATCAATGATATATGGAAAATTCTCCCTTTAATGATTGATGGTGGTAGAGGTTGAACACAATAAGAATCTCAGACACTTGAAGAGAATTCGTTGACCTATGGAGCTCAAAAATCCTGAGCATGGGGGTTTCTTTTCTCAATCTCTTTGCAAGTTTCTCCTCTCTCTCAAAGAAGTTTGAAGACTCTCCAATGGTGTATTCCTCTTCTCTCACTAACATGTTGGGTTGCTTAGAAGCGATTTGGCCATCATGCTAGTGCTCCTCACTTCCTTGCCTTCAACAATGCAATGGTGATTTTCTCAAACACCAATTTGGCCAACATATTAATGTCTCGTGCTTTGGTTTTCCCATGGCCTATTTATATAGATTTTTTTGAATATTTCTTCCCTCTCCTGGTACACGTATGATAAAGACACATGAGTAGGACAACAGGATTCCATTAAAGTCTGCATATCTCCAAAGCAACTTGAATTCACATGTACTGGACCAATCTCATGTCCAAGAGTTGGACCCAAATGTGTAAAGTGGTCCCGAATCACTGAGTCATCCTCTTCTACTACCACAGGACTTTTTGGGGTTATGCTGCATGTGCATGTTTATCAAAGAAATA
This sequence comes from Pinus tabuliformis, assembly GCA_031772625.1. Taxonomy (NCBI): domain Eukaryota; kingdom Viridiplantae; phylum Streptophyta; class Pinopsida; order Pinales; family Pinaceae; genus Pinus; species Pinus tabuliformis. The sequence continues at coordinate 893,433,843 of CM062815.1, forward strand.
TACATGCGGCCTTAATTGATTTTCCTTTATAAGCTTTGGACCTTAGGAGAACTTTGATTTTTTTAACTTCATAATGTATTCGAGTGGAAAAATGTCCACCTATGCATTCTACTACACACTTTTAATGTCTTCTGGTTTGTACTAGTAGGTGTACGATTTTTCAGTCATAACAATTGCCCCCTAATGTATGAGGTTAGGAGAAAATGTGTAGTTGAAATACATCATATTTTCGTCTCTTTTGGAGAGTCTCATCAGATTTTTGAGAGAGAGGATAGCTTGCTACGAAGATAAGTAGAGAAAAATGACATGACTTAGTATTAATGATACCCATGCTGTGGTGAAAACCTACAAACAATGGTGTGTCTATACAAGGTGGGCATGTCCCATGCTCATTATGATGGATAATTGGAACCAATTACAATCGAGCAAAGACTAATTTTTGTCTAGTCAACGTGGTGGTTGTTGACATGCTGATAGATGACATTGATAATTATTGAAGCCCTCAAGGGCGCTTTCTAGTCAAATAGGAAAAGTATGGTTCCCCTATGCATAACCTAGGTGAAGCACTATTGACGGGTGTTGCGGTATGCATAGGTCTTCGGTTGTGAGTACCTCCCCTGTATCAGAATGTAAGCACTGTTGAATGAGGTGCTTAGTGATGTGGGGGTCCTTGAATAAATGAATGAACTGCAACAGTAACTAAGTACGACACCAACTTGACATTAATGCTTGAGTCGATGTCAAATGTCAAGGGAAACAATGACATCATTGGGAAATAATGGTTCTCATTGTGACACCTGAGGATATCCCTATTGAGGGGGGGAGTATCCAAGGTACTACCTCTTTCCTGGAATATATGTTCTGAAGTCGACAGGGAAAGGGTGTCAACTGCTCGACATGGTGAGTCGAGAAATCAATCTGAGATATGAGAAGATTGTAATAACTTGGGTTAGATAGGCATGATAACAAGATTCATTGATATCAGAGGATACAGATAGATATCCCGAGGTCAAATATTAATATGCAAATGCAGCAGTCAAAACATGTTTTCTGATGATCCTTGAGTCAGTAGGATTTCTAGGATGGGTGTAAGTGATTTTTGATGGACATGAGAAATGCAGGGTGATTTGTTGGTGAGTTGTGACCAAAGGTGATAGAGACTACTCATGGGCGAAGGCCGTGAATTTGTAAAAATAAAATGTGAATGGGAGTTCTTTTTTTTTTTTTTGAAAAATCTTTGCACACTTACCAAAAGAATAGGGGGTGGTTTGGATGTCCAGCCATGGAGCCAGGTGCTCGATGATGACAGTAACATGTGTAAAGGTGTGGTGTATCTTCTGAGGGTGGGAGCCCATTTGTTGGTCTCCATGTTGGGTGGGTGAAGCAGATGGTGTGATACAAATGGGCTATGCGATATGGATGAAGGATAGGCCAAATGTATGATGCAGAGATGCATCTGTTTAGTGTTGTGAGAGGGACCGGGAATTGGGGTGTATGTGTAGTGAATGTAGCATAATGAGGCTAGACTTCTAGATATGAACATGAGATGGTTCTCGGGCTCGACTGATTGGTCATGGATCCTTTTAGTGAAGAGGGATCTACGACAATGGAAGGAGCCATCAAGGGGGGCGGGGGGGGTCTATCGAACAACGTGAATGTTTACCATGTACAAGGGTGAGATGGTGATAAAAATGGTCGAGATGATAGATCTTATGGTGCATTTTGGAGAAATAATGTTAGGATATCCACAACTTTAGGAAGAAGCCTATCATGCTGAGTGGAGAATGATACTTTCTCTTGTTATTTTCTTATCGGGCTGTTGGTTGACGTTGACCATGTGTGATGTTCCTGCAATGGATACAACTGGAACCCGAAGTGAAAGAAATATTCAAGACATACATATAAATGGATCTTATGGACTTTAGAGAGCTGGAGAAGTACCTGACATGTGTGATAGGACAAAAGATGATTTTTTGCATTTACCGTAATGGAGGGTTCCATGATGAAGATGTCATGGGACTGATCTTTACGCATCTTTCGGTTTTGTCAACGGAGATCCCAGGCTTCTGTAACGTATCCCAATAGATAGAAAAAAGGGTGATAGATAAGGAAAAGGGGCCCAAATATCACACATTTTCATTGCTAGGTTGTGAAGATCAGAGAACATTCTCAAAGATTTTCTTACAGTTACGATCAGCCTCAGTACTCAGGATTTGTGAGGAGAGAGCCAGGTGAGAGCTTGAGACTTAACCTTTTTAATTATGGATTTTCTTGGTTAGGTAGGCTATAGATGGGTCCCCTGTATGGCGTATTTTAGGATTAACCAAGTTTTATAGACATATTTGGGCACTGCAACCCCAATCACATATGTTCATAAACCAAGGGCTTCTAAACCCCTAAAAGTGTTGTTTCATACCCTAAAGGAACAAGGTCAGCTGATTACATCATTTCCCAGAAGTTCTCCCTGAAAAACTACTCAAAACTGGTCAAAACTGGACCATTTCACCTACTCCATGGTCAGGGTGTGATGCATCTCACCTATTACACACGGGGGGTGCGATGCATACTGAAAATCCCTTCTGTAGGGTGTGATGGGCGAGAGTAGACAAATTGCAGAGGTAGTTTGCTAGGTGGAAACCTAGAGAATCTTCTAGAAACTCCACATATGACACTTGCCTCTCTGAATTCTCCCAGGGATGAGTAAGAGATCATGAAATCTCCAAGTGGAACCAAGAACTATCAGAGAAATGGAACTAATCAAAATCCCATAAGTTGACTCACCCACTTGGAAATATCTATATATGGATTCCTCATCCTAGAGATCCAAAGGCTAGAATTTTGTATTTTGTAAGGAAGTGTTGTTGGTTTCTCTGTGAAACATTGTATTTTTGGGTGATCTAGTCTTTTCATGAGGTGAAGAGGGCTTTCATGCTGGGAGGATGGCACTGGATCAGACAGCTGGGTTGTAATCCTCTCTTCTACTACTTCTATCAATAAAGCTATTTAAGTTTTCCTCCATATGCTTGTATATTTCTGAATCTTGTATTTGTTTATGCATGTGTATGGTTAATGTACATCTGATCCTATATTGTTTATGGTTATAGATCTCTATGCTTTGATGGTATTTTGCTACTTTCACTCTATAGGTGTTCTTTGAAGCGGGATAAGTGAGAAAGGAGTGGCGAAAGCTCTATCAAAGGAGAGAGGAAACAAGCAAGGATCCAAGTGAAAGACTGAGGTTGGTAGTCTCTGCTTCTCTCTCATCTATCACTCATAAAGGAAAACACAAGTTGCTTTGTTTGCTTGTTTCTAAGATAGCTACCCGTCTTAGTGGAACTAGCAGCTCTGAATGGACACTAGCTTTCCCATAAACAAAATGGCGAATCTGCTGGGGAGCGAATAGTTTGTTTGTTTGTTACTGTTGTTTGCATGATAAATTACAAACAGAGCCTGAAGTTAAGCCAGCTAGCCTTCGAATTGCTTTTGCTATGCAATTGCAAAGTAGATCAACGTTGCTTCAGTCAATCTCCGGGTTGGTTTATGAACTGAACATCTGACTTGCAAACATCCTAAGTGCCCTGGTGGTAGCTCAAATAGCCTCACTAGATCAGCCCTTATACTTTATGTTTACTGCCTATCATACGCTCAGCCTAAACCCTTGAACTTAGCTGCGAATTGTGAGTAAAAACCGAGCTCAGTATTATCCCTGGACCATCGCACTGTCTCTCATTGGCAGTCTAGATGCATCACACCTCCCGTGTGCTGCAGGTGAGATGCATCCCTGTTTCCCTTAAGGACAGGTGCGATGATTGAGTGAGATTGTTTCTGCCTCCAGATTTTGGTGTTTTCTTCATTGTTTTCAGCTCTATTCAGTAGTTTTTCTGTCTATGATCAGTATATCACTGTTGAAACCTTCTTCCTTTACATTATTCAGCCTCCATTGAAGAGGAATTGTGAATTTTTTTTATGTACTTTTCATCATTTATAGTCCTCCTTTGCAAATAGTAGCTTAATTGAACTGTCGTATTTTGATTTGAAAGTGTCGCAACTATCATTTTTAGTCAAGAAAAAGAGTGTCATAAAGTCTTCCTCTTTTAGATAGTCGATTACACTTTTTCCATTGTATTTGATTTGAGTTATCAATTCTTTGAAGTGTGGAAAATAGTTTTCCTTTCGAAATTGAAAGTGTCGTCACAGTCTTCCTTTCGTTTTTTGAAAAGAAATTATTAAAGTGTCGCTTTGAGGAAAAGCGGTTCAAATCTGTACTTAGTTTTCTTTTGTCATTCGCACATTAAGGAAACTGAAAAAACAAATACATGCATGTGCATCTACGTTTAGACTGCATGCGGAAATTGATTTAGGAAAAGTGCATTTAGTGTGTGCTCTCTGCTCTATGCTGAAATAATTTTACTCTTCTTTCCTTAGTAGCTACGATTTTCATTGCTAAAAGAAAATAAACGACTCTTTATCATATTAGATTGCATATTTAGGAATTGTATATCTACATCAAGTGCTGAACTTTGAAAGGCAAACTTCTTAAGAAAGATAAACTGTAAAAGAAACCTCAATGAACATAAAAACGCTTTGGAACCTAATGCACAACATCGAGAAGTCTAGGCTAGAGACATATTCTGGCATCGTAAAGCCTGGTAGCTATCATTTTCTTCGTAGGTTGGGTGATTCCTCCTCTTTGATATGACAAGTGTTGGTACGGACTTGTGCTCCCACGTACCGTCGAGTATATATTGGGAGACCACAATAGGCTATATCCTTTATCCTTAGGAAGCCATGTTTGCCGCCCTATCAATCGCAATGCACTGAACACAACATTCGAGAAGACTGACTGCCGTACATAAAAATATATTGCAGTTTTGCGATTGGTTTGGTAATCCCTCTGTCTAGACTTCTAGAGTGGTCATTTTCGTTCCTTTTCAGAATCCTTAAAAGAAAAAGTCCATCTGAGCACTTGTCACTTCAGGCTCATTAAAAAATCGAAGGCGACTAGAGTCATCTTTAGCTTTTCTCATTTCTTAAAAATTGAAAAAGAAAGTTGTATCAAAGTGTCATAAAATTCATTTAAATTAGAATAGAATTTTCCCCTTTTAATTTTTAGTTGATCGAGTAATCCGCAATCGTGGAAGAAAGTCAATCAAAACACCATCGTTTGTGGAGACTAATGAGTCAACCATCTTTGACTCTGGAAACAAAACCATTCCGGGCCAAGTGATCTCATTTAATTGGGTCAAAGTCTCCTAGTTTATTTGAAACTTGTGTTTCAACATCATCAGAGACTCCAGTTACTCCAATTATTTTTGGTATCCCTGCCTCTACAGAAGAAGTTCTGTAGCTACAAGAGGACATTAGAACTAATCCTAGTGTAATGATAAACACTTCTATTCCTGAACCAACTCCATCTAGAGTTGATTTGGAAGGTGTCACCCCTCCAACATCTGTCACTGCAGAGTATATACCTTCTTCGACACCAGAAATATTTTACGGACCTGACGGTCTGCCTCTTCCACTTGGACTTATTGCTATAGAAGAGATTTTGGAGGATATTCCATCTAGTACCCCATCGCATTTTGGAACTGGGATCCACCTATATCCTTCTACTACAGAAGTTAGTCACCCTTCATCACAAGTTCCTGTCGAATTGCTAGGAAATTTTTTGGATAGACTCGATATGTCTAAACAAGCATTGACATCTAGGACTGTGTCATCTGATACAACAGTAGCAGAACTTCCTGCTACTACTCCAACAATGTTCGTTGATATACCATCTATCCCAACTAGTTCTCAACCACTAGATAGAGTCCACCCAGGGCCTGTTTCGACAGTATGGTCTATTCCTATTTGTTCATCCAGAGCCTTATCTAGAATTTCTTATGTTGAATCTTAGAAAATTGATCCTTCACATCAATATCAATTTGGGTAGTCCACTCTCCAAAGACCAATTTACCCTTTGAACACTAGATTGCTACCATATGGGGGGAAGTATGCCTTTTCATTGTTCCCTCCGAGAGAGCAACCATATGAGAGTTCACAACAAAATTTGGGTCAAGCTGGAATTGCATCCAGTGGTTGGGTGCCCATACTACCTCAACAGCCAAGGGTTGTATATTCAATGCAACAAAATCAACTTGTGTCGAACATTCCCACTACCCCAACTATTGTGATGGTGTCCCAAGTACAAGCGCTTCCTATTGTATGTCAACCTCATGTATCTCAGTTCATAATATAACAGCCTCTTGTCTTCGTGGCTCAATCACAACCGCCGATTAGTGGCTCCTTAACTAAAGTGACTCAAGCTCAAGCGGGTACTATCACCCCTCATCTTGGTCAAACATCCTGTATTGGACAACAACAAATGGTCTCACAGCCATGGCTGGTGCAATATCAACAACCACAATTCCAGCAAGCTTACCAAGGACCTGAGCAACAAAGCTTTGTGGGTAATGGGCAGCCGTACATTCAAAACGATTATCAACAATCATATTATAATGGTTATACCCATCAACCTTATCAACATCAAATACATTATGCTAGTATGCAAAGACCCACTACTCAGGCGATCCCATCTTATCCTGGGTATGCTTTGCCAAACCTGAATGAACAATTTCCTTTCATAGCAACTTTAGAATTACTAGATCTGAACCGGGTAACAAATGATCCAATTTCTTACGCCTCTTGGTGACTAGCAATTCCTCATAAACTTTCATCAGATATTCCTAAATTTAATGGAAATCCGGGTGAATATCCATCGAATCATGTGATGACCTTTTGTCTATGTTGTTCGTCCAACACTCTCAATAATGATTCAATTAGGCTTTGCCCTTTTCAAAGAACATTAATTGGTCGGGCAGCGAAATGGTACATCGAATTGCCTAGAGCTTCATTCGATAACTTCAGTGCCCTTGCCACAACCTTTTTAACCCATTTTCAGTTACCCATAAGGTACGAAATAGGAACGGAGCTTCTTACCAATTTTAAGCAGACACCAGCCACTCACATATCTGATCATATTCATGAGTGGTGGTGCCATCATCGAATGGTAAAGACATATGTCCCTGATCAACTCCTAGCTAAATGGTTTATTAAGTCATTGTTAACTTCTATTATAGAATATGTGGCTAAGGGAGGAGTCGTCACTAAAGAGCAAGTCATTGCTCATGCACAATATCTAGACTTGATCTATACTTAGTCTAGCATGCTCTATGACAAAATTCCTGATCCTCCTAGACCAGAGTTTTCCGTTCCTCCTCCTCCTAAATCAAACAGGGACACTCATGTCATCGACAACGTGATTGGAACCTCAATTACGCAAACCGCAAAGGCTACATCTAGTAAAGCCCTTACAGTTTCCAATAAAAATCAAATGGAAAAATTCCTACCTCGAAGGTTGATGTCGTGTCAACCGAAAAAGGTAAAGAACCGAAGCAACTAGGGGGCAAGAAGAAAGCGAAAAGCAAAAAGAAGAAACAGGATGATTCGTCTCCTAAAAAATCTTCTGAAAACCCTTATGGGCAAAAGAAACCTGGTCATCCATGTCTCATATGTGATGAGAACCATTGGACGAGAGATTGTCCGCATAAAGCTAAGATTAACAAGTTCTTTAAGAGTTCAAAAACCTCAGCGATATTGACTGACCCGTTTCCAAACCCAGAAGCCAATCTGGTTGCTAGCGATAATGCTTCTCCATCCCAAGTGCTTATGTTGTCCATTTCAAAACAGCAAAATGATGCTTTCATATTGACAAGGAATAAATATTACGAGAATCCACAGCTATCGAACAAAAAGGCTACAGATCAACCTAGTAGTTCGACAACAACTTCAACTGAAGTTGTGCCACCCATCATTCCTGAACTAACAATAAAGCTGCCAAAGGGAGTAGTACACAAATCGACATTTAATCCTCATGCTCGAGCAACACAGAATTATAATATAGTAGAGGATCTGGCCCAATCGCCATCCACTATGTCGACACTTGAAGTACTGCAAAATTCCCCTCCCAAAAGCAGGCTGTATTATCAGCAATAGGTGGGACTGACCCAGCGGATTCCAATCTTGTGGCGTTTAATCATAAAGGATACGAACCTCAGTTACTAGTTCAAATCGCTTTCCTCATTCAAGTGAAAGCCCTCAACAAAACTATTCATCGAATAATCATTGATGAGGGGGCATCTACATGCATTATGTCAATGAGTTGCTGGAAAACTTTAGGCTCACCACCCTTGTCAATATCATCAACGACATTAAAAGCATTCGATGTACGGACATACACCCCATACGGGATTTTAAGTAACTTTCAATTTTAACTGGGGGGAAAGACAGTAGAAATTGATTTCAAAGTTATCAATGGAAACCTCGATTACAACATCCTACTAGGAAGGCCCTGGATTTATGCTATGGCTACTGTTGTGTCAACATATTTTAGAAAGATTGCATTTCCCTTCTAAGGAGGAATTACAATCGTTGACCAACAAACCTTCCTCCCCAACAGTTCACAAGTTACAGGAAGCATTCTGATGATCCATGGAAGCTCTCAATCGCTTCAAAATATCGAAGTAGGCCTCCTAAGAGACCCTACCTTAATGGGTACTTTTTCCCTACTGCCTCTGAGTAATCTGGCGGAAGTGGCCACGTTGGAAGCCTGCAATATGATATCTTCTATTTCTACACAGATTCAGAAGATTTCCGAAAATTTTGTTAACATGGATCATCGCTAGGTATTGCCTCCAAGCCCAATAGAAATATTGTAGCAATCAATTTTCTTGGCCTGGAGGGAAAACCAAAATCAATGCTCATTGAGTGTTTGGATAGATAGGTCTAAGGAATATGGCACCTCTTCAGATCCTTGGTCGCATGTACATTTAATAGATGAAGGAATCATTCAGTCAATGATGATAGGAGAGGCACCATGGGAAGATTATCAACATAATTCCCATCTTCTGGATTACCATGAGGATTGTTCCAACAACCTCAATCATCCTTCAGTTTTTGATTTTCTATCAAATACTATAAATATGGTGGATTCTGAGAAAAATCGGTATCTCTTGAACCTTCATTCCATCCACCTAATTGCCATGAGTATTATGGTGAATGTAATGAAGCTTTGGGGGAATGCACCTAGTTGTAAATATAAGTTTCCTTGTAGGTTATGTGATTGGTCTGTCACACCATCCACCTTTGTCTATTCTGGATGAAGCCGTCTTGCTTCACCGCAGTGATTTCCATCTGGTTACAAGAGAATCTCATTTTCATCATGCTAGGGGCATGCAAACCACACGAGCAGGTATACGTGACGTTCAAGCTTGTTAAAAAATAAACCTAGTGATGAGCATATGTTCCCCCAGAGTTTAATCTCATTAAAATATGAACCCACCCATGAGCAGTTTTAGGCGAAGTTCAAGCTCGTTAAAAAATAAACCTAGCAATGAGCATATGTTCCCCCAGAGTTCAAGCTCATTAAAAAATGAACTCTCCTTTGGTAAATAACCTTTGTGAATGCATTTCTATCATCTTTTGAGCCTTGGTCATGTTCTTACCATCACCTCCACTTTTTAGCCGATCATAAGGCTCCACTTGTTTGTTTACCCTTTTGATGAACAACTGCGACGAGTGATTCTGTTAGCCACCTTCTTTACACTGCCATTATTGAAAAGTTCCAAACTTACCTGGAACCAATTGCTACCCAAAAATATCACTCGTTCCTAAAAAAAAAGTCTCCTTTAAACCCTTTTCAGACTCATTAAATATGAAAAGATTGTCGAGCATTCCAACTCGTTAAAGTGTTTAGAAGTAATGAGTCTATTTTAAGCTATTTTTAGACTTGTAAAATATAAAAATATTGTCGAGCAATTGGCATCTATAGCTCATTAAAGTGATTGGAAGTGCCATCCCTCCTCTATATTTTAATATTTTTGGACTTGAGGGATAATTACACAAAAAGATTGAGTGCTTGTCTTTTTCGGCTCACTAAAGTGATCGGAAAAGTCATCCCTTTCATATTATTTTATACTTTTTTAGACTTAAGGGATTATACTATGAAAAAGGACTATTCTAGTTTCCTTTCCATCTCTTTTCAGACTCTCCAAAATTGAAAAGGACTGAGTTATCTTTGTCACTAAACTCATTAAAACAATAGCGACAAACTTGTCCAATACAGACAAGAGCGAGTTTGGTTGTCGCTAGGATTGCTAAAACATAGAGACAGGTTTGCCCGAAGGGAAAATTATAGAACAAGCATATGTTATCCTCCTTAAGCTTGACAAAAATAAAGAGGTACTCGTTAGAAATGAATGGGGAAAAATTGGGAAGAAAACTTGAAGAACTTTATTGGTGGTAGGTTGCTTTTGAACATGACACTTTCACTCCATCACCATGATTGAGTCGGGTTGGGTTATTCCGTTCACTGGTCATATCACCATTGGTCCTCCATACCATGCATTTTTGGGGTCAATTCTACCAATCCATTTTAGCGTCACCGATATGTCAAGAGAAGTCGCTCAAAGAATTCACCAACCCAGCTAATGCCTCATCCGCTGCAATACCTTCACGCTCCATTTTTCATGACCGTCACCCTGAACCTTGTATCATCAGATCATTTTCACCTCCACAAAAATATTTTGCTCTGTTTCGTGTCATAGATGTGTCATTAAGGCCCTCCTACGATCGGTCACTTCTTGTTGACATCAACTCATTATCCAAGAAGTTGACCTAGGAACAACCCTTTTAGTACTTTGAAGCTTACATGCCTCAATGGCAAGTTTCTCACTTCCGGCAATAGGTTTACATCAATGGCCTTTGACCGAAAGATTTTGCATGGTGTTTGAAATCGACTCATGTATTCACACCATGTGAATTGTAGTACAATACCTTGAGGGTCATTATCATTAGTGGTGATTCCTCTCGCGCTTGTTAACAACTTACATCATTGGCTGGTAATCAGGCGATGTCTTTCCATGTTCAACATCAGAACATCTTCTCACATTGATTGACTTGTACTTCGGGCGAAGATTGAATGAGTTTGAAGACCCCGGATCTAGTTTCATCCATCTACGCTACGATATATTCAGGAAAATAAAGACATTGAGTGTACTCCATAGCTACACAGATAATCATCCAAGCTAAAGGATGATGGCGCTTCCAGAATCATTAGTCTGCCACACAGATGATTGTCTGTCCTATGTACATGAATATGACATTATAAAGTTAAGCATGGGAATGCCCGCCTCAACTAGATCATGAAAATATTATGAAGATAATGTATTGTATTATATCTTATTATAGGTCACCTTCTATTTCAAAAAACCTCGGATCCTCATGATAAAGCATTTCACCCAACATTAGAAGATTTACGACCTCATGCTTTAGGGGGCAACTGTTATAGACATATTTGGGCACTGCAACCCCAATCACATATGTCCATAAACCAAGGGCTTCTAAACCCATAAAAGTGTTGTTTCATACCCTAAAGGAACAAGGTCAGCTGATTACATCATTTCCCAGAAGTTCTCCCTGAAAAACGGCTCAGAACTAGTCAAAACTAGACCATCTCACCTGCTCCATGGTCAGGGTGTGATGCATCTCACCTATTGCACACGGGGGCTGTGATGCATACTGAAAATCCCTTCTTTAGGGTGCGATGGGCTAGAGTAGACAAATGGCAGAGGCAGTTTTCTAGGTGGAAACCTAAAGAATCTTCTAGAAACTGCTCATATGGCACTTGTCACTTTGAATTCACCCAGGGATGAGTAAGAGACCATGAAATCTCCAAGTAGAACCAAGAACTATCAGAGAAATGAAACTAATAAAAATCCCAAAAGCTGACTCACCCACATGCAAATATCTATATATGGATCCCTCATCCTAGAGATCCAAAGGCTAGAATTTTGTATTTTGTAAGGAAGTGTTGTTGGTTTCTCTGTGAAACATTGTATTGTTGGGTGATCTAGTCTTTTAATGAGGTGAAGAGGGCTTTCGTATTGGGAGGATGGCACTAGATCAGATAGCTAGGTTGTAATCCTCTCTTCTACTACTTCTATCAATAAATCTATTTGAGTTTTCCTCCATATACTTGTATATTTCTGAATCTTGTATTTGTTTATGCATGTGTATGGTTAATGTAAATCTGATCCTTTATTGTTTATGGTTATAGATCTCTATGCTTTGATGGTATTTTGTTGCTTTCATTGTACAAGTGTTCTTTGAAGCAGGACAAGTGATAAAGGAGTGGTGAAAGATCTATCAAGGGAGAGAGGAAACAAGCAAGGAGCCAAGCAAAAGACTAAGGTTTGTACTCTCTGCTTCTCTCTCATCTATCTCTCATAAAGGAAAACACAAGTTGCTTTGGTTTGTTTGTTTCTAAAATAGCTACCCGTCTTAGTGGGACTAGTAGCTCTGAATGGACACTAGTTTTCCCATAAACACCAAGCTGGCCATGTGGGCGACTCATTGTGAGTCATGTGCTCTTTGCCCAAAACTTGGAGTTTTGCATGAAGACTCTACACAAAATGTATAATTAGACACGCGTTGTGCACGTCTAAGTTTGGGAATAAAGCAAAGAACCCTTTTAGGGTTTTCCATGCATTTCTTAGAGGTTTGTGCGATGTGCACGTGCTTGTACAAGATATAGGAGCACGTACCATGTGCTTTCTTGGGAGGCAAGCACATGCACCAAGTGCCTATTTTGGAAATAGGTGTGCGGTGGGGAAATTTTGCTTCTTATTGCCCCTTTTTTTCTTTTTGAGAACCTGAGCAGTTCACATTTTTTTACATGTGGAATCCTAGGTGACAAGATTATTTGGTGGGAGAGAGGCTGGGTGACTCTTCGGACCACTACAGCACAAGATCCTGGAGTGAGCCAATGATTATCATAGTGGGTGTTACTCAAGTTTCTTCAAAACAATTTTATGAGGTTGCAAGATAGATTCCTACAAATTTTGGTGCAATGCTGGGATAGGGACTATCAAATGATGGTCATACAACTTATAGACCTCCCAATATTGTTGTAGGATGATATCTACTTTGTGATAGGTTTGATGCCATGTAGGGAGGTGCTTCCCTATCCACTGTCAGCTGGGCATGTGGATATTCATGCTTGGGTTATGGGGTAGGGTCATTGTGGCCCTAACCTTTTTTAGGAAGGTTGTGTTAGGATTGCAGTAGTTTTGGACTTATCTGAGCGAGTATTAATAGCTATGATTATCAAACTAGTAAGGTCAGTGTCTCCCAACCGGTGTTTGGGGCCACACATAGTTATTTTACAGTGGTTGCAGGCAGGGGTCATTTTTTGACTAGGTGAGACTTCATCATCAAGGAATGTTATCCCAACTTACACATGTTCGATGTGGGATGCTGAAGATTTTTTGTTATGGGAGTGTGCTCTATAGCATACTCTCTGAAAGGGTGGTCATGCTTCACCCAGTCCTTGCAGTACGGTGGGACCTACTCGGGACCCTCGCGTGCGCCACTAGGGAGGAATGATGGCGAGGGAGGGCAGTGGAATGGTGGGGTGTTACTGTAATGCCACAGTAGAGGATTGGTTTGACTCCAACCCTCAACTGATATTGGAGTTTCTATACCATGGAGTTGACTTCTGGGGAGATCCAGATATGGAGTTTCCTACAGATGCTGCCTGGGGACCAATAGGTATATTTTTTATTTCTACATTTGTATACATTGTGTATTTTCATGTATTTATGGTTTTAAATTTATGATGATGTTGACACTGTGCTTTATTTACATGCAGATGTGGGGCCATGTGGACATCAACTAGCCTATCTGGTAAGCCACTATCTGAGGTACTTGGGTGTTACAGGGGTTGCCTCATTCCATAGAGACTGAGTGTGGCAAGGCCACCGATTTTTCCTCAGGGTGGTGCAGAGCACCTAGTGCAGCGACACTAGTTTGAGATTGGTGGGTCCTCTGGACAGGGGGCAATGGATATAGAGAGACTAGTTGCACATGCGAAGGATGTAGAGGTGTGATTGGAAACCTCTAAGGTCGAGTTACAGAGTTACCGTGATTCCAGGGATGATTTAAGTCCGTAACTAGAGGATTTCCCTTTGACGGATAGGCCAACATACCAAAGGTTTTGGTTGAGACTACGATGCCCCTAGACCGGGCACATTGGCCGATTTTGTGTTGTATTTCTATGGCTATGACTACAATTAGTCCTATTTTGGCTTTGGATGCAAATATTAGGCCACAGGGCCCTAGGAAGATGTGTTGTTTATTTTTTCTGTTTGTCAAGATGATGTATGTACCAGTGCAAGCACACGTTTATGAGGATGCTCTGCTATCTTTTGTTGACTTATTCCTCCTCTTCATGGGCCAGTGATTTTTGTAATCATATATCTTTTTATGTATAGACGAGGATATGTTTTGGAGGATCTCATGATACGATACATGCCTTTCTACTTTTGGTGTATTTCTGCATTTATGTTTCTGGATGTATCTTATGTTGATGTTTTATGTATATTGATGGTTATATATATATGTGATGCATTCTAGTCTAGGATTTGATTAGCGATGAGATCAGTTATATGGTTTTGATCTCTTGGTATATGTGTAAATGTTATTTGACCAAAATATCTAGCTAACCTTTATGCATGTAGATATTTATGAAAAAACATGGATCGTAGATTTGGAAATTCATGTTTAAATGTGATACTACGAGCTGGGAATCAAGGAACACATGCAAGATACATATACCTAGGTGCTGGGCATCAGCCAAGAGGCCTATGGAAACATCATATTCTACTTGATTATTAGTGGCTGACCTGATACAAAGTCCATTAAAGAGATGAAGTTTCTGACCAAGAGAGTATATGTCCCATGCTGCAGCAATGAGATTTTTCCACCATCGTGATGCACCATCAGTGAACCCTTGGTGATAAGTTGGTAGAAGATCCATTTGTTGACATGTAATGAGATAATAGTTTGTTTAGAATAAATCCATGATGAGATGATCATCATAAAAACTAAGTCACTGTACATACATGTTTACTCTAGCATTTTATGGATGAAATTTTTTGAGGTAGAGACCATTGACAAGATTTTTTAGGAAAGTCCCTTCGAGATCTCATAGTATTTATGCTCTCTTGCAGAGGCAATGCTTGATGATGTATGATAGCTTCCAAAGGGTTTTGAGCTTCCCAGATCCTACCACTTCCCGCGAGAAATCATACCGGAGGACTAAATCCCTGTCAGTGAATGTCCGAGGGGTGATGTGGCAATCGAACGAGGCCTTTACCCTCTGTTTACCAAGGATTTGTTATAGAGGTATCGTTTGTGTTATGAGAATCTTTAATAGAGTTTACTGTAGTGGTTTGGTACTAACTGAAATAATTATACAAGAGGAAATACTACTCGTAGTGTGGGATGTTGATTCCTCGTTGTTGTTACTCGATAGAATATGCTGTGGGGGTATCCATCTTTGAGTTGCGGTCATGTTACGACGTGCTTGGTTGGTACGGACTGGTTTCAGTGCTACTCTTGCTACATGGAACCGTGGAAGGTACTGACAATTCCTTGTGTGGTGGAATTGAGAGGATATGTGATAATAACATCGTGTGATATTTTCCTGGTTTGAGAGGTGATTGGGGGGACGTGGGCCACTGAGTGGAAAATGTCATTGAACCTACTTAGTTCGTGGCATTTATTGATCAAATTATTTGGTTTATCACATAGGGTGCATGTGAAGGGTGATTTTCTTAGCCAGGTGATTTTGGGTTGCTTTTGGCTTAGTCTGGCCTAGTGATGGTGCTGGGAGGTGAAATGGTGGGGGCCTAGTTTTGCTGGACACCTTTTCTCCTCAACCACACATAGGATATCTAGGGGTCCTTCTTCACTTGTGGGGGAGTGGGTTCAACAGATTTTGTATTTGATTCCAATAGATCAAGGTTTTCATTCATGAGTTTACATATGAAACTCAATGCTTTGCAGAACTTGGAAAGGTGTGCGCACCTCTTTGTATGATGGTTTTCCTCGCAGATCATGCATATATGTTGTTGGCGTCTAGGTTTTATTTTTTGAGAAACTTGGCTAGGTGGGTGGTTTTGCTAATATGTCTACAGTTCAGGGTAGAGGTTCACAGGATGAGTAGGTTCATCACACATAACACAAGGTAAAGCAGAGGATGGGTGTTGTTTCTTATGTTTCCTTCATGTGTTGTAGGCTAGTTTTTTAGAGCATGAAGTTGGCTCTTCTTAAATGTAGAAGATGTTCTAGGATTTTTTGTCCATTTGAGAGTTGGTTGGTGTTATTGGCTCATTCATGTTGGTTTAAATGAGTGTTTTTGATGTTTGTAAATATCAAGGTATGTCAAGATACTGGTGAGTAGAGTGCCCATGTTTTTTGCATATGCTGCACGCATGGCTAGTACATATTTCTTTGTTACAAAAAGGTACGGTTTTTGTCCTTTTGGTGGAGCTGCAGTTGGAGATGTTTTGATGACATTCATGAGAGTTTTTAACTCATATAATTCGGGGCATATGTGTGTTGGGTGCCCAAATTATTCACATAACACACAGGTTTGTAGGGCCCTCGATGAGTTTGAGGACTCTCCTTTTTTACCATTTTGTTTAGCCTTTTGGCTGGCTCGAGTTGGTATAGGTGTAGGATGGTTTTGATTAACAATAGCTTCCTAAGGTGGAGGTACAGGGATATTTCCTATTGGAATGTGTCCTGTCTCAGTCGACATGGTCATGCGGACCAGGTACCAAACTGGTATCGTGAGAGCCATAGTTGGTAATGTAAGAGTTGTCATGGCTTGATGCAAGACAAAGCTAGGTGGGGGGCATAAAAAGGGGGTTTTCGTAATGGTGGGATGAAAGGTAATGACTTTATCAGTTGCTGAGGGTGTGGTATCTGGAACTAGTTTAGGGTTTGGGGTGGTGTTTGATGAAGTCATCATGCACATTGTGCTCCGGTATTTGGGACAACCTCTTGTCTTACCAGAGAGTCTCCTTGGAATGTTCCTAGGAGGGTTGATGGATTAAATTGGATTGAGCTGAGCTCAGTGTAAGTAGTGATCACCTCATGGGAGGACGATACTAAGGGAAACACACCATCTAGTGTGGGTAAAGTTGCCTTGTCATAGTATGTGAGTTGATCAATGGTAATGACCTTCCCATCATAGGGGAACATCATTGTTCTGAACACCGATGAGGTTACTGCAAGAATTTCATACATGTATCTTCGAACTAGGAGAATGTTGTAATCCAACTAGGAATCGAGTACTTCAATGTCTATTAACACAGTTTCTCCAGCCAATTCAACTGATACACTAGGGTATAAACTGATGGGGGATGAATGGAATCCATCATATGCTCTCAAAGTTATGTGAAAAGGCTTAATTTCAGGGGATGCTAATTTTTTCTAAACAAATTTGGAAATGATGCATGTGGAAGCCCCTTCATCGACAATGCAACGATGGATGTTGATATTCTAGACTGAGATAGGGATTTGGAAAGCAACGGTTGAGGGTAGCCATGGATTAGCTTTGTTTCAAGTCAAATAACATGAGGCAGGAATCAGATGGGTTGATTGAACCTAGAGCAAAAAGTAGGAATTTCCTTTCAGTTGGGAATGTTTGGAGTACTTCAAATGCTTACATAGCTTATGGTGATTGTGCTAAGTCATCGACTATGTTGCAGCTATGGGCTTCTTTCGAGTTGTGTGTTGCACGTCGTAAGGGTCATTTGACTATTTTTGGTATGGCTTATACAGAAGGTTGAGGGATGGTCAATGACCCTGTAGGTATTGGCATAGCTGAGGTGGAAATATTGGGTTGTAGGGGGCTTCATAACATTGATTCCTTGTTTTCAAAAGGATATATTCCCCTGTCATGAAAATATCATGATTCAAGGCATTATCAAGGTTCCCCCCAGATGGATGAATTTGGGGAGTTTCTTGTTCGGCGTTAATGACTCTCTAATGGGGGAATGGGTGCAACATCACTGAAGCTTGTTGATCTCCTTGCCCCCTATTGTCTTGTATCCTTTTCAAGTCAAGAAGTTGAGGACAGTGGTGGGTATAATTATTGTACTCTCCACAAATAGTGCAAGCATGATTAGTCTACAGACTAGAGTTCTTGCCCTATTTCTTTTCATTATTTTTTGTTGTACCCTAGTTTTGGTTTTGGTTTGGGTTATCCCTTGTCGGTGCTGCTGGAGGTTGCTATTGATTGTTACCCCCTCACTCGGGTTCTCCCTTTGGCTTTCCTTTTTATTTTTTCTTATCATTGTTGGAAGGATTAAATAAATTCATTTGTTCCTTCGGTTGTTGTTTTGAAACAAGAGGAGGCTGCTCTAGATTTACCCGTGCATTATTTTGCATTTGGGGGATGTTATGTTCTTGTGATAGGAAAGGAAAATATTGGTTTCCTTGTCCCTAGTTAACGTACTAACTTGGGGGAGTAGGAGTATTGTCTGTACTCCAAGAGGAGTATTGGTTTCCCTAAGGGGGAAGAGATCAGCATCCTTGCGGGGGCTAGTATTGGTTAGCCTTGTTGACTATACTCTTCATAGGTGCGGGTTGACAATTATAGTACCCTGAATGTTGCAATGGTGGTGTGTCATGGGAAGCATCTTGTGCTTGGCCACTGAACGAATACCCAATGTTTTGGTAGTTGTCGTTGTCATGATTTTGGGATAGGGAACCAATTAATCCATCACCACTACTGGATGCACTTGTGATCTCTTTATAAGTTTTCAAGCGCGAGGTGTCTAGAAGCACATGATAAATGTACCCATACTGGGTATATATAAGCTCCAACTATTGGGCTTAACTAAAGGCTTCTTCCTCGGTTTGCGAGGATGAATTTTTGATGTCCTTAGAGATTTCAGATATAAGAGATCTGAAGAATATGTCTAGGAGGAATTTATCTTCAAATTGGATTTTGCATAGGCTACGGCGTTTTTGCCATTCATGGAGATGGTCTAAGATGTGAGTAGCGAGTTCTTGTTTGAAGTTGATGTGGAGTTCTAGACCTAAATCCTGGTGGAATGGGAGATGGAAAGAGGTGACAAAAGTATTAGCTAATGATATAAAGTTCCCATGCGATGCAGAGGGTTGGTCCACATACCATTTTGCGGTGGGCCTAATTATGGTGTGTTGAAATAGTCGTAATATAATAGTATCTTCTATGATACTATTAGAGGAACACCATAGGTGAAATGTCATGACATGGTTTCATGGGTGATCACCTTGTTTTCCCTCAAACTTTGGAATGTCTAAAGGGAACTCGGTTGGAATATCTGGCGAATGTTGGCCATTAATGATTGAGTCACTGATTAGCTTTCTTAAAGCCGATAGGTTTAGCTAGGCTAATAATGGGATCTGTGCATTTCCTACCATTACGAAACGATCTTGGACAACTATATGAAACAAAGTCCTCTGTGGGGATGTCACGAGAGAATTACCTCAATGGGTATCTCAATGACTATCTAGAGGAGAGGTTTGTGTGCTCCTAAAGGGGGTAGCATGTGGGGATCCTTCTGGAGTGGTGAAGGGTGTAATTTTCCAAGGAGGAGTTATGAGCAAGGATGCACCAATAAAGGAAGACCCAATAATGGTGGCTAAGTGACGAACTCTCTACCTAAATGGTGATAGTACTAGCACACCTCCCAACAATGGGGGTGTTTATAAATGGCAACAAGAAATTCTAGTTTAATTTGTCCTTGAATTAAACTATGAATTAAAATTGAATTCTATTCTCATCGAAACTTGTAAATAGTTAATTTAGTTTAATTAATCTAATTAGCTTTGCAATTTCAAGTTGAATGTCCTTTTTAGTCATGTATATGTTCTCCCTAAATTTTAGGGGTCTAGGATGAGTTTATTTAAGTTGTAATGAGATTAACTAAGTTTACTGAGTTATGGTAAGTTAAATTAGTTCTAACTATTTGTACAACTAATATAGCACTAATAGGTTGGTGCCCTGGTTCATCCATAAGTGTTTCTCCATCTAACTGAATATTCCCTCATGAGAAACTCATGCATGACAGTTCAGAGAAAGACCCAGTTGAGACTAGAGTACAGGGACAATGTACTATCAGTTGTATGATTTATTGAGTTGCCAATGTCATGCACGCAATAAGAGAAGGGCCTATGTTTGGATTGCACAGTTTTGAAAGCATGAATTTCCTTTGAATACAGGTTATTCATTCTAGGAATTACACAAGGAAATAGGGCCTTTGGAAATTGGATAGGTGTCCGCTAAGAATGGGCTTGTGATATAGAGAGTTGAGAATACTTGTGCGGAATTGTTCTAATGAGAACAAGCTTTGTATCCTCACTCATATTTATGATTTAATGCAATACAGATAAGCGGGGATTTGAGTAGTGGCTTTCCCTAGGAAAACTTACTATGTTATGTGCCATTGATTTCTCTTCTTGTTGGGTATATTGTTTTCATCGATCTATTGGCTTCCGCTAATTGAAAGTAGAAGTAGATTCTTCTCATGTGCTTTAGTATATTGCATGAGCTTCTGAATCTGTAGCAAATTCTACATGGTATCAGAGCTCAATTCAATAGACTAGAGGATATTTCAATGTTTTGAGCTTTTGGTTACACATGAAATTCGAATTTGCAATACATACTTAAGGATTGACAGATGGAATTCTACGATTTGTGGCTCGAGTATTCCTTAGAAGGAAGCTAAAATTTTATATCCTGGAGGGATAAAATAGAGGTTGTGCTGGAGGATAATGGCTTGAAGGAATTCATTGATCAAGAAATTCCTAAGCCAACAACATCAAATACATAGAATCTTGTCGAATGGAAGAAGTGTGTGGCGAAGGCAAGGTAGATAATCCTTGAGGAAATTTGAGACCACATTGTCTTGAGTCTTCGTCATAAGGAAAATATGTATGCTATGTGGAAAGAATTGACAGAATTGTATCAGAACAACAATCACCAAAGGAAATTGGCACTGAAGGAAAAAATTCAAAAAATCAAAATGGAGAAAGGCAAGACTATTACAAAATACTTGACCAAGTTCAGTCAATGTGATGATGAACTTGGAAGTGTTGGAATCATGGTTTCCAAGGATGATATGGTGACTCTTGCTCTTCTGGGACTCCCAAAGAGTTGGCATAATTATCAAGACTTTCTCAATGGTCGGGAGAAGCTGCAAGATTGGGAAGGACTGTGGTCGGATTTGATGCAAGAGGAGTTCAGGAGCAACACCAGGGATGGCTCTTCATCAAAGACTAATGATGAAGAGAATTGTGCCTTAGCGATTAAGGTGAAGAAGGTGAAAGGGAAAGCTTCCTACTACAACTAAGATTCTTGCCATGGAGGTAAGAAGAAAGACATGACGAAAGTGAAATGCTTTGATTTTCATGAGCTGGGCCATTTTTCTACAAATTGTCCACTCAAGAAGTCCAAGAAGAAGTCCTCAGGAGGAGCGGTGGGTGAGGCTTTGGCCTCTCAATTCCAATTGGAATTTTACCTCATTGCATGCATGGTTTCATCAATTATGGGAAGTGTATGGTACATAGACAGTGGAGATTCAATCGACATGGATGGAAACAAGGAGTTATTTAGTGAGCTAGAGGAGAAAGATCTCTAGATGCATATCAAGATCAATGACAACATGTTGTAGTGGCTACAACCACCCTCCAAAAATTTGCCTTAGCTTCGTTTTGGAACCTCCCTTCCAACTTTTCACAGCAACTTGTCTTGCTTCATCAAGTTCACAAGCTTTAGTGTTTTGCTTGCACAAAGGGATCATGTCGATCACAACTTAATGCACTTTCCTCACAGGTTGATCATCCAAACTTGATCCACCTGTAGGCTAAGGATCTCCCCCAAGAAATTGCACATTTCTAGAGAGAAACCAGCCTTCCCTCCACAAATTGCGCAATCCTGTTCAGGAGCCTATTGGGCTCCAGAATTGCGCAATTTTTCCAGTCAACACTAACAATGAAAATTGCACAATTTTCCCCATCAGGGATGATCAGCCTAGAATTTTCACAAATCTGGGTAGCGCTCAACTTCTCTGCCCAGAAATTGCACAAATCTCTTAGCCAGCCAGCCCAGATCCTAGCCAGAAATGCACATTTTCTCCTAGCAGTTCAATAGCCTCTTGCATGTGTAGCTGAGTTTACCGGTTCCCTCTGGGAATGAGCAAAATAGACTTGCATGCATGGGTTGCTTCTCCCAAGGTAGCATGCAAAAGCACCCTTTATTCAAGGATCTACATTTAGCATTTGGAGGTTACATGCAAGAATCACTTCAAAAACCTCCCATCGAGTGTCACTTTCCCTAGATTTGTGTCATGCGCATCAGAACTTCGATGTTATTAAAACTCATCAACTGAACTGTGCATAGCTCATTCCTCACATCGACCTTGTAGCTCTGACATCCCACATCACATCTAAGAGTTATCGGCACACTCAGCTCAGCTGTTTTGGGGTAAGCCCGCTCTCAATGACTTGTATTGCATTTCTGGTGCTTTTTGTATTACATTCGTATGAAGGATGTCTGCTTGATTTTAGTGAGCACTTTCTATTGTTTGGATACATTATATATTGTACTAGAATCGTTTCAGTTTTCATCAACATCTCACTATTGTCGAATGCATGAAACTATTTTTCATGAATGGTCACCGATTTAGCAATTTGCCTCACCCACATGCATGTTGTTCTATTTTTTGAATCTATCATTCACCATTTGCATCCACAATCATTCACTTATGATTGCACTTAGTATCGCCATGCATTCTTATTCAAATTCACTTTGAGTTTCCCATCGATGATTCCGGCCAACCTTGGCCTAGACTCTGCCTTCACTAAGACAACATTGTGCAATTTGGGGAAGGAAGGCACTATCTTCCTCTCCAGAAATGTGTATTTCTACCCAGCCACTGTCCTCCAAGATTGTTTTGCACATTCTTGAGGGACAGTGACTGTTGGCCCAGAAAATTGCGCAATGCAGTCACTGAGCATGCAACCATTTCCAGTTGAGATTACACATTACACAGTTTCGGCAGTGAGTAGCCAGACTAGACTATGCATTGTGCAATTCCAGCAGTCAGTCAACCTCCTAGCGGCCTAGACTCCTTGCGCAGTTTTGACACTCAATATCTCGACCTCCCAATTGAAATTGTGTAACCTTCATGATCAGTCACATAGGTATGTTGCAAGTCCGTTCTCAAGTTCATTTTCATTTTTGACTGACAGATTGCTTTCCATGAGTGCTGCCATGTCTACAGGTGTTGCAGGTGTTCATCTGCCTCTTAGCAGTATAGGTACAATGGTTTCAAGAGAGTACAGTCAAATACATAGTTCAGAGCACACTTGGGGATGCAGTCGATCAAGTGTCTATGAACTTGCCTACCCACGAAGACATCAAGTTGCTCATAGACGAGGGCATCAACGAATGACAACAACAACATCACAATGATTAGCATCATGAATAGTAGCTGAAGGCAGCATGTCGAATGCAACAAATGCATTAGGAAGGTTATTGACAACACAAAGGTGGAACAAAGTTGCGAGCTCAAGAAGATCCACTAATGATGAAAGCAACTTTGGAGACTTCTGCTATGAGGTGATGGCGCGATACAAATATCATGTGAATATAGAGAATGGAATAAAGAAGGAGTTGCATGTGTTGAAGCAACAACTCAAGGAAGAACATGAAGATGCACAGGCAGATGAATGGGGTTGCAACAGTAATAGGAACAACAGGGGGTGCAACATGCGCTCACAGATGAAACTACACCCATATAAGTTTGAGATCCATCCCAGCAGTTGGCACAAAGTATACATGGTGAGCAGTGGTGTTGATTGCATGAAAGGGATTTAGCAGCATGCATCTCATTATGCACATGCATGTGATCCAATCCATTTGGCACAGTCACCAAGGCGAAGACAAGAAGCAAGTCCAATTGAAGCTAACATGTACTTTGAAAGTTGATGCGCAGGACCACCAACACTCACTGGAATATCAACACGAACACTATGCATCAGTGTGTTGTTGGTGTGGTTCCACCCAAGAATACCATGCACATGTTAGCGGACGAATTGGATGAAGGAGCCGAACCAATGCAACAGTTGTAACAGAGGCAAGAGTTTGATTCAACAAGAAGTCACCATAGGGTGCATGCACCCCATCACGGACGATCAAGCTTGGCATCAACTCACCATCTTCCCCATCACAAGGATGTCAAAGAGTTGCTCTCATCACAACAGACCGAGTGTCAGTGATTTCTTGCATGGCTTGCTCAATCCATGTTGTCTCACATGAGCACATGTGCATTTTAATGTAACATCATGTCAAGTGTAAGTTAAGTGTCGATAGCTGGACATAACAGGCATAGAGTAGATGAAGAGTCATGAGGGTAAATAAATTGTCACAAAGGGGAATGTCAAGGGTCACGCCACCCTTTCTTATAAATAGAACCTGATAACTCATTTTATAGGCTTTTGGTCAGCCAAGCTTCCGATTAGACTATCTTGGAGATAGCTTCGATATTCTTGTAATGCGCCTTGGCTTCTCCACTGCACGGAGCTAGTACATCTCTTTGGAGGAGCAGGAGGATGTGGTTGTAACATTCCACTATTGGAGCTAGTGGTTGGACATGGATGTATTGTATGACTGGAACTTACACTTATTTATATAATAAGAGCCATCACGTTTCATGCATATGTTGTATTTTATTCTAGCTATCTTGTTTACTCTAAATGGCATATATATTTTCTTAAGCATGAATGTATGAATATTTCTTAAATGTGTTGTTGGTTTAACCATCACTTTGGATTGCCAGCTAACTTGCTTTCTAGCTTGTGATGCATCTTTGCTCGTGTGTTCCCTTCCCATTTGAGTACTATTACAGGTTGCCAAAGGGTGCACTGCATCTCAGCCCCCATGTGTTAGAACCTCTCATGCACCTTCCTTTTCTCACTACAGATGTCACACCCTTGCTACCAACACACTTCTTACTTGCCTCTATGCGAAATCGTGGTCAAGTCATTACCATACGACCCACTGCTCAGACTCCTACACCAAATGGTCTGAGGTCTAATCGGGACTTCTTACCACGGAGATCCCCTTACATTTTTGTGGGTCCAACACCGTCAAAATTTTGGCGCTAGAAGAAGGGCCAAATGACAAGCTGAGTCCTCACATCTGTTTCGAATCTCTACACATCTGTCATGACTAATTACCATGTTTCACTTCTGGAGTGCATGTCCTATGTAAATGACTTCATTATCTTGGAAAATTTCTTGAATAACTTGTCCCGTAAAACATTTGATGGTGGAGGCTACGTCTCCTTGGTTAGGTACATAGTTGGCATTGTATGCTCATCCGAAAGACATGGATTCTTTGAAGAATACATGAGCTACGCGCTATTTTTCTACACACTTCGAGGGCACCCAATGTACTGGTGTGCCAGCTGCCCGAAAAATATATTCATTCTCTTGCTCATCTGGTTGCAGAGATAGACCGTGATTTAAATCACTTCGGCTATAAACCACTCAATAAATAAATTTTGGAATTACAGAAAGTACTTGATGAATCCATTGAATAGTTTTACACACACTTTTGTAATCTTGCATACTGATTCCCTGAAGATGATATTGATTGGGAATTTCTCGATGGGAGATTTGAGTATCTTCCTCACATATCTAAAAATATGCAATTACTGAAATCACTTGAATCCCAATCATACTTTGGTGATGGAACTGCACAATCATGAGTAAGCACAGTCACTATCACAAGTGACTGCCCGCCTTCACCTCATCAAACGGCTCCACTTCCATGGAAGGATGTGGGAGATCATGGACATGCCTCTATTGAACTGTCACATACTCCCATCGCACCTGCTCTTGAGATTTGAGCAAATTTGGCTTGCAAGCCTATTGGTTGTCACGTGGATTCATTCCCTCGACCTCCATCCTCATGTTTCATTGATTCTCCATATTGTATTGTCTTATGTTCTTCCATTATGGACTCCTCACCTACTGTGAATGAGGATCAAGTTGTCAATAGAGTTGGTGTTATGCAACCAACCTACGCCATCGTTCATGATGAATGTGTGCGGGAATTTAAAGAAGAACTCATAGTGAAGGATGACTCCCTTTTAGCCGCGCGTCATCCACTTCAATCTAACATCCCTTGTGATTTTTCCACTACTGATTCCCACTGTGAAAACTCATTTCAGACGCTTCTACTTCCAATCATTCACAACACATGTCAGATGGCAGTAACTCTATAGAATCATTATAAATTTTAATAATTTTACAAGTATATCAATAAAAATTTTATAGTTTCCATATTAGTGATTAGTGAGATTCACCAATGTTTTTAAACTTCAGGTAAATTTTCCATCCTTGAAATTTTTCTTGGTCATCACAGTGGGGAGAGGACACATCTTCCTCTGGAAATCCATCCAATTTGTCATCCATATTTCCTGAAAACACAGAGGGTGAAAATATTTTCTTCCCATTTACCCCTCTACCCTATTCACTTCCTCATCTGATCATGATGTTGATTCAATCATTGTTAATGTCTCCAAGGCACCGGTCTACAATGATCTATCTTTGAACGAAGTCGAAGCCCCCCAGACTGTCAAGGCATTTCAGCCTAAGCTAATGGTTATGTCAAGCCCTCACTGTCCTAAGATTGGTCTCACTTTCGATCAAGAAATTTTTGAAACACTCAAGGCCCCTCATCACTCTTTGCTTTGCATTGAGGATCAACCAAACACCCAGATTTTGATTCCTCCACTCAAACTACATGATCCCATCGCTCATACATTGGAGGAATCTTACATAGCAAGCACACATGCACAACATAAGTGGTCTACCTTTCTCAACTTTCCTTTCACGTCACAGTCAAGGGAATGCATACACTCAACATCTACATGTAGTGTATTACAACATCATGGAAGCTCCATAGAATGCATGTCATGCACTTTCACTCATATTTGTTCTGTGGTCGCTTGTAAGTTTGGAGTGTGTTTGTCTCCACTGTTACATATTTCTTGTTTGTTGGTTCACACAACTGTCTTGTTCAAAAACCATGACTTCACCAACATGGGTCAACCAATGTGCCGGTGGCTGCATTGGAAGTATCACTTCACGTGAGACGGCCCATGCACCGTTAGCTTAGGATTAGGAGTAGTGTTTTCTTTTAGTCAGTTTTCTTGCATGCTTATTTTCTTACTTGTTTTGTTCGTTTGTTTGTTTGGCTTATTTCTTGTTTGCTTACTTGCTTTTATTTCACTTAGGCTTTTTATCTTGATTTTCTTTGTTGTTTATTAGTTCTATTGTTTCGTTCGTAGGTTAGTTTTGCATGAAACCCTGTATGACTCTTGAAATGAGCTGGGTAAAGTACGAGAGGACTTCTACAACTATCACTACTTGGTTATCTGTCATCTTGCCTCTGTATGAAGAACATGTTACTTTTATTCCATGATACGTTGAAGGAAAATACGTACTGTTGAAAGTGAACCTTTGTGAAAACACAATGCTTTCATGCTAATGAGTGTCACCTACTCTAGTCAGTTTTTTTTGGGTTAACCCTGGTCAGCTCAGTGAAGTAGAGTAAGGTGAGAGGGAAAACCTTAATAGGCATGTTAGAGGTATAATAAACTACTTCTCTATTGTAACAACATATTCTGCTCTCAGTAAGTCAAGATCCCTCCATCTCTGAAATGAATAAGTTCTATGCACAGTTACAAAAATAAAAATAAAATGTAAAAGAAAAGTTTGAAAAATGAAAAATGAATAATGCGAAAGAAGAGAAAGGCTTCCTGCGCAAAGATGTGATGAAAGTAACTCCACCGAGGTACTGACTAGGCTCGCTGGCAGCGGAGCCATGCGTGTGTTCCTATGTGACACTTTTGGGGTACTATCTAGGCCTGTTGGCAATGGAGCAACACCAGAGATGGAACTAAGACTTTGATGACTATAATGCTTGTGAATCAATATACCCCTCAACCCCAATACAAACAACTATGTTTCCTTGGCTTGGAATGTGTGTTAATAAACCAAGGGCTTGGCAGATCCTACATCTTACAATCAAGCTAGTGTGAAACCAAGATTAGCTGAGAATTAAACAATACTTTGGAGGTGTTAGACACGCTTTTCACGAACAAGGTCCATTCAGAGAGCTGGAATTCTACCAGTGTGTCACCAAGTGTTGCAATGGCTACAACTACCATCTAAAATCTTTCCTTAGCTTCGTTTTGGAGGCTACCTACCAACTTTTCACAATAGCTTGTCTTGATTCATCAAGTTCACAAGCTTCAATGTTTTGCTTGCCCAAAGGCAACTTGTCAATCACATCTTGATGCACTTCCCTCCCAGGATGATCACCCAGACTTGATCTAGCTATAGGCTTAGCATCTCCCCCAAGAAATTGTGCATTTCTGGAGAGTAACTAGCCTTCCCTCTAGAAATTTCGCAATCCTATCTGGCAACCTACTGGACTCTAGAATTGTGCAATTCTGCCAGTCAGCACTCACAATGAAAATTACGTAATGTTCCCTAGTAGGGCCACTCAACCTAGAATTTGCACAAATCTAGGTAGCAGTCAGCTGCTCTACCAAAAAATTGCGTAAATCTCCTTAGCAGATAGCCCAACTCCTAGCCAGAAATGCACATTTTCTCCCAGCAATTGAGCAACCTCTTGCATGTGTAGCGGAGTTGACCAATTCCCTCCGAGACCAAGAAAGACAGTCTTGCATGCATGGGCTACTTCTCCCAAGGTATCATGCAATGACATCCTTTGATTCAGGGATCAACTTTTAGCAGTTGGATGTTACATGCAAGGATCACTTCAGAAACCTCCCACCAAGTGTTGCTTTCCCTAGATTTATGGCATATGCATCAGAACTTCGATGTTATCAAAACTCATCAATTGGACACTGTAGAGCTCATTCCTCACATCAATATTGTAGCTCTAACATCCCACATCTCATCTAGGAGCGGTCGGCACACTCAACTCAACTATTTTGGGGTAAACCTGCTTTAAATGACTTGTGTTGCATTTCTGGCACTTTTTGTATTTCGCTTCATATGAATGTTCTCTACTTGATTTTTATGAGTGCTTGCTCTTGTTTTGATACATTCTAGCTTGTACTAGCACCATTTTAGTTTTCTTCAACATGTCACTACTATCGCGTACATGAAATTATTTTTCACGAACAGTCATCGATTCCGCGACTTGCCTCACCCACATGCATTTTGTTCAATTTTCTGAATCTGTGATTCACCATTTCCATGCACTATCACTAACTCATTCTTACACTCAGTATCACCATGCACTTGTATTCACATTCACTTTGAGTTTCATGTCGACAATTCTGGCCAATCTTGGCCCAGACTCTGCCTTCACTGAGACAACATTGCACAATCTAGGAAAGGAAGGCTCTGTATTCCTCTCCAGTAATGTGCATTTCTAGCTAGCCACTATCCTCTAGGATTGTTTTGCAAATTTTCTGAGGGACAGTGACTGCTGGCCCAGAAAATTGCGCAATGCAGTCACTGAGCCTGCAACCATTGCCAGCTGAGATTACAGATTGCACAATTCCAACAGCAAGTAACCAGACTGGACACTGTATTGCATAGTTCCAGTAGTCAGTCAGCCTCCCAGTGGCCCAAACTATTTGTTGTGCAGTCTTAAACTCAGTCTCCTACCCTCCCGACTGAAATTGCACAACCTTCATGATCAATCACATAGGTATGCTACAAGTCAGTTATCAAGTTCATTTTGGTTTTTGACTGACATATTGCTTGCCATGAGTATTTCCATGTCTCCAGGTATTGCAAGTTTTCCTCTGCCTCTCAGCAATGCAAGTACAATGGTTTCAAGAGAGGAGAGTTGAAGACACTATTCATAGCACACTTGGGGATGCAGTTGATCAAGTTTCTATGAGCTTGCCTACCCATGAAGAAATCAAGTTGTTCGTAGATGAGGGCATCAAGATATGATGGTAGCAGCATGACAGCAAGCAA
This sequence comes from Pinus tabuliformis, assembly GCA_031772625.1. Classification (NCBI taxonomy): domain Eukaryota; kingdom Viridiplantae; phylum Streptophyta; class Pinopsida; order Pinales; family Pinaceae; genus Pinus; species Pinus tabuliformis. The sequence goes on from CM062815.1 coordinate 893,463,822, forward strand.
CATCATGAACAGGAGCTGAGGACAACATTTTGAATGCAATGAATGCAAGAGGAAGGTTGTTGACAACATAGAGGTGGAATAAAATTTCAAGCTCAAGAATATCCACTGATGATGAAAGAAGCTTTCGAGACTCAGGCTATGAGGTGATGGCGTGACATGAAGATCATGTGAAGATAGAGAATGGAACAAAGAAGGAGTTTCATGTGTTGAAACAACAACTCCAGGAAGAACATGAAGCTGCACAGATAGAGAAATGAGTTGCAGGAGTAACAGGAACAGCAGGGGGTGCAACATGCACTCACGGATGAAACTGTGCCATACAAGTTAGAGATCCATCCTAGCAGCTATCACGGAGCAAACACAGTGAGTAATGTTGTTGATCACATGCAAGGGATTCAACAACATGCATATCATTGTGCATACGCATGCAATCCAACCCATTCAGCACACTCACCAAAGTGAAGACAAGAAGCAAGTCCAACTAGAGCTAAACATGTACTTTGAGAGTTGATGCACAAGACCACCAACACACACTAGAAGAACAACATGGACACTATGCATGAGTGTGTTTCCGGTTCAGTTCCACCCAAGGAGACCATGTGCATAGTAGCAGATGAGTTGGATGAAGGAGCCGAACCAATGCACCAGTTGCAACGAAGGCAAGAGTTCGCTTCAACAATATGTCACCATGGGGTGCATGCACACCATCACGAATGACTAAGATTGGCATCAGCTCACCACCTTCGCCATGTCAAAGAGTTGGTCTCATCACAACAAAGTGAGTGTCAGTGATGTGTTGCATGGATTTCTCAAGCCATGTTGTCTCACATGAGTACATGTGCATTGTAATGTAATGTCATGTCAATTGTAAGTCAAGTTTCGATAGCTGTATGTAACAGTCATAGAGTAGATGAAGAGTCATGAGGGTAAATGAAATTTCACAAAGGGGAATGTTAAGGGTCACCCCACCCTTTGCTATAAATAGAACCTCATAAGTCATTGTATAGGCTTTTGGTCATCCAAACTTCCAATAAGACTATCTTGGAGAGAGATTGGACAATATTGTAATGCACCTTGGCTTCTCCACTCCATGGAGCTAGTAAATCTCTTTGAAGGAGCATGAACATGTGGCTATAACGTTCCACTATTGGAGCTGGTGGTGGGAAATGGATGTAATGTATGGCTGGAACTTACACTTCTTTATATAATAAGAGCTAGCACGTTTTATGCATATGTTGTATTGTATTCCAAATATCTTGTTTACTCTAAATGGCATATGTATTTTCTTTCTTACGTATGAATGTATGGACTCTTCTGTATGAGTATGTATGAATCTTTTTGAAATGTGTTGTTGGTTTAACCATCACTTTGGATTGCCAGCTAACTTGATTTCCAACTTGTTAAGTATCTTCGCTTGTGTGTTCCCTTCCCATCCGAGTACTATTACAAGTTGCCAAGGGGTGCACTCATCTCATCCCCTATGTGTTGGAACCTCTCATGTGCCTTCCTTGACTCACTGCAACTATCACACCCTTGCTACCAACAGAGTCATCTTACTTTCCTCTATGTGAAATCACAGTCAAGTCATTACCATACGACCCACTACTGGGACTCCTACACCAAACAATCTGAGGTCTAATTGGGATTCTTACTTGCGAGATCACCTTACATGTTGACAGGTCCAACACTATCAACATGGTGGGAAGGTATCATGCTACTGGATTGTGCATTGTTACCTTTCAAAGGGAGCATGGGGCTCCACTCACCTTGAAGAATGTTATGCATGTTTCCTGGCTGAAGAATAAATTGGTATCCATTTCCATGCTTGAGGATAGAGGCTACGATGTGATCTTCTCGAAAGGAAAGACCTTCCTTTGAAAAATAGCCATGGGTCAAGTAAAGAAGATAGATATTTAGGTGAAGAATCTCTATGAGCTGGAGGTAGAGGATTGTGCTTCTTTGAGCTCAAAAGAAAATATGGTGAAAAGCCAAGACGTTGGCAAGTTGTGGCACATGTGATTGGGCCACTTGCATCATGGGGATTTTAAGATCATGTAGGATATCTCCATCGGTTTTCCCAAAGGCACACTAGAGCAAGTTTATACATGCAAGGGGTGTACATTGGGTATATACACCAAGTCTTCCTTTCACGACATAGACACTTGAGAAGAGGCTATTCTAGAGCAAGTCCATTCAGATGTGTGTGGACCATTCTTGACAACATCCACAACCAAACATAGGTATTATATTATATTTTTTGATGACTTTTCTCGAAAATCATGGATATTTTTCATGCAAAAAATGAACCAAAACTTCACAAAGTTTTTTGCATTTAAACAATCGGTGGAGAAATAGACGGACAAGAAGGTTAATGATCTACAGAGTGATAATGGTGGTGAGTATGTCTCCAATGAGTTTAATAACTTCTGTGTATCGGAAGGGATTGAACATGAGTTTATAGCACCCCATAACCCTTAGCAGAATGGGTGGTTGAGAGGAACAGTAGAAGCATAGTATGAGTAGCGAGGGCGATGTTCTATGATTAGGTTCTCCCACTACACTTGTGGTCTTAGGCATGCAACACAATGGTTTATGTTCAAAATTGTAGTTCACATCAGATACTTGATGAAGGCACCAATGGAAGCTTATTCTAGAAAGAAGCCAAATGTTGGTAAATTCAAGATTTTTGGGTCATTAGTATATTTTCATGTGACGAAAGATGCATGAAAGAATCTTAAGCCTACAACAGAGTTGGGGATATTTTTGCGGTACACTGATACACCTCACAACTATCGGGTATACCTACCAACCAGTAGGATGAAAGTGGTTCATAGGGATTTCATATTTGATGAGGAGAATGCCATGTGAGGTTCCCTTAAGAGGGAGCTTCAACTACATGTTGTGGAGAGATTTTAGATCCTAAGGTTGAGGAGCCTCAGATTGATGTGGAGAAGCCACATGCAGAGGATCTGAGAGTGGAGACATCCACTCAAGTAGAGTCTTCCAAAGATGGGAGAAATTTCATTAGAGAGGTATATAGATTGTTGTCGGATGCTCGAGAGAATGTGGGAGCACCCACATCACAATGAAAATAGAGGAGGTCCCTTGATAGGTACATTGGATAAACGGCTCTTATGAGTGGATGTGTTGTGACAAAGCCATCTTCCTTGGAGGAAGCAATGCAGCAGCCGGTTTGGGTTGATGCCATTGTGGAGGAGTATGACTCCATAGTTCGTAACAATGTGTGGGATGTAGTACTAAGACCAAAGGTTAAGTTCGTGGTGAGATCCTGTTGGCTTCATAAGGTAAAGTAAGTTGTAGATGGTAGTGTAGAGAATAATAAGGGTAGATTTTTGGCCTGTGGCTTTTCATATGTAAGGGGATTGACTATGATGAGAACTTTGTCCTGTTGAAAGGTACTCATCGATCAAATCTATATTGGCACTATCAATGAAAATGGGTTGGAAGATACATGATATGGATGTGAAGACAGCCTTCCTTAATGGCACGATTAAGGAAGAGGTGTAAATAGATTAGCTTGAAGGTTTTGAAACCTTCAACCGTCAGTGGCATGTGTGCCAACTCAAGAGAGAATTATATGGACTAAAACAAGAACCTCGTGCTTGGTACACTAGGATAAATAGCTACTTCACCTGGTTGGGCTTCATGTAGAGTGAAGTAGATGCGAACCTATACCACATAGTGGTGGAAGGTAAATTATTGATCTTTATACTTTATGTTGATGATCTGATACTGACAGGTGATGATCAGCGGATCAAAACTTGCAAGGAGGACCTTGCAAGGGAGTTTGAGATGAAGGACTTGCGGCTTATGAATTACTTTATGGGCATGGAAGTATGGTAGGGTGATGGGGAGTTGCTTGTGCCTCAAGAAAAGTATTCCAACGAGATACTGAGGAGGTTCCACATGGAGAGCTGCAAGCCTTTGGAGACTCCTCTAACTGGTATCTGGAGGAAGGAGGATGCTACTTCGAGAGAGGTATTCGAAGTTATTGTTCACAGATAGCTTATAATATTGAGAGGGGGGTGGGTGAATCAGTATTATCTAACAATATAAATTTTTCATTTCCAAATTCAGTTTCATATACGTTACTTCAGTTAAGGAAAACCCCATGTATACGCAATTGTGTGTAATGCAGCAAGCGTATATCTAGTAAACTTATAATTCAGTTAGTTACTTCTTAATGAGTGCATCAAAACATTATTAACCATATGAATAGTAAAAAGGAGCAGTAAAGCGGAACAAATCACAACACACATGACCACAAAGATGTAAGGTGGAACCCCAATGTGTGTGAAAACCACCTGCTACAATTCGTCTCTATCTTCTTTTAATTAGAAACTTCTTTTTACAATGATTCTGTACTGGTGCAGTCTTATACCAGTACGCAAGTTGCTACCTGCAAAATGCTACAACCTTCTTCCGTTTTCCAGCTTCTCCTGGAAGGGAGATACAACCCCCTTAGCTCTTGTACTAGCTGAGGTCCTAGTATGTAGGTGCTGACCTATAGAAGGCTACAACCTTCTCTTTTCTTCCAGGGACCATGTTTCATAAATTTTCAGACTGGATCCATGAATAACATCAATCAAACATCAAGTATATCTACATCAACTAATATCTTTTGCACCAAACAAACTGAATCAAATAATCACTTCTCTGAATGTTGTACCCAGAAAACAGTAACAGTAACCAAACATCAATTCTGAACCTAGAACCTTGCAACAATTACCAAAAGTAGCTAAAACATATTTCAAGAGATGTACGCTACTTCAATGTGTACAACCTGCCTGCATACGCTTCTGAATTAAGGCCAACCAGCGTATACACTATTTTTACTTACTGAACCAGCGTGTATACGCGCCTCTGATGTACCAAACCTGCATACATATCTATAAAAGATATTTCACTCTTTCAAGTATTCAGACATCAGTTATACCCAGATTATTAGATTTAGAGATCAAGTCATGCGCCAAATATAACAGATCAAAGACACACAAAGATACTACTATTGAAGTCTTGAGTTTGACCCATCAATAGAACTTATCCATCTTCTTGCGCTCAGGTTCATCCTTGATTCAAATTCAACTATGCACCATAAACCAATCGCCAGTATTCTAGATATTTCTCTTCATAAGATATTCAATACTTCAGTCCCTACCTTTGCCAAATGATCTCCTCCTTTTATAGTCTTACGCATTACTCAAACCATGGTCCAAAACCATAGAGAACCAATTCTAGGGACCCAAAACCTGGGTTCAATACTTCGGACGTAATACCAAGGTCCAAAACCGTAGGTTCAAATACCATGGTCCTAAAAATAAGCTTTCCCACATGTACGTGCTTTTCCGTGCATGAAAGTGCGTGCATACGCATACACGACTTTTGATCAGCAATCCTGCATGTATACGCAACCTCGTCAAAGGAAACCTGCGTATACCTCTATTTCTTTCATTCTGAGAGCCTGAACAGTGATCTGCCATCTGAGTGAGTTGCCATCAAGGATAACACTTGTGCCATAGTGCCAAACCTGTGTCATAATTCCAACAATCTCCCCCTTTGACATCAAGGGCAAAGGGTTATGCTCCCCCTGAGTACATGCTGAAATCTCTACTCTGTTGTGCTGTCCATGCTCCCCCTGATTGTGTGCAAGGTCTGCAGAAAAATGATCTATAAGAAAAACCATGACTCTATACATCATAAGCGACCTTCCTATCACTAAAGACTCATCCATACATACGACTCCCAACCAAGTGGGGATATATCAATTTTGACTCTTCCACCCAACCAAGTGGGGATACACCAAAAGTTTACACAAGATAAAACAAAAACGTTACATCAACCATCCCAGGCATAGTGGGGAAATCAATGAAGGCCGTTACATGACCTTGATAAGAAAATAAATGCATGACATAGAGACGAAATATCTAAAACCAGACTATGATAGTTATCAACAACTATCATCAGCAGCATCTGTCAATCATCATTCAAACCAGAAACCAAGTTCTCCTTCTGCACTTGTTCCCCCAAAACACTGTGATCTTCAATCAAGATCTTCTTGGATAATGCCAACAATGCATTATTAGAAGAATATATCTACTCCCCCTGAACCTGTGCCAGATGGTCTCTGTTAGACCCTTATCACACTCCTTTCATCCTGAGCCTGGCCCACTGTTTGTCATCAAACCAACATATACACGACTGTACCCACATAAACCGACATGTGTACGTGGATCCTCCTCATGAAACTCGTGTACACCCACTTTTCTCTGAAACAGACAAGTTTCAACAGCATGATGATGCATCAACTACTCCCAGCTTCTATCTGAGGTATTCGAATGTTTCTCTGGGCAGTGGTTTGGTGAGTATATCAGCAACTTGTTCCTTGGAGGGAACATACTCTAATTTGACCTTTTGTTCAAGCACTTGTTCCTCGAGAAAATGATATTTGATAGCTATGTGCTTGGTCTTTGAATGCATGACAGGATTCTTTGAAATACTAATTGCACTTGTATTATCAGAAAAAATGGGGATAGGTGGAGTACAAGTGATTTGCATGTCTTGCAATGTTTTCATCATCCAAAGGAGTTGTGTGCAACAAGATGAAACAGCTACATATTTTTCTTCAGCTGTAGATAATGCAGTTGAACTCTGTTTCTTGTTGAACCAAGATACTAATCTAGGACCCATGAAGAATGCACCATCACTAGTGCTTTTTCTGTCATCCACGTTTCCTGCACAATCTGCATCTGTATATGCATGAAGTGTGAGATCTGTACTTCTAGGATACCATAAGCCATAGTCTTGAGTTCCTTGAAGATACCTGAAAATTCTCTTAACTGCCTGAAGATGAGTTTCCTTTGGATTTGCCTAAAACCTTCCAACTATTCCCACTACATACATAATGTCAGGTCGGGTACCTGTTAGATAGAGCAGACTACCAATCATGCATCTATACATTGGTTGATGAACTACTGCTGATTCATAATTTGCGCTGAGGCTGCATCCTGTTACCATAGGGGTACATACTGGTTTCGAATCCTCCATCCATTATTTCTTCAAGATTTGCTTGAGATACTTGGCTTGTGATAGAAAAATATCGTCTTTGTTTTGTTGGAATTGTAAACCAAGAAAATATGTAAGCTCACCAAGCAGGGACATTTCAAATTCCTTTTGCATCACCAAGGAAAAGTTTTGACACATGTCTTCATTGCTACCAAAGATGATATCATCAACATATACAACAAGTATTAGCAACTTATCATTGTCAACTTTTATATATAGATTGTTGTCTATTGATCCTTTTGTAAAACCTTTTTGATGAAGATACTTATCCAAACAATAATACGAAGCCCTTGGAGTCTGTTAAGGCCATAGAGAGCCCTTTTGAGTTTACATACAAGTTTTGGATCATTTCCAAGGATAAACCCATCTGGTTGCACAATATACACTTCTTCATCCAAGTCTCCATTTAGAAAAGCAGACTTCACGTCCATTTGAAATACTTTGAATTTCTAAAAGCTAGAAAGAGCAAGGAACATTCTGATGGCCTCAAGTCTAGCAACTGGTGCAAAAGTTTCTTCAAATTCTATGCCTTCTTGTTGAGAAAACCCTTTACAAACAAGTCTTGCCTTGTTTCTAATAACATCTCCATTTTCATTCAGTTTGTTTTTGAATATCCATTTTGTGCCTATTACTTTTTTATCGTTTAGTCTAGGAACCAACTCCCAAGTGTTATTCTTTTCAATCTGCTCCAGTTCTTCATTCATGGCCTTGATCCAACATTCATATTTTCATGCTTCACTTACATTTTGTGGTTCAGTGGAGGAGAGCAATGCTAGGTAGCTTGAAACTTATGAAATAGTTCTTCTTGTTTGTACACCTACCTCTTTGTGCCCCAAAATTTGAGTTTCTGGATGATTCTTCTGAACGTACTTGGATGGAGTCTTTTCTTCTATCCTTATCTGTTCTTCTGGTGCCTCATGGGTTTCTTCTTCATCATGAGTCTGATTTTTTGTTGAAGAATAGTCCTCATCATCTTCAAAATATTCAAATTTTACTTGACTTGGAATGTTTCCTTCTTCATCAACCACTACATTAATACTTTCAACAATTTTTCCAACTCTTTTATTGTAACACTTATATGCTTTGTTGTGGGGAGAGCAACCAAGAAGAATGCCTTCATCTGCTCTAGGTTCAAACTTACCAAGGTTTTCATCAGTGTTTTTGATGTAACATTGCTTACATAAATTTTAAAGTATTTTATTGTGAGAGTCTTACCATATCAAAGTTCATGAGGAGTTTGAGTATTGTTCACCTGGACGTTTGTCTTGTTGAGAATAGTGACGACAGTAAATGCAGCTTAGGTTGCAGGAGTCCCAGAGTCATCAAGCATTGCTCGAGCCATTTGTTGAACTATTCTGTTCATCCTTTCTACTACTTCATTTTGCTGAGGAGTCCTAGTAGTATAGAATTCCCTTCTTATTCCATATTCTTCACAAAAATCGAAAAATTCATTCTAGGTAAATTCCCCACCTCTATCAGACTTGAGGCATTTGATTCTGCGATCTGATTCGTTTTCAACCAAGGCTTTGAAAGCTTTGAACTTTTCGAAAGCTTCGTCTTTATGCTTCATAAGTCCTATCCAACACATCTTGGAAAAGTCGTCAATGAATAGTATAAAGTATTCTTCTCCTCGAGGTGACCTTTTCCTAGATGGACCACATACATCAATATCGACAAGTTCAAGTGGCCTACTAGCTGATCCTTCCTTCTCAGGGAAATTAGTTCTGGTTAGTTTCCCAAACTGACATGATTTTCATGTTGTGTTATCTAGAATTCTGATGTCAGGGAGATCATGAACCGCCTGATATTCACATGCTTTCCTTATCTGAGAGAAGCTTAGATGCCCCAATCTTCTGTGCCATAGCTAGTGCTCTTCATTCTTGCTAAGATAGCATTGTTCTTTTCCTCCCTTGAGTATGTATAAATTATTTGGAGTTCTTATGCCTTTAATTACGGTTTCTCCTGTATCAAGCTCACGAACAATAATCCATTTGATCGAAATATTACCTCATTACCTTGATCACACATCTGACTGACACTTAATAGATTATGCTTTAAGCCATCAACATACATAACATTCCCAACTTTGACCATTTCTTTCAAAAGAACAGAACCTTTAACTTTTATGAATGCAGGGGTGTCATTTCCAAATGAGACCTTCTTTTCCTTTTCTAAGGCACTATATGATTGAAGTTTTTTTTTGTCACCTGTCATATGCTTCGAGCATCCACTGTCGATGTACCACTGATTTTCCTACCCTTCCACATATAGGCTATGCCACATCTTTCTGGTTGTGGTTCTTTCTTCCTCCATGTTTCAGGGCTCAATGAAGCTTGCTCCTTCTGAGTTTTTTGTCGAAACCTACTCCTGCATTCAGAATCTTCATGACCAAAGTTGTTATAGATAGAACATTCTATTTCATTTTCAAGAGCAGAAAAGTTATTGTAAGTTCTTTTCATATTTCCAATCACACTCCTTTGATTTCGTGCTTCTCTGGTCATGACGGTCTTGTAGGCAACACATTGAGCTACTTTATGTCCAAAGTTATGACAAGGGAAACATTGGCCATTGAAGAAATTCCTGCGATCATCAAACCTTCCATTGTAATAGCCATTCGTTCTTGAGGTAAATTGAGAATGATTTACCTGTGGTTGGTTGGAGCTTCTGTCCATCCTTGAAGTAGATGGCCCTCGATTTACTTGGTGATTTATGTTCATTCTTGAGGTAAATTGTCCCTGATTTACCTAGTGATCTTCATTGTGCCTTTACTGTCAATTGTCAACCTGTTCACTTCTCCTTGCAGCTTGAAGATAACTTTTGGAGGTAGATGGCTTCTTTGCTTGAGATGTTTCTTCAGTATACCCAATACCTGTCTTGATTAGAGGAGAATGTTGCATTTTGATAATCTCATCTAAAGTTTCAGATCATTTAGCAAATCTAAGATTAAGAGCTTTTGTTTTCTCAATTTCCTTTCTAAGTCCCACAATTTCACATTCTAACTTTTCATTGTGTTTCTCCATTTTAAGTTGGAATGTCAGAGTATCTATAATCATATTCTTTTCTTCTAAGAAAATTTTGAGTTTAGAAATTTCTTCATAAAGACCTTCTTCATCTATAGCATCCAAGAAATCATCATCTTCAAAAGCCATCAAAAGTCTAAAACCGTTACCTTGTTCATCTTCATCATTATTTGAAAGTCCATCACTGTCTTCATGTGTGTAATAGCTCTTCTTACTTACATTCTATTTTCTTTTCCATCTAACTGGTTCCTTACCTTTGTCAAGCTTATCTTTATGAGGACACTTGGTAGCATAGTGACCGACTCTTCCACAAGCAAAACATTTGAAAGGTAGCTTACCTCTGAATCTTCCAGAACCTCGTTGAAGGTTCTTGACAAAATTTGATTCTTCCTCTTCTTCCGACATATGTCCTGAGTCATTGTAATCTCCTTTTCCTGAGGCTTTGAATGTGGCTTCTCTCTTGTTTGATGGTCCCCCTTTTCTCATTTCGTAAGCGGTTAGGATTCTGTGCAGCTGTGACATGGTAAGGCTCTGTAGATTCTGTTTTTCTTCTATGGCAGAAACTTTTGATTAAAACTTAGAAGACAAATATCTTAGAACCTTTTCAACCAAAACAACTTTTTTTATTTCTTCACCCAAATTTTTCATACAATTAACAATCTCATCTATACGTAGGAGATAGTTAGCCACACTTTCATCATTGTACATTCTGAGATTTTCATATTGAATTCTGAGAGTTTGTAGTTTTGCTCGTTTTACCTGATCATCTCCTTCATGGCTTAGAACGATCTTGTCCCATATTTCTTTTGTTGTTTGAGCTGCATAACCTTGACAAATTCTGATTAAGATAGACTCCCTAATAAATTATTGACAACCTTTGCATTTGTTTCATATTGCCTCTTACTAGCCGTATCTGTAGGAGTTGTTGATGGAAATGTGTATCCTGTTTCCACGATATCCCAGACTTCTTCCAATAGACGAAGTTTCTGCCATCAAAAATTGGTGTCCTGATCGATGCTTCTTTCTTGTAATTGCTCATGATGATGGAGCTTCCTTCAAGTGATCAAGCTTCTTCTGAAGGACCTGCTCTGATACCAATTGTTGGAAATAATACTGAGAGGGGGGGGGGGTGAATCAGTATTATCTAACAATATAAATTTTTCATTTCCAAATTCAGTTTCATATACGCAACTTCAATTAAGGAAAACCGCATGTATACGCAACTGTGTGTAATGCAACAAGCGTATATCTAGTAAACTTATAATTCAGTTAGTTGCTTCTTAATGAATGCATCAGAACATTATTAACCATATGAACAATAAACAGGAGCAATAAAGCAGAATAAATCACAACACACATGAACACCAGGATGTAAGGTGGAAACCCAATGTGGGTGAAAACCACCTGCTGCAATTCATCTCTATCTTCTTTTAATTAGAAATCTCTTTTTACAATGATTCTGTACTGGTGTAGTCTTATACCAGTACGTAGGCTGCTACCTACATAAGGCTACAACCTTCTCTAGTTCTACAGCTTCTCCTGGAAGGGAGCTACAACCCCCTTAGCTCTTGTACTAGCTGAGGTACTAGTACGTAGGTGTTGACCTACAGAAGGTTACAACCTTCTCTTTTCTTCCAGGGATCACATTTCATAAATTTTCAGATTGGATCCATGAATAACATCAATCAAACATCAAGTATATATGCATCAACTAATCTCTTTTTCACCAAACAAATTGAATCAAATAATCACTTCTCTGACTGTTGTACCCAGAAAATAGTAATAGTAACCAAACATCAATTATGAACCCAGAACCCTGCAGCAATAACCAGAAGTAGCTAAAACATATTTCAAGAGACGTACGCTACTTCAATGTGTACAACCTGCATGCATACGCTTCTGAATTAAGGCCAACCAGCGTATACGCTATTTTTACTTACTGAACCAGCGTGTATACGCGCCTCTGATGTGCCGAACCTGCGTACAGATCTATAAAAGATAGTTCACTCTTTCAAATATTCAGACATCAGTTATACCCAGATTATCAGATTTATAGATCAAGTCATGCGCCAAATATAACAGATCAAAGACACACAAAGATACTACTATTCAAGTCTTGAGTTTGACCCATCAATAGAACTTATCCATCTTCTTGTGCTCAGGTTCCTCCTTAATTCAAATTCAGCTATGCACCATAAACCATCACCAGTATTCCAAATCGTTCTCTTCATAAGATATTCAATACTTCAGTCCCTACCTTTGCCAAATGATCTCCTCCTTTTATAGTCTTAGGCCTTACTCAAACCGTGGTCCAAAACCATAGAGACCAATACTAGGGACCCAAAACCTGGGTTCAATACTTCGGACGTAATACCAAGGTCCAAAACCATAGGTCAAAATACCATGGTCCTAAAAATAAGCTTTCCCACATGTATGCGCTTTTTTGTGCATGAAAGTGTGTGCATACGCATACACAACTTTTGATCGGAAATCTCATGTGTATACGCGACCTCGTCAAAGGAAACCTGCGTATACCTCTTTTTCTTTCATTTTGAGAGCTTGAACAATGATCTGCCATCTGAGTGAGTTTCCATCAAGGACAACACCTATGCCATGGTGCCAAACATATGTCATAATGCCAACAATGTATGCGGTGAACACATGACCTAACTTATGCTATGTAGTTAACTAACTTAGTCAAGTGATGGTTGGGCCTACCAAGTTGTATTGGAAGGAAACAAAGCATGTATTAACATACCTCAAGGGCAATTCCTAGTGTGGATTATGGTATACGCTGATAGAGGGAGTGAAGCTTCAAGGCTTGATTGGAAGAGCACATCAGGAGGGATCTTCAGTATTGGGCCAACAACAGTTTCTTGGTACATTAGGAAAAAGAGATTAGTTGCACTCAATTCGGCAGAGGCAAAGTACATGGTTGCAAGTCAGGCAGTATGGGAGTCATTCTGAATGAGGAAGATCATGGTTGGTCTATTTGGTCAACAAATGGATCCGACAACGATTTACTGCGATTATCAGAGTTGTATCAAACTCTCCAAAAATCTAGTTTTTCATGATAGGTCCAAGCACATTGATATATGATATCATCATCTTATAGATTGTGTATTTAGGCAGATCATTTTGTTAGAGTACATTCACATGAAGGAGCAGGATGCTAACATTTTGACAAAGGCATTGTCAAGATGTAAATTCGGGTTTCATAAAGATAGGATTGAGGTAGGAAATAATCCCTTTCTTGTTGAGAGGGAATGTTGAGAAATGGTAACAAGAAATTCTAGTTTAATCTGTCCTTGAATTAAACTGTGAATTAAAATCAAATTCTATTCTCATAGAAACTTGTAAATAGTTAATTAAGTCTAATTAACTTAATTATCTTAGGAACTTTGAGTTGCAAGTTTTTCTGTAGTCATGTATATATTCTCCCTAAATTTTAGGGGTATAAGATGAGTTTATTTGAGTTGTACTTAGATTAACTCAGTTTACTAAGTTATGGCGAGTTAAATTAGTTCTAACTATTTGTGGAACTAATATAGGACTAATAGTCAATTGGTGCACTAATGCATCCACAAGTGTTACTCCAGCTAATTGAAGATTCCATCATGAGAAACTCATGCATGCCAGTTCAGAGAAAGACCCAGTTGAGAATAGAGTGCAGGGACAATGTGCTATCAGTTGTATGATTTACTGAGATGTAAATACCATGCATGCAATCAGAGAAGGACCTATGCTTGGATTGCACAATTTTGGAAGCATTAATTCCCTTTAAATACATGTTATTCATCCTAGGAATTGCACAAGGAAATAGGTTTTTGGCAGGAAGTGGATATTGGCTAAGTGTTTGCTAATAGTGGGCTTGTGATGTAGAGAGTTGAGAATACTTTGGTGGAATTGTTCTAGTGAGAAAAATCTTTGTTTCTTCACTCATTTTTCTAATTTAATGCAATACAAATAGGCAAGATTTTGAGCAGTGTCTTTCCCTAGGAAAACTTATTGTGCTATGTGCCATTGATTTGTCTTCTTATTTTTCATATTGTTTTCATCAATCTATTGGCTTCCGCTGGTTGAAAGTATAAGTAGATTCTTGTCCCTTTCTTTGTTAAATTGCATTGAGTCTGTGAATCTATAGGAAATTTTAAAGGGGGGAGGTTTAAAATACATCTAGATCGACAAGGAGCCGTGGAGTCCCCTATTGTGTTGATTTAGAGTGTACGCTACTCTATTTTTGGTGAGGGAAATAAATAAATATCAATGCAATTGGATCACATACATAAAATAAAGAGAAAATATAAATATGATTTATTTTCCTTTAATTCAAACTATGTAATCAAGAAAACAAGAAAAAGGTTTTTGTATGTTGCATATGATAAAAATTCCTATGAAGACCTAATCATCCTATCCACTCTCAAAGTAACCTGGCCTTGTGAAGATGACCGCTGATGGGTCATGGGTAAATGTCTTGAAAGAACTGGTGATGCCTTCTAGCAGTTGAAGAATCAACCAAGGTAATGGTAATGAGGCTCAAGCACCGCCTGCACCGTCACCTATAGGGAGAGGATGCCTTAGATTTGGTAACTAATTACCTTCCTCCCATGTGAGAATTCAAGTCTTTAGCTTCTTGGTAGTTAGTTACCAGTACCTAGCACTAGACGGGTTAGGTAGCCCCAAAGTGTATCGCATGCACTGGACCTAAGTCAAACCCCCTTTGGATCGAGTCTCTTCCATGCTTGGGTATTCTTTTCCATGGGATGATTGAAGGATTTTAAGATCCCTAGAAAGTCAAAAACTATGTTTCAATGGTGTAACGTGACCATGGAAGCTTATGGGATGCCTAACCCCAATTTCCCTATCCTAAACTATAATTTTTTTGGTGGCCCCTGTGGGGAAATTTAATTGGTTCAAGTTATGGTTCTTTTTAAGGAGTGTTAATTCACTTATGGAGTGATTTTTTAAGCCAAAATAAACTAAGTACCTAAATCTCCAAAAAATGGGAGGCTTTCTTGAGTACAAAGTGGATGAAGGCTTAGTTAGTGATGCAAGTGAATGTACAAAGTGTGATAAGATGTGGATATCTGATGATCCATTTCAATATCCTTCTAATTACGCTAAGTGTTGATTGTTCCTTGCATGGAAAAAAGAAATATTTATGTGGATTATCGGCCACTTACCTTTTACCTCTTAAACTATGTGGAGTTTAATAAGGGAGATGGAAATTCAAATGTTTTTGAGAAGGTTTTCATATGCAATCCTAGGTTCGTCTAAGAGACGCAAGGGAAACATAGATTACTTACTTTCTCAAGTAACATTTTCTCCTAGTCCCAACAAATTCTTTGGTTAGTAGAACGATTATGGGATAATGAGCCACTTATTTGTTTCACTAATTAAGCAATGTGATTTGTGGAATATTTAAGAAAAATAGTTTGAAAACATATGTGGATTTTTTCCACTTACATTTCTTCCTAATTAATCTATGTGGGTATTTTGCAAGTACATAATAAAAACTCTAATTACTTAACAGATTATGGTTCATCAAGCAACCAAGGGTACTAAACAGAAAATACTAAATGTATAGGTGAAGGAAATTCACTAGAGGCTTATAATCACCTGAAAAAACTGAACAATACAAGGTTTTTCTTTGCGCTCTATTAACCGCGTGATTTTTTCAAACATGGACGTGTGTTCATGGTTTTTGCAAAAACAGATGCACACTCACGTCTGTCAGAGGAAAATGCATGTAGGTGAGAAAGATTGGAAAAGGTTTTACTTCCACGGGCTCTGAACAGATCCTGGGGATTTGTAAAAAATCCAGGGAGGTGAAGTACGCCTTGTTGGATAGTTGTGTAGAGAGGATATCCTAAAAAAAAAATATCTAGGTTGAAGATAGATCAGTATGGTCACAGTTCTTATTGTAGTGTTTTTGGAGCACAAGTGTACCAGAAGACACCCCCTTAGCAGTTATTGTTCCCTACAAAGGATCAAAGTAAAAAGTGTTGTTATTAGTGGACAGACTTAAATAAAGAAAACATTATAAGTAGTGGAAACAATGCATACATGAACATGAACTAAACAAAGAGGTACATAAAAATAAAAAATAAAAAATAAAAAATAAATCAAATGGATAAAAGACATCAATACTATATGGAAAAATATCTCATTATTGATTGTTGGTGGTAGAGGTTGAATAAATTAGAATTTTATATACTTGAAGAGAATTACTTGATCTATGGAGCTCAAAAATCCTCAGCAAGGGGGTTTCCATATTCCATCATTAACCAATGTTGTTCTATTTCTGTGTGTTTCTTGATTCATCCTGAAAGATAGAGGATTGCTATTTGATTTCTGTAGGATATGATTAATTGCATTTATTCCTGTAGATTAAGGAGTTGTTGCTCATTGAACTCGATTGTTGTTACATTTTCTTAGTTGCTGTTCCATTCCTTATTTGTTGTTCCATTTCTTGTTATTTGCATTATTTATTGTTGTGGTGTGTAGAACGATCTGAGACTGTAGTGGCCATTGACATTTGCTGTCTGGTCCCCAGATCGACGATCTGTTCCTTGATTACTTTTGGTTACATCAGTTTCTAAAGGGATGAGTTATTGTTACTGGACCCTTGACTGATATATTGCTTGCTTTTTCGAGTGAATGATTTTAGGCTTTAAGGTCTTTTGCTGTAAGTAGATTTTCTTTCCAGCATCCATTTACTCTTGTATTTTCTTGAGCACTATACTACTAGCATTACTCTGGAAAATGTGAGCCTCAAACTGAGACACTCTTTGAAATAACAAAATGTTCCTGGATTGACAAATTAATGTGAGGTAATTAGAGGTGAAAGGGACCCTTCTTACGACTCCACACAGACATCTTTACAAAGGCTCTCACAGAGGCGAAGTTTACTAAAATTTGATTTATGGTTGGAGTTTAGGAAGTTGTCACTAAGGGGATATAGGCTCTAATGCCTCCTTCCTTCTCCTATTGTGTCATATTTGTACATCCTTAAATCCTATCCCAAGTTGTTCTTAAGGGGGGATGTTAGGATATTCCGGCGCATAGGAAATAGTTAAGCATAACTTGGTCTAGTGTAGAGTTAGGTAAAGTGTGTTTCTTTACTATGTAATTTTTGTAACTTACAATCCGACGGTCACGATATGTTCTAGCCATGAAGTGATCTGACAACTCATTCTCTCGTCGGTATTACCAACACTTGATCCGTGTCTTAACACCCGATTGGTCCATGATCTCTATTTAAGGAGCATGGAGAGTCATTTGTAAGGTGATCGTTCATGAGAGAAGCTTATGTAAATTTTCTTTCTTTTATTAATAAATTGCCTGAAGTGGCCACAGTAGCTAAAGTAGTGGACTGTTTCCCTCTTTGAGGGTTTTAACCATGTCAAGAATACTGGTCTACTGATATGTGATTTGTTTGTGAGCGGTATCCTTTGGTGCTCTATCTAACGAACTTACCCTGTAAATTCCTACATATCCCAATGAATGGAACTAGCAACCTATGTGACAATCTACAAGACACCTTCCTGAATTACAATCGAAATGTGATAAGAGGAAGGAGGCCTACCTCGTTTTGATGCTATAACACACTCCTTTGTTGAAGATCTTGATCGCTCGCTCCTCAAGCTCATCTCTACTACTCACAGCATTTGAATACGTGCATAATCGATCAAAGACACAAGAAAGCATGCAAGTGCAACAAGCATAATCAAAATTAATCCACTTAACAGATCAAGGAGCATTAAGATAAATGATGCATTAACACAAAAATTTATGGAAAGTGAACGAACGGTTGTATATATTAGAGAAATAAAGGAGGATGCATACAACCAAGCCTTGATGTCAATAATCTCTCCTTGAGTGAATGTCCAAGTCCAAGCTCAAGCTCGCCAAGCACTTCTTCTCCAATCCAAATGAGTAGCATGTAAGCACTATATTAGCATAAGGGTGCAAATAATAAAAGACCAACCATTTGGGAATGGGAGAGGATGAATAAATAGGTAGGGAGAGGGAGTTAGGATCTCTCCAAATATAGGTGAAGGCCCTCATCTCAAGGAGGTATCTCATAGGGATAAGATCAAAGAGAAATATTGGAAGAATTTGACCACTTCCACAATGAAAAACCTCCAAATTATCATTTTCGAAGCCTCTAGATCATGAATCTTCTTGTCCTCTTTGGGAAAACTTGCCTTTTAGGGATCAATGTGAGTATCCAAGTAAAAATCGTGCTGGAAGCACATGCTAGTATAGTGAAACCTACCAGCTGCGCTAGCTTCCAGTGTCACAGTTGTGCTGGTCTTGAAATTAGGGCTTTAGAGCTTACTTCTGTTGGCATTATGGCTAAAGTGTTGTCCTTGATGGCAACCCATTCAGGTGATAGATCACAGTACTTCAAGTCAGCAGCAGAGATTGATGATCAGCTATCAAATATTGAAGAAAATAAGGAGTACGCAGGTACACCTTGCATAAGATGCGTACACGCAGGTCAGTGTTACATAAAGTGCGTACATACCCGCAGTTATCCCGTTCAGGAGGTGCGTACCCCCAGTGCACACATTTCAAGGCAAAGAAATTCACATGTGGGGTTTTCTTATGTTTTACTCTTGGTATTTAGCCGACGGTATTGTGTTATTATGGTGTCGGCTCGTGGTATTGATCCATGATTTAAGGAAGAGCTTTCCTATATAAAGCAAAGGAGATCATTTGGCTTGAGCATGTTTTTGGTTGAATATCTTATGAGGGATAGATCTGGTCTAGATCTAAATAAGGCGAATCTACTGATGGACCGAGATCTCTTCGGCGCATGTTCAGATCTGTAGATCTGACTGTCTGGGTTATTTCTGAAGTCTTGAAATCATCTATGCCCGAAGGTACGCAGGTATAGTGAGAGAAAAGTGCGTACATACGCAGGAACGAAGCGTTTCAGGTGCGACGGTACGCAGGCACAGAAGGGTTTCAGGTGCGCCGGTACGCAGGCACAGAAGGGTTTCAGGTGCGCTGGTACGCAGGCACAGAAGGGTTTCAGGTGCGCCGGTACGCAGGCACAGAAGGGTTGCAGGTGCGGAGGTCCGCAGGCAGTTCAATGGACTCAGAGCGAGGTACGCAGGCTAGCAGTTGAGCAGGGTGCGTACGTAAGCAGGCGAGCAGTTGAGCAGGGTGCGTACTGTAAGCAGGCAAGCAGTTGAGCAGGGTGAGTACTGTAAGCAGGCCAACAGTTGAGCAGGGTGCTTACGTAAGCAGGCGAGCAGTTGAGCAGGGTGCTTACTTCTCTTAAAATCTTTGTTTATCATTGTTGTGTTATGGGCTTGGTCCTATTATTGTTGATCTGGTTACTACAGTTGACTGGGTGATTCTCTTATACTTGATGATTATTTGATGCTTATGGATCCAGTTTGAAAATTTATGAAAAGTGGTCCTTGTAAGAAAAGAAGTAGGGGGTTGTAGCTCCCTACCAGGAGAGACTGGAAAACGAGAGAGAGAGTTGTAGCTCTCTGCAGGTTGCAGCCTGCGTACTGGTAAAGGACTGCACCAGTACAAAACCATTGTAAAAGGAGTTTCTAATTTGAAAGAAGATAGAGACATATTGCAGCAGGTGGTTTTCACCCACAATGGGTTTCCACCTTACATCTTGTGTTCTTTGGTGTGACTATCTGTTTTCTTTTGTTCATGCTCATTATTTTATGGTACTGACATGCAAAAATAATTCAAAGAACAAATAAAGAAGATTTATTAAAAGAATTAGATAACACTGATTCACCCCCCCTCTCAGTATTATTTCCAACAATTGGTATCAGAGCAGGTCCTTCAGAGAAGCTTGATCGCTTGAAGGTAGATCGTTCATCATGAGCAACTACGAGAGAGAAGCATCAATCAGGCCACCGGTTTTTGATGGGACAAACTTCAATTATTGGAAGGTAAGAGTTACTGCCTATCTTCAATCTCTTGGTACAGAAGTTTGGGACATCGTAGAGACAGTCTACGCTTTTCATTCAGCTACTCCTACAGATGCAGCCGAGAAAAAGAAGTATGAAACAAATGCGAAAGCAGTCAGTACTCTATTAGGATGTATATCTCAATCAGAATTCATGAAGGTAATGCACTATAAATCCGCAAAAGAGATATGGGACAAAATTGTCACGAGCTATGAAGGAGATGAACAGGTAAAGCAGGCTAAACTTAAAACTCTCAGAATTCAGTATGAGACTCTCAAAATGTATAATGATGAAAGTGTGGCTAACTATTTTCTTCTGGTAGATGAGGTTGTTAACTGTATGAAAAATTTGGGTGAAGAAATAAAAGAGGCTATTGTGGTTGAAAAGGTTCTAAGATCATTGTCCCCCAAGTTTGAATCTAAAGTATCTGCAATAGAAGAAAAGGAAAATCTACGAATTCTTACTATGTCTCAGCTACATGGAATTCTAACTGCTTATGAAATGAGAAAGGGAGGTCCATCAGACAGAAGAGAAGCTGCTTTCAAGGCATCAGGCAAAGGAGATTATTATGAAGCGAGCCACGTCCCAGAAGAAGAGGAAGAAGAATCAAATTTTGTCAGAAATCTTCAAAGGGGTTCTGGAAGGTTCAGAGTCCTTTTAAATGCTTTGCTTGTGGAAGAGTAGGTCATTATGCTGCAAAATGTCCTTATAAGGATAAAGGAAAGGAACCTGCTAGATGGAACAAGAAACAGAATGCAAATAAGAAAAGCTACTACACTCATGAAGATAGTGATGGTCTATCTAACAGTGATGAAGATGAACAAGGTAATGAATATAAGTTGTTAATGGCATTTGAAGATGATGATTATATGGATGCTATAGATGTGGATAACCTTTATGATGAAATTACTAGACTCAAGAGATGTATAGAAGAAAAGAACATGATCATTGATACTCTACAATTTCAAATTGATGAAAAGGAAAAACATCTTGAAAAATTAGAAGGTGAAATTGTTGGTCTTAGAAAAGAGATTGAGAAAACAAAAGCTATTAATCTCAAGTTTGTCAAAGGATCTGAAACTTTGGATGAGATTATCAATGTGCAGCGGTCTCCACTAAACAAGACAGGTCTGGGCTATAATGGAGAAACTTCTCAAGCATCCACCTCAAAAAGTTATCTTGATGCAGCAAGAAGAAATGAGCAAAAGCACAATGAAGATCATCAGGTAAAGCAGGGACGAATTACAAACAGAAACTATCAGGGGCAATCCATCTTAAGGGTGAACAAAAGCTACAACCAGCCACAGGTAAAATCTTCTCAATTTGGTTCAAGAATAGATGACAATAGAAATTACAATCAATTGGCTGGTAGATTCGATAACCGCATAAGTTTCTTCAATGGACAATGCTTTTCTTGCCATAACTTTGGTCACAAAGCAGCTCAATGCGTTGCATATAAAACGATCATGACTAGGGAAGCTCAAAAACAAAGAAGTATGACGGGGATTACAAAAAGGACCTATAACAACTTTTCGGTTCTTGAAAATGAAGTTGAATGTTCTATTTGCAATAACTTTGGTCATGAAGACTCTGAATGCAGGAGCAGGTTTCAGCAGAAAAAGGAACAAGCCTCAAGCACTAAAACATGGAGAATAAAGGAACCTCAAACAGAAAGATGTGGGATAGCATTTTATGCAGAGGGACAGGAAAATCTATGGTACATTGACAGTGGATGTTAGAAGCATATGACAGGTGATAAAGAAAAACTTGAGTCTTATTCTACTCTAGAAAAGGGAAAGAAAGTCTCTTTTGGAAATGATACTCCTGCAACTATAAAAGGAAAAGGCATTGCTCAGTTAAAAGAAAAGGTCAAGGCTGGAAATGTTTTGTATGTTGATGGATTGAAGCATAATCTTCTAAGTGTCAGCCAGATGTGTGATCAAAGAACCGAGGTTATATTCAGATCAAATGGATGTCTTGTTCGTGATCTTGATATAGGTAAAACAGTGATCAAAGGCAAAAGAACTCCAAATAATCTGTACATATTTGAAGAAGGACAACAACAATGCTATCTGAGCAAGGATGATGAGCACTGGTTATGGCATCGGAGGTTGGGACATCTAAGCTTTTCACAAATAAGGAAAGCATGCAAATATCAGGCAGTTCGCGATCTTCCAGATATCAAAATTCCTAACAACACCATATGCAAATCATGTCAGTTTGGAAAACAAACCAAAACTAACTTTCCAGAGAAAGAAGGATCAGCTAGCATGCCTCTTGAGCTAGTACATACAGATACATGCGGTCCTTTTAGGAAAAGAACACCTCGAGGAGAAGAATACTTGATATTATTCATTGACGATTTCTCCAGGTTTGTCTGGTTAGGACTTATGAAGCACAAAGATGAAGCATTCGAAAAATTCAAATCCTTCAAAGCCCTGGTTGAAAATGAATCAGGTCACAAAATTAAGTGCCTCGGATCCGACAGAGGTGGGGAATTTACTTCAAATGAATTTTTCGATTTCTGTGAAGAACATGGGATAAGAAGAGAATTATCTACAGCAAGAACTCCTCAGCAAAATGGAGTTGTGGAAAGAATGAACAGAACAGTCCAACAAATGGCTCGTGCTATGCTTGAGGAGTCAGGAACTCCCGCAACTTTCTGGGGTGAAGCTGCACATGCTGCAGTTGTTATTCTCAACAAAACAAATGTCCGGGTGAACATCACTCAAACTCCTCATGAGCTCTGGAGTGGTAGGACTCCTTCAGTAAAGCACTTCAAAATCTTTGGGAGCAAATGCTATATCAAGAATACTGATGAGCAGCTTGGCAAACTTGAACCTAGAGCAGATGAAGGCATTCTTCTTGGTTACTCTCCACATAGCAAAGCATACAAATGCTACAATAAAAGACTTGGCAGAATTGTTGACAGCATTGATGTAGTGGTTGATGAGAAGGGATACATTCCTAGGCAAGTACATCATGAAGACATCGAAGAAGATGAAGGCTACCCCAACGACAGAATGATGAAGAAGAAGAACCTCAAGAAGAACCTCAAGAAGAACCTGAGGAGCAAACAAGAATAGAAGAAAAGACTCCATCCAGATATGTTCAGAAGAACCATCCAGAATCTCAGATTATGGGGCAGAAAGAAGCAGGTGTACAAACAAGAAGAACAGTTGCAGAAGCTTCAAGCTATTTTGCATTACTCTCCTCTACTGAACCACAAAATGTGAAAGAGGCATGCAAAGATGAATGTTGGGTGAAAGCAATGGATGAAGAACTTGAGCAGATCGAAAAGAACAACACTTGGGAGCTGGTTCCTAGACCAAAAGATAAGAATGTTATCGGGACAAAATGGGTCTTCAAAAATAAATTGAATGAAAATGGAGAAGTAATTAGAAACAAAGCCAGACTTGTTTGTAAAGGGTATGCGCACCAAGAAGGAATAGACTTTGAAGAAACCTTTGCTCCTGTTGCAAGACTTGAGGCCATCCGAATGTTCCTTGCTCTCTCAAGTTTTCAAAACTTCAAAGTATTTCAAATGGACGTGAAATCAGCCTTTCTAAATGGAGACTTGGAAGAAGAAGTGTACATTGAACAACCAGATGGGTTCATTCTTGGAAATGATCCAAATCTTGTATGCAGATTGAAAAAGGCCCTCTATGGTCTCAAACAAGCTCCAAGGGCTTGGTACTACCGTTTGGACAAATATCTTCATCAACAAGGCTTTTCAAAAGGATCGGCAGATAGCAATATTTATATAAAAGTTGAAAATGACAAATTGCTAATACTTGTTGTGTATGTAGATGACATTATTTTTGGGAGCAATGAAGAAGCTATGAGTCAAAACTTTGCCTTGGTCATGCAGAAAGAATTTGAAATGTCCTTGCTAGGAGAACTGACATATTTCCTTGGTTTGCAAATCCAACAAAAAGAAGGAGGAATCTTTTTATCTCAAACCAAGTATCTCAAACAGATTTTGAAGAAATATGGTATGGAAGATGCAAAACCAGTATGTACACCCATGGTCACAGGATGTAGCCTCAGTGCAAATGATGAATCTACAGCAGTATATCAACCAACCTACAGATCTATGATTGGAAGTTTACTTTATTTGACAGGTACCTGACCAGACATCATGCATGCAGTTGGAATAGTTGGAAGATTTCAGGCAAATCCGAAGGAGACTCATCTTCAGGCAGTGAAGAGAATTTTCAAATATCTTCAAGGGACTCAAAATTATGGCTTATGGTATCCTAGAGATACAGATTTTACACTTCATGCTTATACATATGCAGATTGGGCTGGAAGCGTGGATGACAGGAAAAGCACAAGTGGTGGTGCGTTCTTTATGGGTTCTAGACTGGTATCTTGGTTCAGCAAGAAACAGAGTTCGATTGCCTTGTCTACAGCTGAAGCGGAATATGTTGCTGCTGCATCTTGTTGCACCCAACTCCTTTGGATCATGCAGACTTTGCAGGATTTTCAAATCACTTGTACACCACCAATCCCCATCTTATGTGATAACACAAGTGCAATCAGCATCTCAAAGAATCTTGTTATGCATTCAAAAACCAAGCACATACCAATCAAGTATCATTTTCTCTGGGAACAAGTGCTTGAACAGAAGGTCAAGTTGGAGTATGTTCCTTCTAAGGAACAAGTTGCTGATATTCTCACCAAACCATTGCCCAGGGACACTTTTGAATACCTCAGGCAAAAGCTGGGGGTTGTTGATGCATCATCTTATTGCTGAACCTCTTCTGATTGATGGTACAGGTTCAGGGGGAGCATATAATGCATTGTTGGCATTATGGAGGATGTGCAGAAGGAGATCTTGGAAGTAGTTGCAATATGTCTCTATCTCTTTCATGGTGGATTATGGTTCTTCGTTGCAAATCTGGTTCATATTCAGGGGGAGCATAACCCTTTTCCCTTGATGTCAAAGGGGGAGAATGAAGCTGAAGCTTTGAGGTTGCCATCAAGTCCAAAGGGGGAGATTCTTGGCATTATGGCTAAAGTGTTGTCCTTGATGGCAACCCATTCAGGTGATAGATCACAGTACTTCAAGTCAGCAGCAGAGATTGATGATCAGCTATCAAATATTGAAGAAAATAAGGAGTACGCAGGTACACCTTGCATAAGATGCGTACACGCAGGTCAGTGTTACATAAAGTGCGTACATACCCGCGGTTATCCCGTTCAGGAGGTGCGTACCCCCAGTGCACACATTTCAAGGCAAAGAAATTCACATGTGGGGTTTTCTTATGTTTTACTCTTGGTATTTAGCCGACGGTATTGTGTTATTATGGTGTCGGCTCGTGGTATTGATCCATGATTTAAGGAAGAGCTTTCCTATATAAAGCAAAGGAGATCATTTGGCTTGAGCATGTTTTTGGTTGAATATCTTATGAGGGCTAGATCTGGTCTAGATCTAAATAAGGCGAATCTACTGATGGACCGAGATCTCTTCGGCGCATGTTCAGATCTGTAGATCTGACTGTCTGGGTTATTTCTGAAGTCTTGAAATCATCTATGCCCGAAGGTACGCAGGTACAGTGAGAGAAAAGTGCGTACATACGTAGGAACGAAGCGTTTCAGGTGCGACGGTACGCAGGCACAGAAGGGTTTCAGGTGTGCCGGTACGCAGGCACATAAGGGTTTCAGGTGCGCCGGTACGCAGGCACAGAAGGGTTTCAGGTGCGCCGGTACGCAGGCACAGAAGGGTTGCAGGTGCGGAGGTCCGCAGGCAGTTCAATGGACTCAGAGCGAGGTACGCAGGCTAGCAGTTGAGCAGGGTGCGTACGTAAGCAGGCGAGCAGTTGAGCAGGGTGCGTACTGTAAGCAGGCAAGCAGTTGAGCAGGGTGAGTACTGTAAGCAGGCCAGCAGTTGAGCAGGGTGCTTACATAAGCAGGTGAGCAATTGAGCATGTTGGCATTATGATTCAGGTGTTGTCCTTGATGGCAACCCATTCAGGTGGTAGATCACTATTCTTGATGATCAGCTCTCTATTTTTAAGAAGGACGCAGGCAATCTGTTCAGAAAGTGCGTCCCCGCAGGTATACCATGCAGAACCCGCGTCCAGGGATGCAGGCCAGCCATTCAGGGGGTGCGTCCACCCAGTGCACACATTTCAAGACAGAGAAAAGCACGAGGGGGTTTCTTGTGTGGTATCTAGCCGACGGTTTTGTGTTTCTATGGTGTCGGCTCGTGGTATTGTTCCATGTTTTGGGGAGGAGCTTGCCTATATAAAGCAAAGGAGTTCATTTGGATTGATCATCATCTTTGGTTGAATATCTTTTGGTGTGATCTAGTCCAGATCCATGAGGGAGAATCTTCTAATGGACTGTGATCTCTATGGCGCATGATCAGATCTGCAGATCTGACTGTTTGGGCTAGTTCTGAAGTCTTCATATCTTTTATATCTGAAGGGACGCAGGTTCAGTGAAGTGAAAGTGCGCCGAGACGCAGTATAGTAAGGGCTCAGGTGCGTCTCTGAAGCGAAAGACGTGGCGCGATAGTATTATTGGGTGCGTCTCTGAAGCAAAAGACGCGGCGCGATAGTATTGTTGGGTGCGCCGGTACGCAGAGCAGTTTAAAGGAACAGTGCGTCGGTACGCAGAGCAGCAGAAGGTAAAACTGCGTCCAGTCGCAGGCCACAGAAAGAAAAATTGCGTCCCTGTGTTAAGATGATCTGTTGACTGTATTTTTCTGTTCATAAGGTGTTCTGGGTTAGTTCTGTGATTACTGATCTGATAACTGTAGTGGACTGTAACTGTTGTATACTTGTTGATCATTTGATTCTTCATGAAAAGAAGTAGGGGGTTGTAGCTCCCTTCCAGGAGAGACTGGAGAACGAGAGAGAGTTGTAGCTCTCTGCAGGTTGCAGCCTGCGTACTGGTAAAGGACTGCACCAGTACAAAATCATTGTAAAAGAATTTCTAAATTGAAAGAAGATAGAGACATATTGCAGCAGGTGGTTTTCTCCCACATTGGGTTTCCACCTTACATCTTGTGTTCTTTGGTGTGACTGTCTATTTTCTTTGTTCATGCTCATTATTTTATGGTACTGATATGCAAGAATAATTCAAAAGATCAAATAAGGAAGATTTGTTAATTTGCTAGATAATACTGATTCACCCCCCCTCTCAGTATTATTTCCAACAATTGGTATCAGAGCAGGTCCTTCAGAAAAGCTTGATCGCTTGAAGGTAGATCGTTCATCATGAGCAACTACGAGAGAGAAGCATCAATCAGGCCACCGGTTTTTGATGGGACAAACTTCAATTATTGGAAGGTAAGAGTTACTGCATATCTTCAATCTCTTGGTACAGAAGTTTGGGACATTGTAGAAACAGGCTATGCTTTTCCTTCAGCCACTCCTACAGATCCAGCTGAGAAAAAGAAGTATGAAACAAATGCAAAAGCAGTCAGTACTCTATTAGGAAGTATATCCCAAACAGAATTCATGAAGGTAATGCACTTCAAATCAGCAAAAGAAATATGGGACAAAATGATCACGAGCTATGAAGGAGATGAACAGGTAAAACAAGCTAAACTTCAAACTCTCAGGATTCAATATGAGACTCTCAAGATGTATAATGATGAAAGTGTAGCTAATTATTTTCTTCGGGTAGATGAGATTGTTAATTGTATGAAAAATTTGGGTGAAGAAGTAAAAGAGTCTATAGTAGTTCAAAAGATTCTAAGATCATTATCCCCCAAGTTTGAATCTAAAGTATCTGCAATAGAAGAAAAAGAAAATCTTCGTGTTCTCACTATGTCTCAGCTACATGGAATTCTAACTGCTTATGAAATGAGAAAGGGAGGTCCATCAGACAGAAGGGAGGTTGCTTTTAAGGCATCAGGCAAAGAAGATCACTATGAAGCAAGCCATGTTCCAGAAGAAGAGGAAGAAGAATCAAATTTTGTCAGAAATCCTCAAAGGGGTTCTGGAAGGTTCAGAGGTAAGCTACCCTTCAAATGCTTTGCTTGTGGGAGAGTAGGTCATTATGCTGCAAAATGTCCTTATAAGGATAAAGGAAAGGAACCAGCTAGATGGAACAAGAAACAAAGTGCAAATAAGAAAAGCTATTACACCCATGAAGATAGTGATGGCTTATCAAACAGTGATGAAGATGAACAAGGTAATAAATATAGGTTGTTAATGGCATTTGAAGATGATGATTATGAGGATGCTGTAGATGTGGATAACCTTTATGATGAAATTACTAGACTCAAGAGATGTATAGAAGAAAAGAACATGATCATTGATACTCTACAATTTCAAATTGATGAAAAGGAAAAACATCTTGAAAAATTAGAAGGTGAAATTGTTGGTCTTAGAAAAGAAATTGAGAAAACAAAAGCTATTAATCTCAAGTTTGTCAAAGGATCTGAAACTTTGGATGAGATTATCAGTGTGCAGCGGTCTCCACTAAATAAGACAGGTCTGGGCTATAATGGAGAAACTTCTCAAGCATCCACTTCAAAAAGTTATCTTGATGCAGCAAGAAGAAATGAGCAAAAGCACAATGAAGATCATCAGGTAAAGCAGGGACAAACTTCAAACAGAAACTATCAGGGGCAATCCAGCTTAAGGGTGAACAAAAGCCACAACCAGCCACAGGTAAAATCTTCCCAGTTTGGTTCAAGAATAGATGAAAATAGAAATTACAATCAGTTGGCTGGTAGATTCAATAACCGCAGAAGCTTCTTCATTGGACAATGCTTTTCTTGCCATAACTTTGGTCACAAAGCAGCTCAATGTGTTGCGTATAAAACAATCATGACTAGGGAAGCTCAAAAACAAAGAAGTATGACAGGGATTACAAAAAAGACCTATAACAGCTTTTCGGCTCTTGAAAATGAAGTTGAATGTTCTATTTGCAATAATTTTGGTCATGAAGACTTTGAATGCAGAAGCAGGTTTCAGGAAAGAAAGGAACAAGAGCGGAAAAAGGAACAAGCCTCAGGAACCAAAACATGGAGAATAAAGGAACCTCAAACAGAAAGATGTGGGATAGCGTTTTATGCAGAAGGACAGGAAAATCTATGGTACATTGACAGTGGATGTTCGAAGCATATGACAGGTGATAAAGAAAAACTTGAGTCTTATTCTATTTTAGAAAAGGGAAAGAAAGTCTCTTTTGGAAATGATACTCCTGCAACTATAAAAGGAAAAGGTATTGCTCCTTTAAAAGAAGATGTTAAGGCTGGAAATGTTTTGTTTGTTGATGGATTGAAGCATAATCTACTAAGTGTCAGCCAGATGTGTGATCAAAGAACCGAGGTTATATTCAGATCAAATGGATGTCTTGTTCGTGATCTTGATACAGGAAAAACAGTTCTCAAAGGGAAAAGAACTCCAAATAATCTATACATATTTGAAGAAGGACAACAACAATGCTATCTAAGCAAGGATGAAGAGCACTGGTTATGGCATCGAAGATTGGGACATCTAAGCTTCTCACAAATAAGGAAAGCATGCAAATATCAGGCAGTTCGCGATCTTCCAGATATCAAAATTCCTGACAACACCATATGCAGATCATGTCAGTTTGGAAAACAAACCAGGACTAACTTTCCAGAGAAAGAAGGATCAGCTAGCATGCCTCTTGAGCTAGTACATACAGATGTATGTGGACCATTCAGGAAAAGAACACCTAGAGGAGAGGAATACTTGATATTATTTATTGACGATTTCTCCAGGTTTGTTTGGTTAGGACTTATGAAGCACAAAGATGAAGCATTCGAAAAATTCAAATCCTTCAAAGCCTTGGTTGAAAATGAATCAGGTCACAAAATTAAGTGCCTCAGATCCGACAGAGGTGGGGAATTTACTTCAAATGAATTTTTCGATTTCTGTGATGAACATGGGATAAGGAGAGAATTCTCTACGGCTAGAACTCCTCAGCAAAATGGAGTTGTTGAAAGAATGAACAGAACAATCCAACAAATGGCTCGTGCTATGCTTGATGAATCAGGAACTCCCGCAACTTTCTGGGGTGAAGCTGCACATGCTGCGGTTATTATTCTCAACAAGACAAATGTCCGGGTGAACAGCACTCAAACTCCTCATGAGCTCTGGAGTGGTAAAACTCCTTCGGTAAAGCACTTCAAAATCTTTGGGAGCAAATGCTATATCAAGAATACTGAAGAGCAGCTTGGCAAACTTGATCCTAGAGCAGATGAAGGCATTCTTCTTGGCTATTCTCCACATAGCAAAGCATACAAATGCTACAATAAAAGACTTGGCAGAATTGTTGACAGCATTGATGTAGTGGTTGATGAGAAGGGATACATTCCTAGGCAAATACATCGTGAAGACATTGAAGAAGATGAAAGCTACCCTCAAAAACAGAATGATGAAGAAGAAGAACCTCAAGAAGAATCTCAAGAAGAACCTCATGAAGACGCAGAAGAACGAACAAGAATAGAAGAAAAGACTCCATCCAGATATGTTCAGAAGAACCATCCAGAATCTCAGATCATGGGACAGAAAGAAGCAGGTATACAAACTAGAAGAACAGTTGCAGAAGCTTCAAGCTATTTGGCATTACTCTCCTCTACTGAACCACAAAATGTGAAAGAGGCATGCAAAGATGAATGTTGGGTGAAAGCAATGGATGAAGAACTTGAGCAAATCGAAAAGAACAACACTTGGGAGCTGGTTCCTAGACCAAAGGATAAGAATGTTATCGGAACTAAATGGGTCTTCAAAAATAAATTGAATGAAAATGGAGAAGTAATTAGAAACAAAGCCAGACTTGTTTGTAAAGGGTATGCGCAGCAAGAAGGAATAGACTTTGAAGAAACTTTTGCTCCTGTTGCAAGACTTGAGGCCATCCGAATGTTCCTTGCTCTCTCAAGTTTTCAGAACTTCAAAGTATTTCAAATGGACGTAAAATCAGCCTTTCTGAATGGAGACTTGGAAGAAGAAGTGTACATTGAACAGCCAGATGGGTTCATTCTTGGAAATGATCCAAATCTTGTATGCCGATTGAAAAAGGCTCTCTATGGTCTCAAACAAGCCCCAAGGGCTTGGTACTACCGGTTGGACAAATATCTTCATCAACAAGGTTTTTCAAAAGGTTCAGCAGATAGCAATCTGTATATAAAAGTTGAAAATGACAAATTGCTAATACTTGTTGTGTATGTAGATGACATTATTTTTGGCAGCAATGAAGAAGCTATGAGTCAAAGCTTTGCCTCAGTCATGCAGAAAGAATTTGAAATGTCCTTACTAGGAGAACTGACATACTTCCTTGGTTTGCAAATCCAACAAAAGGAAGGAGGAATCCTTTTATCTCAAACCAAGTATCTCAAGCAGATTTTGAAGAAATATGGCATGGAAGATGCAAAACCAGTATGTACACCCATGGTCACAGGATGTAGCCTCAGTGCAAATGATGAATCTGCAGCAGTACATCAACCAACCTACAGATCTATGATTGGAAGTTTACTATATTTGACAGGTACCCGACCAGACATCATGCATGCAGTTGGAATAGTTGGAAGATTTCAGGCAAATCCGAAGGAGACTCATCTTCAGGCAGTGAAGAGAATTTTCAAATATCTTCAAGGGACTCAAAATTATGGCTTATGGTATCCTAGAGATACAGATCTCACTCTTCATGCTTATACAGATGCAGATTGGGCCGGAAGCGTGGATGACAGGAAAAGCACAAGTGGTGGTGCGTTCTTTATGGGTTCCAGACTGGTATCTTGGTTCAGCAAGAAACAGAGTTCAATTGCCTTGTCTACAGCTGAAGCGGAATATGTTGCTGCTGCATCTTGTTGCACCCAACTCCTTTGGATGATGCAGACCTTGCAGGATTATCAAATCACTTGTACACCTCCAATCCCTATCTTATGTGACAACACAAGTGCAATCAGCATCTCAAAGAATCCGGTTATGCATTCAAAAACCAAGCACATACCAATCAAGTACCATTTTCTCCGGGAACAAGTACTTGAACAGAAGGTCAAGTTGGAGTATGTTCCTTCTAAGGAACAAGTTGCTGATATTTTCACCAAACCATTGCCCAGGGACACTTTTGAATACCTCAGGCAAAAACTGGGGGTTGTTGATGCATCATCTTGTTGAACCTCTTCTTATTGGTGGTACAGGCTCAGGGGGAGCACATAATGCATTGTTGGCATTATGAAGAAGGAGATCTTGGAAATAGCTGCAATATGTCTCTATCTCTTTCATGGTGGATTTCTGGTTATTTGCAGATCTGGAGGAGCATGAGCGTAGGGGGAGCATACCCTTTGCCCTTGATGTCAAAGGGGGAGAATGAAGCTGAAGATCATGAGGTTGCCATCAAGTCCAAAGGGGGAGATTGTTGGCATTATGATTCAGGTGTTGTCCTTGATGGCAACCCATTCAGGTGGTAGATCACTATTCTTGATGATCAGCTCTCTATTTTTAAGAAGGACGCAGGCAATCTGTTCAGAAAGTGCGTCCCCGCAGGTATACCATGCAGAACCCGCGTCCAGGGACGCAGGCCAGCCGTTCAGGGGGTGCGTCCACCCAGTGCACACATTTCAAGACAGAGAAAAGCACGAGGGGGTTTCTTGTGTGGTATCTAGCCGACGGTTTTGTGTTTCTATGGTGTCAGCTCGTGGTATTGTTCCATGTTTTGGGGAGGAGCTTGCCTATATAAAGCAAAGGAGTTCATTTGGATTGATCATCATCTTTGGTTGAATATCTTTTGGTGTGATCTAGTCCAGATCCATGAGGGCGAATCTTCTAATGGACTGTGATCTCTATGGCGCATGATCAGATCTGCAGATCTGACTGTTTGGGCTAGTTCTGAAGTCTTCATATCTTTTATATCTGAAGGGACGCAGGTTCAGTGAAGTGAAAGTGCGCCGAGACGCAGTACAGTAAGGGCTCAGGTGCGTCTCTGAAGCGAAAGACGCGGCGCGATAGTATTATTGGGTGCGTCTCTGAAGCAAAAGACGCGGCGCGATAGTATTGTTGGGTGCGCCGGTACGCAGAGCAGTTTAAAGGAACAGTGCGTCGGTACGCAGAGCAGCAGAAGGTAAAACTGCGTCCAGTCGCAGGCCACAGAAAGAAAAATTGCGTCCCTGTGTTAAGATGATCTGTTGACTGTATTTTTCTGTTCATAAGGTGTTCTGGGTTAGTTCTGTGATTACTGATCTGATAACTGTAGTGGACTGTAACTGTTGTATACTTGTTGATCATTTGATTCTTCATGAAAAGAAGTAGGGGGTTGTAGCTCCCTTCCAGGAGAGACTGGAGAACGAGAGAGAGTTGTAGCTCTCTGCAGGTTGCAGCCTGCGTACTGGTAAAGGACTGCACCAGTACAAAATCATTGTAAAAGAATTTCTAAATTGAAAGAAGATAGAGACATATTGCAGCAGGTGGTTTTCTCCCACATTGGGTTTCCACCTTACATCTTGTGTTCTTTGGTGTGACTGTCTATTTTCTTTGTTCATGCTCATTATTTTATGGTACTGATATGCAAGAATAATTCAAAAGATCAAATAAGGAAGATTTGTTAATTTGCTAGATAATACTGATTCACCCCCCCTCTCAGTATTATTTCCAACAGAGCAGGGTGCTTACTTCTCTTAAAATCTTTGTTTATCATTGTTGTGTTCTGGGCTTGGTCCTATTATTGTTGATCTGGTTACTACAGTTGACTGGGTGATTCTCTTATACTTGATGATTATTTGATGCTTATGGATCCAGTTTGAAAATTTATGAAAAGTGGTCCTTGTAAGAAAAGAAGTAGGGGGTTGTAGCTCCCTTCCAGGAGAGACTGGAAAACGAGAGAGAGAGTTGTAGCTCTCTGCAGGTTGCAGCCTGCGTACTGGTAAAGGACTGCACCAATACAAAACCATTGTAAAAGGAGTTTCTAATTTGAAAGAAGATAGAGACATATTGCAGCAGGTGGTTTTCACCCACATTGGGTTTCCACCTTACATCTTGTGTTCTTTGGTGTGACTATCTGTTTTCTTTTGTTCATGCTCATTATTTTATGGTACTGACATGCAAAAATAATTCAAAGAACAAATAAAGAAGATTTATTAAAAGAATTAGATAATACTGATTCACCCCCCCTCTCAGTATTATTTCCAACAACTACTTTAGGGAAAGCTCAAGGCATGCTTTCATCAATGTTTTGGGGAGGATCTAGACTGCATATCGGGATGGGTACACAATATAATTGCCAAGTTTCAGGCACTCTAGGGTATGACACAAGGAAGTGTAGGAGGTGTGACAAAATACTGTGTAACAGATGCCCCCTAAAGCATGAAGACAAAACAGGGAGTGATGGTTCAGATGCTTTACGAGCTTTTGCAAGGATGATAACAAACACTACTAGGAGACCCGCAAATCAAGGACGCATATACATATACATCTCTGATATCAAAAAATGAATCCACAATATGGACGTAACCATCTAAATAAAAAGGACTATGTGAAAAGATCCATGGCATGAGCACAACCATCCAAATGAAAAGGATCGTCTGGAATCTAAGATCCAAGGTATGGATATAGCCACTCGATATAGAAGGATCATGATCATCATAAATATAAAGTCCCACGGTATGGTCGCAGCCATCCGTATAGAAGAAACATGTGTACAATCATGAATAAAACATAACTCCACATAGCCTGAGTTATATCAGACAAAACTCAGGGTCTTGCACTCCATCCCAACCTGATCAAAGTACGAATTCTAACATGCGAATGAATGTGTCAAAGTTGAACATGCTATAAAACCGCTTGATTACCGGCCAATGATGTGGACCATTAACATGCATGAGAGAAACCACCAATAATGACAATGGCTCTCAAGGTACGACAGTACAATCCATGAATTTGAAAATGAAGCTGAAGTTGAACACTCATGGAATCATCTGATCGAAGGCCAATGATGAAAACCTATCATTGGATGCGAAGAACTTGCCATTAAGGCATGCAAGCTCTAAGGTACTGAAAGGGAGTTTCTAAGTCATCTTCCTGGATAATGAGCTGAAGTCGACAGGAAGTGACCCGTCGAAGGAGGGCCATAATTATTCCCTCATCATCGACACGAAACAAGGAATAAAGTGGAATAAATGAGTATGATCCAAGACTATAGCAAAAGGTCAGACAATGTATAGGTAATAAACTGTAGATAGGACTTCTCTTGAACATTGGTGACACAACTACAGATTGTGGTAGCATTTGACTCAACATAAGACTGAGGGTCATGTTGATGAGATGGAATAGTCAGATGAGAGGTAAAATGGATCACCCAAATCTAGGAGGACAAGTGACTAAGTGAGGATATCCAAAACCCATCACGAGAAGCAGAAGAGTGTCATGTTCAAGAGTGACATGCTGGCTATACAAGAGATATTTCACTTTCATTTTCCCCACTATTTCCAATGAGTACCCCAATTATTTTTAATCAAAAGCTTGAAGGGGATAACATATGCTTGCCGTATAAGTTCATTCTTCAAATGAATCAGTCATAGTAATTTTTACGAGCCCTAGGAAGGAGAAACTTGATCTCGTCATGGTGACAAGTCTTTCGCCGTTTAATTTTAACGAGTCCAATAAAAGAATAACCCAATGTCTTTTTCATATTTGGAGAGTTTGAAAACGAGACGAAAAAGAAAACTCCATCATGTCCATTTTCGTAATTT
This sequence comes from Pinus tabuliformis, assembly GCA_031772625.1. NCBI lineage: Eukaryota > Viridiplantae > Streptophyta > Pinopsida > Pinales > Pinaceae > Pinus > Pinus tabuliformis. Next base: position 893,499,557 of record CM062815.1, read on the forward strand.
GTCTCTCAAACCTAAAAAGGTAGAAAATAATATTCTAGAGAACCTCCTAACCAAGTCGACCAAGGTGTACATTTTTTGTAAATACTCAATCTCAGCCTGAAAAAGGGGTAAACGTATACTGAGATGACGTCAATTCATTTAATTTAACGAGTTCGAAAAGACAAGTACTCAGCAATATGTTCATATCTCGAGAGTCAAAAAAGAGCTTGAAGATGACTCCAAGGGGGTTCCTTTTTCATTTATTTTTAATCAGTCCAAAAAAGGGATAAAACAAAAACTCGTTAAATCAATAAAAAATGATCATTGTAGCAACCAAAAAGAGCATGTAACTATACAGAGACAACCACACGTCACTGATATCAAGAGAAATAATAAAATATTAGAAAAAATGTGTTTAAAAACTTATAAAAAGATCAAAAGTAAAAACATTTCTACCATTTCACTTGGAGTTAATTGGAGATTGCATTTTACCCTATTTTCCTTAATTCTTCAAGTGGGTAGTGTGGGAGATTCAAGGCACCATTTCACAAATCGTCAGTTGTAGGTAAGAGCTCTTCCTTTTGTCTTGCTTTCCATTCTAATTTCATGCCATTTCAAAGGATTTTTAGCTGGTTAGGGTGAGGATTTCAATTTTCAAAATCGGGGGCGACCAGCATGAGTCTGGTAATCGAATTTGTGATGATCACCCCTGAGCCCAAAATGCTCTCATGCTGCTAGCGCGAAAACAACTAAGGCTGTTGTGTTGGATGTAGAGCAGAAAATCAAAAGAGAAATCCCCTCTCTTTATCATTTTTTTGATGATTTTGATTTGTGGAAGGGGATTTAATCAATGTATATGGGTTATTTGTAGGAGATTTTGACAACATGGTCATCGAATGGAAGGAAAGGGACCATAAGGTAGAAGATCACCAAGCTACCAAAGTGTTGATTGTGTCAATGATTTGAGGGACTGTGGGTTATTGAAATTCTTCTAAACTCGAGGACTCAGAGATCAAAATGAGTTGTTACACTATATGATTAGTCTATCGGATGTTGATCGGTAGATCTTCATCACTGGAGACCAATAAATAGAGCTGGAAGTAGTTGATATATATTTCATTACTGGATTGTCCAGATGAGGGGAAAGAGTCCAACTATTTGGAGCTTGTGCTTGAGGTGAGAGCACCAACACCTTGATAAGAAGGCATTGCCCAGGTGTAGAGACAACTATGAGGGGGAAGGTGAAAATAAAAACCATTGAAAATCTTCCATTGAGGACATTTCTACACACCATGGCCCTTATAGTTGAGGCGCAGGCTTTGCACAAGATCTAGAAATCACATTCCAGTACATAGGGGATTGCCTTGCTCCAACAATGTTCAACTGGTGTGAGGGAATGTTGGTCAACATGAAGAGACAACTGACCCAAGTCAAGTTGGGAAACTTGAAGTAGTTCAGCTTTAGACCAATTTGGTCACCTTCGTTTTTGAAACATGTGCCCCTATTTCGATACTAGTGGGTAGAGGTGGATGACCTAGCTCCACAAGGTCTGAGGCTACTCATATGGAGTGAGATCATGCCTCGAGGGGGAGGAGACCAGTGGAGGCATTTCCCTCCGCCGTTCTTTGGTTGGATATGCCAACATATGATCGTTGCGGATGACTATGCCTATGCAAGCATGGACTTCAAAGGAGATTCAGATCTTCCTCTACCACCAGGTGAACAATGGACCAATGCAGGTAAAACTTGGTTTTTGGAATTTTTTCAAGTTTTATGATTTTTTGTTTAAAGTATATCTAAGAGTTTACTTGTAATAATTGTGTAGATGTAGGACCAGAAAGGATTCCTGGAATGTCTCCAATAGCACGACGAGTAGCACATCAAATAGAAGACGCTCCGTACGAGGAAAGAGCATATCCTATGGTAGAGATGGAACAAAATCTAGATTTGATTACCCGAGGTATTCCAGAAAATGAGACTATAGATGATGTGCCACTGCGATACCAGAGGCATACAGTAGGAGTGTCTGCGAGACTACGTCGATTGTTAGGCTGAGAGATCAGAGTGCTATCATGCTATCATGAGCATCATGTGAGCGAATAGCCTTTTCTATTAGTGTTTTTATGCACTATTGTAGGCTTTGAAATCCATGTGTCCCATAACATTTGGTTTTTGATATTTTGATGAACAAACTTTGACATACGCGATATATATATATATATATAGATATATGTATATATATATGTGTGTGTGTGTATATATATATATATATGTAGATATATATATATATATATATATATATATATATATATATATATATATATATATATATATATATATATATATATATATATATATATATATATATGTATATGTATATATATATATATATATATATATATATATATATATATATATATATAATATATATAAGTATATATATATATATATATATATATATATATATATATATATATATATATATATATATATATATATATATATATATATATATATATATATATATATATTCATGTTTCTATTGTCTACTTATGTGTTCATGTATCATGACGATGTGATTGGTTCTTTAATAAATGTCGCAAATTCCTATCTAAAACATAATTTTCTAATGCATCTATGAATGTATTCAAATTTCATGGAATGTGTTGATATGTGATATAATCAAAATTTCCTTCCACTAATTGAACACATAGATAAGTACACAAAATTTGTGGATTTCTTACTGAGTAATGACTATTCAATTGTAACACAATGAGTTGTGAATCTAACTTAACAACTAAATTTCTAATGCCAAGAGCAACTTATTCTAATAACAATTCAATAACTGCATTGTACTCGGTAATATTATTAGTTGTTCATCCCAGACAAATACCTTGTAAATCAATCAACTCGCCATCAGGGGCGAAAAGTACCCAAGTTGCGGAGGATAAGTTTCTTGTGCTACGACAAGCACCATCAGCAAAACCAACATAAAGGTTTGACGACATATGTGAACTGAGTGAAACATGAGGTAAGTAGAGGAAACATGTATGCAAAGCAAACAATCACACCAAAAAATAAAACATTCACACCAATGAATTCACATACTAATGTACAAAAGTAATTACACAGATGACCACGCGTAAATATTTCATATGGAGCCCATTTTCGGACTAGGGTAATTGATCAATAGAGAATGAAACTGAGTTTCACCATTGGTATGACATGTAACCATTGACTCAACCAAATAATGGAATAATGCACATGAATGGCTATGCCCCCATGACCCCAGGGTGAATGAGGGTTACGAGTCATAAGATGAATACCCCATTGTGATAATGGGCGAATGGTAAAAACTCGGTGAAGCGAGAAAATCTTAAGCTCGTGGAGAGAAACAGATGTCTCTAGTTGAAAGAGCTTAACAATTTCAAGTTGCATTGAAATTCCAATGGGCATGGTAGCAATAATATTTCCCATATTACCTTTGGACAAAACTTTGTGTAGCAAAACATGTATTTGAAGTGGATGCGTCAAGTCATGAGAAACAAAATCCTTAAGACACGAAGGAATCTCACTTAGACTTGGAAGAAATGAGGAACAATGATGGGCATCATTCCAAGGGGTTTCGTCAAGAGACATAACCTCAAAAACACTCTCGTCAGTGGGGAACATCTTGTTCAAGGGATCCGTAAAATCCTAAGAACCAAGCCAAGGAGATTGTGAATACGTATCCAGGTGCATACTAAGAACAATATGACTTTCTGAAGTAGCCACTAAAGCCAAGACAACTTCTTAATAGGCTTGTTCAAAAGAACTTAGCAACATAGCATCACCAAACGAATCAACCTAATTCATAGTAGGGAGGATCCATGCATCATTGGAGATAAAGATCATGTTGATTGAGGCAACATGTAGAGGTGGGAGAGAAAAAGTTCCCATTAAAGCCGAATCTTTGAAAAGACCTGCCCCCTCACTCTCATATGGAATATCGATATTTACCACATACCAGACGTTTCCGTTTGAAGCACCAGAAGGGAAAAAGGAAAATTGATCGACGGTGAAAATTTTTCCTTCATGAGGAAAACGTAGCACCCGAAACAAAGAGGAAACAACACAAAACATGGCATGGGTCCAACTTCACCCAAGTAGAAGGTTGTAATTCAGATTGGCATCTACAACTTCTACTTCTAACTCGACAGTCTTACCTTTCAAGGTGATGGGAAAACCTGTGAGAATACCATAAGGACATGAGCCTCTCCCATCAAAGGCCTCTAAGGTATTTGGGAACTGGTTGAGAGGTGGAGAGATGATGGCTTTCCGATATGAAACAGACATCATACAGGTTGAAGCACCTTCATCAATGACAGTCTGAAGAATCGTCTTTCCTTTTATAATAACTTGAATCAAAAATGTAATTTGATGAGGAAGATGAGGAACATGGTTTTCTAGATCGAAAGTAATCAAGTTCGAATTAGTAGGATCGATGCCTCATATGGGAGACAATAATTATTTCCACTACGCTAGACATGTTTTGAGAACTTCCAAGGTAGACATTGCTGAAGGTGCTTGAGCTAAATCTCCGGCTTTCATTTGGAGGCATCATCAGCAGATGGCTTAGGATGATCTTGTTTTAGAGTATCAAATTTTTCTTTACCTTTACCCTTTTTCTTACCTTTCAAGGCTTTGTCTGCTATGGTAGACTAGATGGCATTCAACTCGAAGGTTTTACCAGGATTCGATGGGGTTCACAAAGGAGGATTAGAACTAGTATTCAAAATGTATTTTTTCTTTGAAGAAGCTTTAGTGGAAGTTTGGGATATTGATCCAATGATAGCATCAAAAGGTGGCACATATGGAGACTTCGAAGATGTTGGATCCAAAGATGGCCTTGGAGCATTAGGCAAGATTTCATACAACGTGCTTGATTGGGAATAAACTAAATCTGGGCATGGGTAATAGCTTGATCATCAGTAACAAAACCTCCCATTTCTATATCTGCAGCGATTTTGTTTACGAATGACTTGGTGAACCATTCGGTTAACAAATCATTAGGGATTTCAAATTTTATGAGGCGAAGCTGACATCTCCATTCATGGGTGTGATCAGAGATATGGGTTGCGGTATCCTGTTTTAGAGATGTGAGCAAGTGGGTACCAATTGCATAACAAAATGGTGACTCGAAGTGGGTGAGGAAGTCCATAACCAAAGAGTTGAAGTTTGGATAGGTACCTTGAGGAAACTCGATGTACCACTTTGTGGCAGCACCTATCAAGGTTCACTGAAAGAGGTGGAGACAAACATAATCGTCAACATAGGAATTAGAAGAACACCATAAGTGATATGTCATCACATGGGCCTAAGGATCCACTTTAGCTTTCCCTTTGAATTTGGGGCAATCACTTATAATTTTAGTGGGAAGTGGAGACTAATAAGGCAAATGAAGGATCAGATAATTAGTAAGCCTCGAGACATCGAGCAGTTCCAATGTCACTAAAAATGGTAATTGCGAGTTAAAAGACATATAAGGACTTTGGTAAGGCCCAACCTGTGGGTTCCAACCTTGTTGGTAAATATTCTTCCCCTAAAGTGGGGGATTTTGACCATAAGGGGCTTGATTTTCCCCCACTAAAGGATACCTTCACCATAAGGTGGATTCTTCCCACAGTAAGGTTGATATTGACCTACCATAGGCCATTAATAACCATAAGAAGGATAAACATTGTGTGTGGCATATGGACTGTATGGTTGCTGCAACTGTCGACCTTGGTAATAAAGTTGTTGGACCTACTGTTGCAGGGGTTGGCCTTGTATTTACAAGGTTTAACCTTTTTCATTTGAATGTTGATCTTATTGCTCCAAGGGTTGACCTTGCTACTGCAATGGCTGACCTTGTCGATACAAGGGTTGGTTGGGTTGTTGGACAAACTGTGTTTGTTGTTGCAAATGTTGTTGAAACTACTACAAAGGTTTCCCCTGCTACTGTAAATGTTTTCCTTGTTGCTATAAAGGTTTCCCTTATATTAGTAAAGGTTGTTGAACAATTCCTTGATGGATTCGCTGTTGGTACTGATAAGTTCCAATTGGTATTTGACCATATGCACTGGGAATAGGATTTTGACCAAGTTGCACATGAGGAACTACTTGTGGAATATAAGGTGGACTTTGTACTGCTTGTGAACCATATGGAACATAAGACTGTTGGAGAGGTATTTGGGCCATATAAGGTTTTTGATACAGACATTACCTACTCTGGATGAATCAACAGGATTAGGAATACCATTAACAGGTTAACTCCCTCCAACCATGTGTGGTTGTGATCCACTCACATGGGTTCCACCTAAAACAAGAGGGATATTTGGATTTTCACCCCATGTTGGGAATGAGGTGGTAACATGTTTTGTCCACTTGGTGGGGGAATTGACAAACATACAAAAGTATAAATTGAAACTATCAGTTGCACCAGAATGGAAGGTTGAAACAAAGGTAATGGTTGTGATGAAATCATTGGTAGAATCAGAACTGAAGTAACGACAATTTGCATAGGGATTTGAGATGTTACGTTAGGAATAAGTGGACCAGAATTAGGCATAGAATTTAATGACCAAATTGGAGTTTTGTATAATGAGGAAGCACTGGGAGTTCTTGAAACTAGTTGAGCCAAGGTTGTATAACCATGTGGAAGCATAGGCCCACTGTTTTCAGGAGGCAATTGAGATGGAACTCTTCCTACATAAGTAAATCCTTCTGAAGGAAAGCCATATTTGGATTCATTAGCAACACTAAGAGTGGTTAGCGGAGACTTCTAGAGGACCTCGAGAAGAGGTTGGAATCTCACCTTCTAAAGCCATAGGTGGAAATAGTTGGCGAGGAGGAATCTGATATGGATGAGGAGATAAATTCAAAGGAACACCAGGTTGATCGTAAGGACTGTAAGGATGTTGAGGAGATATCACAAATGGGTCAAATAGAAGATTCATAGGGTATAAAACAAACCTCTATTGACTCTCATGGATTTCTGGATTAGACTCCTGAGACGAGGATGAGTCTCGAGGTGGAGGAAGAGAAGCAAGTGATTGGATACTTTGGACAATTCCAAGTTCAAAGCCTTGAGATTCAAGCGACTAAGAAAGTTCAAGATGAACTCCTTGTGGATACCCTTCAGTATCAGACGATGAAGGGGAACTGTGAGGTGAATGCAATGGTTTAGCCACGATGACTTTCTCTCAAGCATAGAAGGAGAATAGATGATTCATTGAGTGTTGATTAAAATTAAAAATTCACAAGGAATTACTCAATGTGAGGCCAAGAAGCAAATGCAAGGGTTCGACATGTTATCATTGGTAGTTAATTTTATGACATGAAACAACAAATAAATCAAAAAAGGTAATGCTAGGCAAGAGGATTTACCAAGAATCTATGAATCGTTATATACACCTTAGCTGAAACCAAGGACTTGACGTATTACAGCCGATCTCCCTAAATGTTGTGTTCGGTGTATCACATTTACAAGGCGGTTGACTCAATTACATGTGGCTAAAGGATAAAAACCTAGTGGGGTCTCCCAATATATACTCGAGGATACAGGGAGAACATGTCCATGTTAGCGTTTTCTAATACATAACCGTTCGATGAGAGCATCCCTATATACTTGTCATCCTAAAGTGCCTCCTATATACCCGAAATTATTGGAGAACCTTCGATATACTTTTGTACTGGGACATGATTCCACCCCCAGGATATGATGCAAGCAGTTAATGATAGCTTCTATGTTTAAAGACGTCGAAACACATCTCTAGCCTAGACCTCTAGATATTTGTCTTAGTTTACAAATGCTCCTTAGGTTGATTGAGGTAAATTTTAAGTTTATCTTGAATTAGGTTTCAATTTTATGGCTCAACGATGTCACCTGAATTCCTATAATGCAAATAAATGATAAAGACGAAATATTTTCATTCAATGAAGGCTAGACTTACAAGGGAAGAGAGACAACTAAGAAAATGCATCAATCAAGCAAAATGTTGGCATTATGACATAGATTTGGCACTATGACACAAGTGTTGTCCTTGATGGCAACTCACTCAAATGACAGATCATAGTTCATACTCACAGAATGAAGAAAGAGAGGCATACGCAGGTTCCCCATTGACCAAGCTGCGTGTACACGCGGGTTAGAATACAAAAAGGAGCTTATAACATACACATGCACTTTCACAGAAGGAAAGGCTTGTACATGTTGGAAATATAAGTTTTGGTCTGTGGTATTTGGTCCATGGTATTTTGATCCATGGTATTGGTCCAAGGTATCTGGTCCGTAGTGTTGACCCCAAGTATTTGGTCCAAGGTATTGGTCCTAAATGGTTTTGGTCCATGGTATTGAGTAAGGCCTAAGACTATAAAAGGAGGAAAAGATCATTAGGCAAAGGTACTCAAGCATTGAATATCTGGTGAAGAGCAAGATCTAGTATACATGTTATTGGGTTATGGTGCATAGCTAGATCTGAACCAAGGACAAACCTTAGCGCTTAATGAAGGATAAGATCTAATGATGGCTCAAGATCTTAAGGCTTGAAGTGAAGTATATTTGTGTGGTTTTGATCTTTTATCTGAATAATTGGCGCATGTTGTAGTCTGTAAATATGATGATCTAGGTATAACTGAAGTTTAGAATAGCTGTAAAGTTTAAATCATCATTTATAGATCTGTACGCAGGTTCACTTTAGAAAAGGTGCGTATAAACGCTAGTTCTGCATATCAAAACAACATATACATCTTAAATTTGATTTGCAGATCTGTACGCAGGTTCACCTTGAGAAAAGTGCATATGCACGTAGGTTCGACACATGGAAGTAGCGTATACCTCATAGAATATGTTTTAGCTACTTCTGTTTGTTGTTGCAGTGTTCTAGTTACTGTGTTCTAGTTACTGTATTTTGGTTACTGTATTCTGGTTACAGCATTCTAAAAAGTGATTGATTGATTCAGGTTTGGTTAGTCCAAAGGAGATTGGTTGATGCAGATATATTTGATGTTTGAATGATGTTATTGATGGATCTAGTCTAAAAATTTATGAAACGTGGTCCCTGGAAGAAAAGAAAAGGTTGTAGCCTTTTGTAGGCCAGCACCTACGTACTAGTAAACATATCAGCTAGTACAAGAGCTAGGGGGTTGTAGCTCCCTTCCAGGAGAAGCTGGAGAACGAGAGAAGGTTGTAGCCTTCTGCAAGTAGAAGCCTACGTACTGGTATAAGACTACACCAGTACAAAAATTGTAAAAATAAGTTTCTTATTAAAAAGAAGATAGAGACAATTGCAGCAGGTGGTTTTCACCCACATTGGGTTTCCACCTTATATCTTGTGTTCATATGTGTGATTGTCTGTTCTGTTTTTATTGCACCTGGTTATTGTTTATATGGTTCTGATGCACTGATTAAAGATCAACATATGATGAATTAACTGAATCATAAGTTTGCAGGATATACGCTAGTTGCCTTAAATACAGTTGTGTATACACGCAAGTTCCATTAACTGAAGTAGCGTATATGAATCTGATTATGGAAATGAAAAATTATTGACTTGCTAATACTGATTCACCCCCCCCCTAGTATTATTTCCAACAATTGGTATCAGAGCAGGTCCTTCAGAAGAAGCTTGATTGCTTGAAGGAAGATCTATCATCATGAGTAATCACGAAAGAGAGGGATCCATCAGACCACCAATCTTTGATGGGAGAAACTTCGTTTATTGGAAGGTAAGAACCATAACCTATCTTCAATCTCTTGGAGCAAATGTCTGGGAAATCATGGAAGGAGGATATACAATCAACAATTCCTACAGATGTAGTAGGTAAAAAGAAATATGAAACGAATGCCAGGGTTTGTTGGAAATAATACTGAGAGGGGTGCTGAATCAGTGTTATCAAATTCTTTTCAATATACCTTCCAGATTTATACTTTAATTTATTCTTCATATATTGATCATTAATTTGTATGTCAGTGCCATATAATAATGAACAAGAACAATAAAAATAGATAGGCACACCAAAGAACACCAGATATAAGGTGGAAACCCAATGTGGGTGAAAACCACCTACTGCAATATGTCTTTATCTTCTTTCAATTAGAAACTTCTTTTACAAGGATTTTGTACTGGTGCAGTCCTTTACCAGTACGCAGGCTGCAACCTGCAGAGAGATACAACTCTCTCTCTCATTTTCCAGTCTCTCCTGGAAGGGAGCTACAACCCCCTTTGCTCTTTTACTTCTTTAAGGACCACGTTTCATTAATTTTCAAACTGGATCCAAGAAGATCAAATAATCATCAAGTACATGCAAATCATCCAATCTCCTTATACAATCAACCAATGAATCACCCAACTAATGCTGTAAACAGAAAAGTACTACCAGAAATCTAAACCCAGAACTCTGCAACAATAGATAAAAGACAGCCAACAAATGTTTCAAGATAGGTCTGCAACTTCACCAATAGTGGCCTGCGAATACCCACAGCTCTTTTGTGTCTAAACTGCGCAAATCTGCGCCTCGTCGGTATACTACTCTGCGTATCTCCACACCACTCGTTCTACTGCCCTACGTACCTCTGCTCATATCCGCACCTGCACTGTCGGTCTGACACCGTACCTCCACAACTTGTTTTTTTTTCCCTGCGAACCTCCTCACTGTGTCTTCTTCTGTAACGTACCTCGCACTGCGCCTTCTGCTGTGTGCGTACCCCAAACTGCGCCTTCTCCTATGCTGCGTACCCTGCACTCACCCGTGGATCGCCTACAAACCTCTGATTAGGGCCAAATTAACAGTCTTCCGGTGTGCCACAGACAGTCAGATCCACAAATCTGATCATGCACCCAAGAGATCACGACTTATCAATAGATTCGCCTTAAGTTTTCTCCTTGATTTAGATCTAGCTTTTAAAACCAATCACCCAAAATTTTAGATCTTAAGATATTCAAATTTCACAAGTGTTAGCCAAGTGATCTTTTCCTTTTTATAGGCAAGCCATTATTCAAACCATGGGACAAAACCATTGAAAACCAATACAAGGGAACAAACAGGAGTTCAAATAATTTAGATCCTATAACACGAGCCAAAACCATAGATCATGAACGAAGGGCTAAATACCAAGGGGCCAAACATAAGAAACCCCACGTGAGCACGCTTCTCTGCATTGGAGTGAGTGAACTGGGGGACCGCACCTTATGAACGGATAACCTGCGAGTATCTCCGCACTTCCTGGACGATGAACCTGCGGGTCCGCACCTTTTGAACGATGCACCTGCGAACCTCTTATTTTCCATCATTTTGAGAGCCTGAAATAGCGTTTTGCACTTGAGTGAGTTGCCATCAAGTACAACACTTGTACCAGAGAGCCAAGCCAGAATCATCATGCCAACAGGGTTGTTAATATATTTTGGGGAGTCTGTCACAATCAGAATTTGTCAAAGCTATGCAGCTCAAATCTGCTAAAGAAATATGGGACAAGATCATTCTAAGCAATGAAGGAGACAATTAGGTAAAACATGCAAAACTGCAAACTCTGAGAATTCAATATGAAACTCTCAAAATGAAAAATGATGAAAGTATAGCTAGTTACTTCTTACGTATAGATGAGATTGTTAATTGCATGAAGAATTTGGGTGAAGAGATAAAAGAAGTTACTTTAGTTGAAAAGGTTTTAAGATCCTTGTCTACTAAGTTTGAATCAAAAGTATCTGCCGTAGAAGAAAAGCAAGATCTTTAGACTTTACTGTGACATAGCTGCACAAAATCTTAACTTCTTTCGAAATGAGAAAACGAGGTCCATCAAATATGAGAGAAGCCACATTTAAAGACTCACGAAGAGAAGAACTCAAGGAATCAAGACATATTTCAGAAGGAAGAGGAAGAAGCAAACTTTGTCAAGAACCTTCAACGGGGTTCTGGAAGATTTAGAGGTAAACTACCTTTCAAATGTTTTGCTTGTGGAAGAGTCGTCATTATGCTGCCAAATGTCCTCATAAAGATAAGCTTGATAAAGGTAATGAATCAGTAAAATGGAATAAAAAACAAAGTGTAAGTAAGAAGAACTACTATATGCATGAAGATAGTGATGGTTTATCAATTAGTGATGAAGATGAAAATAGTAATGACTATAGACTTCTGATGGCTTTTGAAGATGATGATTTCTTGGATCCTTTAGATGAAAATGATCTTTATGAAGAAATATCTAAAACCCAAAATCTATTTAGAAGAAAAGAATATGATTATATATACTTTGACATTCCAACTTATTGAAAGAGAAAAACACAATGAAAAACTAGAATGTGAAATTGTGGGTCTAAGAAAGGATATTGAGAAAAAAAAAGCTCGTAATCTTAGATTGCTAAAGGATCAGAAACCTTAAATGAAATTATCAAAGTGTAGCGTTTATCCTCTGATAAAGACAGGTCTTGGATATACTGAAGAAGCATCTCAAGCACAGAAGTTGTCAACCTCCACTAAAAGTTATCTTGATGCAGCAAAGAGCAGTGAACAGTTTGACAATCGTCAGCAAAGCATAAAGCAATTCACACAGGTAAATCAAGCTCAATTTACTTCAAGGATGAAAAAAGCCACAACCAACCTTAGGTAAATCATACTCAATTTGTTTCAAGAATGAATATCAATAGAAACTACAATCACCAGGTCAGTAGACTCGATAATCGCAGGAACTTCTTTAATGGCCAATGTTTTTTCATGTCATAACTTTGGACACAAGCTGCTCAATGTGTTTCTTACAATACCATCATGACTAGAGAAGCATGAAATC